>VXAU01003789.1:589665-617919 GCA_013399695.1 Formicarius rufipectus | reverse complement strand
GCAGTGTTTGTGACAGTGATAACGTGGGGTCCGACCCACAGCCCGTGATGTTGGCAGAGTCTAAGGATGAAAACAAAGGTTTGACACGTTGCTGACCCTGCCCTGGTGACCTGGAAAGTCTGGTGACTAGACAGAAACAGCAGGAGGGTGCCAGGAGATGGAGTCAGCAAGAAAGAAGGGGAAGAACCAGGGGAGAAGCTGTAGGAAAAGGGTGGATACCCATCTGCACTCCCTGTTGTATGAAGGAAATAAACACCTGTTGCTGGGGAATAACCAAGAGCAGGAACAGATTTCAGGTCAGGGGAAGACTTACAAACCAGAAGAGGATCTCTGGCTCTCCAAGGCACTGCGTGACTTCAGTTTTCTTTTTTGGCTAATGTTTGGTACAACTGGCCTGTGGTCACTGATCAGAGCTCCTCACTGCCAGGCAAAGGACACAACAATCCAGCTGTGGTGCATCCAGAACTGGCCAGGAGCCAGCGAGGAGAAGAACCCCCTTTCTTCCTGCTTCTGGGAAATTCTCAGGCTGTCAGGAGCCCCAGGTTTTAATTTTACACCGATGTAAGGAGAAAGCACAGAAATACCTGCCAGTGTAACACATGCCCATCCTGATCTCCACACCACCACGGCCACTGCAGGCACCACACGGGGCTGAGAACCTGCACCAGCTCTGGAGATGCAGGCAGGAGACATCCCAGTGTCTGCCAAAGCAGGGAGTGCCCAGGAGGACAGAGCAGCAGGGAAAGCAGCAAGAAAAGTGAATCCCTCCCAGGTCCCCAGAGAGCCCCACTCTGCTGAGACACCTGCTTTAGCTGCAGACAGCGAGCAAACAAACACCGAGCAAAATCCCCTCTGAAGAATTCTGCTGGGGATTGGGAGGGGATTAAACAGAGCAGAAGGAATGGGGAAGAGATGTATTTTAAAAGCTTTCTCAATTAGTTTTTAATTGCTGGCACCCAGCCAGCCTAGAGGTGCAGGGAAGGGATGGAAACTGAGGGGCCACAGCAGCTGCTCCCACCCCAAAGAGCCCCCCCTGACTGGGAGATCAGAAGCACCAGGGCTGCTCTGGCAGCCAGGACAGCCTGCACCACACACTCCCACTTTACTGGTGAGAGCCTGATAGATGAAACCTTACAGTGTTATGGATGCATTTACTGTGACTAATTAATTAGAATTTTATCAGAATATTGCTCTGTTTTTACCAATTTAGTTCCTTTTGTTCTTTCAGGGGAAAGACAGAACTGAATGAAAATTTAAGGGGGTGAAATCTGTGGGAAAAAATCCACATACTGTTTTCATCACTGTATGGTATTTATGTATACCACAAGGAAAAACCTCTTCCAGTGCCTAAAGGGGGCTACAGGAAAGATGAGCAGGACTATTCATCAGGGAGTGCAGGATTTAAACAGAAAGAGGGTAAACTTAGATTAGACATTAAGAAGAAATCCTTCCCTGTGAGGGTGATCAGGCCCTGGCACAGGTTGCCCAGAGAGGCTGTGGTTTCCCCATCCCTGGAAGAGTCCAAGGCCAGGTTGGGTGGGACTTGGAGCCAGCTGTGCTAGCGGGAGGTGAGTGGCAGAGGGGTTGGACTTAGACGACCTTTGAAGGTCCCTTCCAACCCAAATCATTAGGTGGTCCACAGTGAAAGGGAGTTACTGCAAACAAGTAGCACCTACTTCTTGAGCTGCCAAACGAATGTTTCATTATAAATCACAGATACTGAGTTTGTGGTGGAGCTCCTGGGACATCTGCAGGTACTGCACAGCTCTGTCCTGAAGGCTGGAAGTGACACAGGCATTTTCTAAATTATCTGCTTTTAGTACTTATCTTAGAAGAGACTCGAACGCAGCGTGGGTGGTTCTGCTACAGCAGCAGCAGGACAAAAGGAGCCCTACACAAAACTGCCACGGGCTGCAAACATGGGCTTTGCTTCTGTGCTGTGGCTGCCTTCTCAGGTCTTTGCAACACCTGGAAACAGCCGGCCAAGAACTCGAGCTGTGATGTGAAAAAGCTCAAGCTTAAGGATGAAACGTGGAAATCAATCGTTAGGAGGAGGCAGAGCTCTGGCAGACCCCTCGGTGTCCTGTGAAAGCAAATCCTTTCCAAAGGGCAGCCTCGTGAGGAAGGAGATGGGAATTGCCCATGTCTAAAATCCAACGCAGCCGTCGTGCAAGAACAAGCTGGTTCCAGCAGGTGGAGCGTGACAGCGGGAATTCTTCACGTTTGTGAGCAGCAGCGGCTTCTACAATGGGTATAATCCAGAGGATAGTGGGGGGAAAAAGAATCAAACTGTTAAGGAAATCAATAGGATTGAAGCTCTAAGGCTGAGTGGTACACAGGGAGAACTGACACTGGCACCACTCTGCTGTTGTCCTCAGTAGTTTTGTCTCGATGAGGGAGCTCTTGGCATTATGGGCACTGGAAGGAGAGCCAGCAGTATCCTGCTCCCATCACAGTGGTCATGCAGAAAAGATTCATTCTCTTACAAGACTCCTTTTGCATGGCTGAGAAAATTTACTTTCTGCTCTGAATATTCCCTGAAGCGAATTTAAGGACTGATGACCAGATGTTCAGTGGATAAGCTGTAGAGGTGTGTTATGTCAAACACCTCACCAGGGCTACAAGACAATAGTTATGGAAAATTAAATGCAAAATAATGTATTGATTCATTTTCCCTGCGTTTTGCACATACTTCTTGAGAGCAAAACTCAAAAGGGATTAATGTCTTCACATCCCATTCCTCCTGCTGTACAATATGGGAAAATCACTTGGGAAAACAGCAGAAAAAGCCCCTGGCACTAAGGGCTTTCCAGCACTTCAGGAATATGGGATTTGGGCTGAGCAGTGATAATCAATGAGGCTGAACTTCAGTGAATGGACAGGATTAAGAAAGTTCTAGACAAATGCTGGGAATTTGCCTGACTTTCTACTAATGCAGGTTTCTCTGGGCAAGCCCTAATAATTTGTTGACATCAGGCAGGAATACTGCAGTCAGAATTCTTAAAAGGCCCTTTTTTTCATAAAATGGAAAAACAAAAGGGGCAGAGAGAAAAGTTACCCCACCAACTTCACCGTGAGGAAAAAAGGAGGGACAAGTTCACAGCTCATCTTGCCCAAACATCTCCAGGAGCTCCTTACACAGAGCTGCCAACACAGACCCACTTCCCTGGTCCCCATCTCAGAGGGGACTCAAGCACAGGGTTGTTCTGGGGACTGAACTGCTGAGAAGTGGCCCATGTTCAGTCAGAGTCAAACAGAAAGTTGGTCATGAACAAAACAGCATTTTCTAACCCCCACCTGTGAAACAAAGGAGGAACATCCCTCCTAAGTACTTGCTGCAATGCCCTTTCTTGCCTGTTATTTTTCATTTGTGCTTTGGAGCAGCAATCAGCATCTAACTCTAAAAAGGCTGCCACATGCAATTACAGAGGGGAAGTCTTGAAGGACACAGTGTTGAAGCAGAGAGACATTTGAAATAAACTTAAAAGGAACAGCTTTGTTTGCCTGCATGGCCTTTTGCAGCCCTGTGATTCTTATGTCCATTATAATAGAAAGATCAAATTGCTCATTTTCTCATCTCTGTATCTAGAGAAATGCAAAAATTCTTACACTTGAACTCTCTGAGCCCTTCTTTCCCAGATTTGCTTACCAATACTTTGTCATTGTCACCTCTGACGAAGGCACCGGTGCGTTCTGGAGAGCTGCTCTGCCAAACACAAAGGACCCAGTTTCCAAATCCCATCATTCTGCACATCCCAGCAGCACTTAATTCATGGAGCAACCCATTTCTGCCAGTTGCTTGTCTCCAGGCTTGGCTACCCCTCTTAGATTTCATTAGAAATTAACATGGATTTAATTTGGAATTGAGGGCCAGGCTATTCCCCCCATCTTTGCAAACACAAGGAGGTCCAGAATGAGGCACCTCCTGTCCCAGTGGGATGGGAGAAGGGAATATTATCCTCATGGCTTTGCTCATGCTTCATCCTTCTTGATGATGTGGCAGGACTCCAAGAAGGGCAGATGTGGGAAACCATCACAACTCCAAGGAGGACCTTCTTCCTTGCAAGGAGGGTGAGGTGCAGCACACCGGTGAAGCAGAGCCCCGAGGCCCAGTGAGGATTCATCTGCCACCCCCACCCAGTCCTGTGAGCTTCCTCCAGCCTTCTACCCTCTGCCTGCCCATCAAGGCCACTCTGTACTTAGGGAAGAGTGTGGAAGGGGTAACTCACTGGAAGCAGCCTGTGTCTATCCACACACCAGAATGGGTGTCAGTCCTGTCTCCAGCCTGACAACGCTTCAAGATACACAGAAAACCCTTTTCCTCGTCAGTGCTCCAAGTCCTATAGAAGAGGAATGGCCCCTGGACATGGGGAGCATCATATGGTGTGAAATACTCCACTGTCACTGTCCCTGCACCACTCAGCACCCACAAACCTGAGCAGAACAGAGATGCAAGAGGCCAAATTCACATGTACACCAAAGACCCTTCTGCAATCTGCTGCCAGGTCTTGGGTAAGCCAAACTGTGTCTCAGAGTGGTTATCTCTGAGGAGCAACATGATGTAATCCATGTATACTTTTTAATCTTTAGCTGGTACTTTGTGGGACTGAACAAAGACACAGACATGTTGAGGATTCTACCAAGGATGCATCTGCCTCCAGATGAAAGGATCCTGACATCAAACTGACTGCAGCTGGGATGGGAAAAGTTTTAAATCACTGCGATCAACACAAGTTTTGCACCAGAGTACAAATACACGTCATGATTTTCTCTGGGTGAGAGGCAAATCCTGTTATTCTACTTATGAATGGGCCTCATTAAGCAGAAAAAAAAATTGTTGGTGCAACCTGTTCCCTTTTAAATTAAACATATTAAAGTTGATAGATACCCCTAATTCTCTGCTCAGCCTTTTATGAATTGCAATAACACCACTTCCATTGTTAGGGAAAGTCTTGAGTTTGCATAATCTGCTTTTCATTTCTCTGGCAGCTGCAGATCATTCTTGGTGATTAAATTAAAAACATTTTCTTTCAAGAATCCACAGGATATGTCCTCCTGTTTCCTCCCTGTACCTACAAGTTAGGAAGAAAATAAGAAAACAAAACCTTCCCAACAAGCATTAAACTCTATCAGATCAGGCTGGAAGGTCACCTCATCTATCCCTCTGCCCTGAGGCAAAAATCAACTCTTCTTAAGCTATCTCTGACAGATGCTCACCTAACTCTAAAAAACACCCATTGATGATTTCACAGCCTGTTCCTTGGCTTACCTCATGGCTACAAGGCTGACCTCAAAGTCCCTCACCGTGGTCAAAGTTCCTCACTACTTGTCCTGTCCCCACTGGACTTGGGGAGACTACTTCTCCTGGAAGGAGAGTATTTCTTTTCCCCTTGAAGATGCTCTTTACATATCTGCCAAACTTTCCTGTGCTCTTCACTCATCCCTTCTGAGCATGTCTGTCTAGAATCCCCCTGAAGCACAGCCCCGTTTCAGAGCCCAGCACTCCTGAACGGGCAGGTCAAATGCTCCTCAGCCCATTTCTGCTCCTGCTTTCACTGCTGTTGGACAAAACCAAGAGAAGAACACGGGAGGCTGAGCCAGCCCAACCACATCAACCAAGCAAAACCTAGCAGTCAGGACTCAGCTGGTCTGGAGGATGACACCACAAACAGTGAGGAAGCACAGGGAGGGAGCTCTGTCAGTGGAAAGTGAGAAAAAAACACCAGCAAGTTTAGTAGAGGAAGGGGAAAAAATTTTAGATGGGGAATTGAAACGTGCAATAACCTGCTTTCTCCAGCTTGTCCCTTGCTAGAGCTGACCTTGACTTCAAGAGACTCCTGATGTCCTGAAAGGCAGCAAAAACAAGGAGTGAAATCTGCCCATGAGCTGGGGCTTAGGGAGCAGGGAGCACTGGCATCCTGCATGGCATGTAACAGAGCACTAAGCTGAGGAGCTTTGGGGATTTAATTAGTCTTAATTAGGGGACATGGCTTGGCCAGTGTGTGGCACATGGAGTTCCTGGCTCTTCCAGCCCACTGAGGCTGCTCAGACCTGTGTTTCACTCCTAGTCCTGTGCTCTGGGCACAAGGGATCCCTCTGAGCCACGAGAGGACACTGTTGTGGGTGCCAGGGGTGAGGAACCTCCTGGGCACTGCTCCCCTCGGAGGGCGAGCCGAGACCCCTGCGTGGGATCTCCTCTGGTGCCTCATTTGCTGTGCCACATTTGCAGCTCCAGTCACAGCGATTGTGCCCGACAGCAGCTGCTTTTCCAGGGAAGAACTGGCCTGACAAATAGGATCCTAAGTGCTCGTTAAGGATGTAACTCCCAACTCCCAGCGGGTACACTTTCACTGGGAGAATTTAAAGGCATCTTGTTAAAGACGTAACACAATGTCAGCATTAACAGTTTCCTCCTGTTTTGCTTTCCAAGTGCCCCGTCCTACACAATTTTATTAATACAGGTTGAAACTTCCCGATTTAAAGGTTAATTAAATCCCACTTAACTTTCACAGAGGGGCTTAACTTGTCCCCTGCTGGTTTGGTTTGTGTGTGGGGTAAGTTCTCAAGTGCCTGCTTTGGGTTTGAGCTGTACAAGGCTGGGGTGGAGGTGGGGGCAGCAGACAGGCAGACACAGAACTGCTGGGGAAGCAAACCCCACTCCGGCCAAGCAGTGCCTGTGTGTGCTTGAGCAAAGGCAAAATCACAGTCCCTCCCAGGCACAGTGTCCAACTGCAATTTGTAACAGCCAAAAACCACAGGAAATGCAAGTAAAACGCCTTTCCTAGGGAGACCAAAACCAACCTTAGGGAAAGAACCCACCCAAATCAAACAAAGCAGCCCATCAGAGCACACCAAGCTGGCTGGGCACAGGCAGAGCTTCTGGTTCCAGCCTGCCCACAGTGCCTGGCACAAGTGAAATGCCAAACCTTCAAAGGTGCCACACCAGGGAAGTCAGAGAATTTCTCATATTGCATCTGAAAGATAAAAAGTATACTGTTGTTTCTGAATACAGCTTAAGAGGAATAAAACTTGTATGCATTGTCATTAGCCCATGTATAAGAAAATATAGAGACAAAAATATCTTTTTGATATTAAAGGTACGAATATAAGAGTACAGCAATATTACCTGATTGAAACTAAATTCCCATGCATTTGACTTCACCCACCTGTCACATAATGCTGAATGGAGGAACACAGAATGCAACAGACAAATTAAGGAATGTGCTATTTTATAGAAAGGACAAAAGCATTAAACATGTTAATTTTTACTTTTATTTGACAAAATTGTGTACATAGCATTAATCTTTGCAGAATAATAATTGTGTGCACACATGATTAGTGGTTTTGAGACCAGAAGTTAAAGACACAGTATGAGACAACACTGCTCAAACAGTTCTTCCACAGAATGTTTCTGTTTCCAGTATTAAAATATATAAAATAGAGTGCAGCTGTTTTATTTATTGTGGTGAGGTAAACATTTCTTCCTCCAGAGCAGAATGCTTTTATGTACCTTCCAGAGAGCTGCTAACGATACCCTTCTCCTTAATTCTGTCAATAACTACACACCTCGTGGCATATTTATTGCTCTTCTAATGGTCACACATTTTTTCCTTGAGCAATATGTAGAGAAAGGAATGGAGAACAAAAAACCTGCAGGAATTGATGAGAGCAACCTATCCACACTATTTGTGTCAAGAGCCAAAGATTATTTATTTTGTATGTAACAGCTCTAATGGAAATGTCACAAGAAATTTATTTACATTTTTCTAAGTAGAACACGGTATTGATTAGAGCTGCTCAAAAATCACAATTAAGAATTTATTACACAAATTCTTACCTCTCTGCCCATTTACAAGACCAGATCATAATATCCCTTCATTTGTTCACTGTTCCAACTGATCGATGATTTTCAGCATGTCACTCCTGGGCTGAGTGAGATTTGTACCCAGTTCTTTAGTCATACAAGCTGTTTGGTATTGCCTTCTGCTCCCTGAATGAGTGATTTGTGTAGCTAACGGCTTGAATTTTGACTGTTACAAAAGAATATATAATCAAAATAAAGCTTGGTCAATACTCTGAGCACTGAAACTTATATTCTTTCTTTCCCTGTACATACTTTTACTGATGCCTAAGAAATCAAATACCTTAAACACAGAAAAAAAAAAAAGTTCATTTGTGTTTTATTCCCAATAAATCAGAAATGGTTTTTGGAAGTTACATCAATTGAAGAATACTCCATGCTCCTGACAGAACACTGATTCAGTTTCTCATCTTATTTTAAAAACTCACAGCAGTGGCACACTCATGAAAGAGGTTCTCTTGAAAAGGTAGCAGCCGTTTTCCTCCTGGCACTCACGTCCTCCTGGAGCTCCCTGTATGGCACCGATACACCCAGAAACCCTGCACCTCACTCCCAGAAACTAGAAAATAATCACATTTCACAGGTTTATAGGCACAGTCAAGGAGTGGAAGGGCTTTCCACTAGCAACTATTCAATCCCTTTTTCTGTAGTGAGGTATACTTTGGCATCAACAAAAGCAAATCATCTTAAGGCAAAATCAGTGGTTTCTAAAAAAGAAAATAAACATCATTCATTTGAATAAAAATAGGTATTGTAAGCACAACTTTTTACATTATTGTAAAAGTCCATAAAAATATAAACCTGTTATTAGTTTGCTCTCTACAAATATTAAAAATCGAATGAAAATACTGTGAAATAGGTGACCTGTGTTTGATTAAAGAACAATCGTGTTGACAGAAGTCAGTTATTAATTATTGTATCTTACCATGAGTTTATCAGTGATGATTTAGGAAGAAGAAACAAAAAAGAGCTTTATGAAGTATTACTCATTACAATTGTGAATAACAAAATCACCAGAATTAGATAAAGACAAAAACTTCTCAAGATTGCAGCTGCAGAAGTTCTGAAGCCCAACCTGCAAGCCCAAGGCCCGAGTTGGCCACGTATCACAAAGTCCACCAAACTTGATGACTTCTTAGGAAAATTCCACTAATCCTCTTAAACAGCAACAGGAATGGTGTCTTGTGGCACACACATCCTTTCCATGGCAATAATCTCCAGGAGGTTATTTTCTGGCCACACTAGCAACTGCCTTCTTTGCTGCATCCTCAAGGTCATTGGCAGATGTGATGGGGAGTCCACTTTCACTCAGAATTCGCTGGGCTTCACGGACATTTGTTCCTAAAAAAGAACATGGACTATAATTAGCAATTGATATTAATGAATAAATGAAGGTCTTCTAGCACATCTGTATAAAAGCAGTTAATGCTTCGAACTACAGATCAGTTCAGTTTAACAACAGACTGAACAAGCGGTTTAGACCAAGCTGAGAAGGAGGAACTCTTAATTTGAATGACAAGTGTGGCAGACGATGCAACGTGATAACAGCACTTGTATGCACAGCGGGGGCTTTATGAAGACTGGAGGGTCAATCCAGCACTCTCCAGGGCCAGCAGGGACATTCAGCAAGAGCAGGGGGATCGTGGACCACGGATCAAGCCTTTAAGACACTCGGATCTCACACACACACTCGCCACAATCAGCTGTAGCTGATCAGCAGTCAGCGAGTCAGCAATGAATAAAATTCACCCACGGCAACTGAAAGCTGCAAAATGGGCTAAGGAAAGGCAAATATCTGGATAATCCTGAAAATGTAACTGGCTTGGAGTTGCTCTTGAATATGCTTTTACATTTCTGCTAAAAGGGGGAACACAGAGAACTCTGAAGTATTCAGCATGGGACCATTCCCTCCTCTGCTGCTGCACTGAATTGTTATAATCAGACCATCATTTAGGTTGAAAAAGACCCTTAAGATCATCAAGTCCAACTATAAACCCAGCCCTGCCAGGTCCATCACTGCACCAGGTCGCTGAGTATCTCTGCCCCACCTCGAAGGAGACTGGACAGGCACACAGCACAAGGGCTGTAAAAAGCTCAACTCTGGTCAACTGACTACATGCACAGTAAAGGAAAAAAAATCCCCAACTGAAAAAGATATCCCAGGAAAGTACATTTTCCCCCTTGTTCACACCTGCATAAAAGACAAGCACATCGCCCTCCCATTTAGTTTAGCTCATTTTTGTGGGAAAACAAAGGAAACCCAGCAAATCTGACTCCTCCAGAGGTTTGTCCAGCAAGGCCAGGTGACACTTTTGGTCACTGCTGTGCTTTGTCCAAAGAAGAACCTGAAGTCAGGTATCCTACTGAGGAAGCAGAATCCACACTTTGGGATCACACACTGGGCAGAAGGACAAGACCTTGAGCTGATCCCCTTTAGACTCATTTCTATCCGACCCCCCTTCTCGTCATGTTCCCTGTTCATTTGCCATGTCAAAATGCTTAATTACTTTGTAATTCCTAGACCTAGCAAAATGAATTTTAATTATATTTGGAGCTATACACTAATTATACCCTTAATTATTAACCAAGCAAGATGCAGACTCTTTACTCTGCAACTTCCAGAATGCTCATTTTAAAGGATGAATTTTTAATTTATTTTCTTTTTCTTTTGGCAGACTTCAAAAAACAACTGCAGTGGTGCAGCAGGAGTGGAGAATTTCAAAAGCCTGTTTCCTCAGTGAGCTCAAGTCAGGACTGGCACTCCTGGCACCGAGAGGGGAGCAGAGACATCCCTGTCCCAGCAGGCCCAGCACTTTGGGAGGGGAGAGGCAGGTGGTGGGCAGAAGAAGGTGGGAGCCCATCTGCTCCCTGTGCAGAGGCACGGGCAGAACAGGTCATGCTTCCCCTCCACATGCAGAGGACACACACTGGAGGACTTGTCGAGAAAGGTCAAAGGCATCTGAAATCTGACAGAAGGGGGATTTGGTTGCTTGGTAACATCCAGAACTGTACAGAACCTCTCCTATGGAAAAAAAAAAATATTATGGGCAAAAAAGAGCACAATACTCGATTTTTTTGTTCAACCATCCTGTGTAAGAGTGCGGAGGCTGCTGCCTGACAGCACAGCAGTGCACAGGGCAGGCAGAGCCACTGCCAAGGTTCTCTTCCCTGTTCAGTCCCTCACATTTGTGCTGTGATTCCCATCAAGCCTTGGAGGTTTTGTCTGTTATTCAGGTCCGAGTGTGATAAACATTTCAAGCAGTTGAGACTGTGCTGATCCCTCAAACAGGGGTCTGCAAGACAGAGTGTTGTGAGGAGAAAAAGAGGGAAAGAGGTCAATCTTCCTGGAAATTCTCCCACAGAGAAGAAATATTGTGCTATTTGTGATAGCTATGTATTTAAAAGTAACTTCTGGTCCCCACTAAGTGGCCAATATTAATTTACTAACGGGTCGGGGAGGGAACAATGCATTGGCTCTGTTCTGCACTGCATTGATTGCTTTCCACACCACTTGTCCAACATGCATTACAAAATCAATACAAAAAACAGGCCCCTAAGAAGGGAGGGGCAGTTTATGCAGGGAAATGAAAAGATGAAAGCTAAAAAAAAAAATAAAATAAATCTCACTGCAGTCAAAAGAGTAAGAGTATTATGTATTTTTTAAACAGAACACTTTTATAGGCAGGCCACACAAATGAACATGTTTTTCAGCAAGCATTTCCTTTGCTGTAATTTTCTTTAGTGATGGCTTTTTATCTCCTTGTGATTAAGCATTTTAGCTGTGTGGAGATTGTGGAAATCATAACGAGATACCTGCTGAAAGCCAAGGTAAGAGACTTAAACATTCAGAAAACACTGGAAATGTTTAGGAATCTACAAAGAGTCTTGTTGCAATAGATGATCAAATAAACAAAGAAGGAATCCCACTTTTCCAACATTAACCTCCTGCCACTGGATGGTGTCAGAGAACTGTAAAGAGAATCCATGGCCAGGCTATGGGACAACCTGCCCTTCACGTGTGCTGCAGCCACCTGAGAGCAGAAAATTCACAGCACTGAAAGTTGGGGGGCTTTTGGTGGTGCTGGTTTGTTGGTTTGTTTTGTGTGTGGGTTTTTTGTTTGTTTGTTTTGTTTTGTTTTTTTTTTTTAACTTGACTCTATTAAGGGAATGCCTTCCTAATAATAATATGAAATTTTTGCCTTCTGACAACGACACTCCATTGAAAACCAGGAAAGAGGCAATTTTATCAGCATTCATCTTCAGGCTTTGTAATCTAAACATCCTCCTGCTGAAACCTGGGTTCTGAGACAACCTCTCAGTCTCTGTACATGCAATCTCTCACATTTCCACTTTTGTGGCCTTGAGAGCTCTGCTATCAGTAGCAAAGCAAATATATTCAACTCATTACCAAAAAATCCTAGTAATAAATATTCTGTCTAAGCATGTTTCTATAAATGGCAAGATTATACCAGCACACATTGTGAGAACTGCAGAGGCTGAATGAAAATGGAACAAATAAAGCATCCCCAATCATACTCCACATGCAGGATTTGGATAATGTTCCTTTATTCACTTGCACTGCCATAAACCCATCAGGAACAGCTAAATTGCCACTGTTCAGTGCTGAAGGCTGGAGAGGAGGCAGGATTCTGCAGAGCCATTCCTGGCCTCCCAGGCAAATAAGGCAGAAGAGGATGAGACACAGTTAGATACATTTGGAATACACCAAAGAAGACTCACATGTAAAATAATCTGATCTCCCCAAAGCATCCTGCTGCAGCAAAGAGATTCACAACATGCAGAATGTCAAAAAGTCTTCCTCAGATGAAGACACTTTGCCCCTGTTACAGCAGCACCAGCAGAGTTCCAGCCTGGGGGTGCTGCACTGCTGAGTGTGCTGAAAGCCAAAGCACCCCCACAAAAGGCACTTCTCTCCTCACAGGCAATTTGGGACCCTTAACCATCATAAAAAAATCAGACACACATACCAAACCATGAATGTGAGCAAGATCCACAAGCTACAGCAAAACTTAATTTGTGAATATTAAAAAAAAAAAAAAAGATTCTGAAGAACACAGAAGGGCACTAATGAAATGGAGAATATAAAAGGCATTTTTTTCATTCAGACATTTGAATAAAAGCCAACTTGCTCCTAGCAGAGTTTCAACACATTAAGTAGTTCTAATTCCTCCCAATTCTTCTTGCCCTGACCAGAGGAGAACAGAATTCACTCCTTGAAAGAGAAAGAACATATCATTTCCAGCATAGAAAGCAGATATCTAATTCACAATTCTTTTTTATTTTTCCCTCTTTTCATCTAACTCAGAGCTACACAAATGAGAAACAAGGTTTGGCTTCCGTTCAGCACTCCTAGCTGGTTTTTGCAAAACTTAACTGAAGTACATTACATTTTAAAGGCAAAAAAAATCCTGCAAAAACCCAGCAGCAGTTAGTTTTCTATCTGAAAAAGATAAAATCTGGAATATGTGGTTTCTCCATTTGTCCACGAGCTTTTTAAACAATAATCCTCTGTCTCAGCTGGTGAGTACTTTACTGATAAGGGAAGCAAACATATGTAATTAAAAAGTTACCATTTTCAAAGAGAGGAGTAATCCTTTCTTTATCCACTGGTAAAACGGCTTGTAATTATTATACAACTGAGAACAAAGATTTGTCCACAGAATCCTCCTAAATCAAGACAGATTTGACTGATTAAAACTCTAGTCATCAAGACACTTGCAGTACATACAGTGCATGTGGGCAAAGAGTCTTTAAAGTGCAGGTCACAAAGCCATTAGATTTATGGGAATAATCATGAACCTTCTGTTGGAAAAATGTTCAAAATGAAAATCCAGAACAGTGCCTGTCCCTTTTTCTCCTTTTGAACTGTAAAATGTTACCAGTGATGTTTTAAAGAGTCTGGGGTAGTCTTATTACTTCCAGAGGACTCATTATTAATTCAAAATCCTTACATGTTTAAATAACTGTTTGAGTTCATAGAAGAACAACGAAGATGATTCAGGATGCAGAGGGATTGATTTCTGAGAAAAGATTAAAAGGACCAAACAGATATACATATATATATATTGGTTGGTTGATGAAGGAGACAGAGAAAGGAGGAGTTAGTATCTAACAGTTTCTAAGTACAACATCTGAAGGCTGTAAACACCACAGCTCTTTGTTTAGTACAGACTGATGGAATAATGAAAGAAGGAATTAGAAACTTCTGAGACAAAGATTAAGCATGAGTTTTGCTGTATTATGGCACTGAGTCTCCTAAACAAGCCCCATGGTATCACCGTCTCCAGAGCCAGCAACTAGTCCAGCAGAAGCAATTTTACAAGTCTGGTAAAGGATGAGCAGCCTTGGGAAGATGGTCACCCAAAGATATTTACATTAAAGTCTGTGCTCGACATTCTGAAAACTCAGCTTCGACCTCTGTGGATGAACCAGCAAAGACTCGAACACCACAGGCACAAGAGGAACAGGCACCTCTGCAGGGCTCTCTGCAGCCTCTAGGCAGCAGCATTCCTGCTCCACATCTCCTCTTCCAGACCAACTCAGCAGTGCAGCAGCTCTGGGAATCCTCTCACTCAGCCCAGGGACTGCTTTGCCTCTTGCAATCTCTCAGAAGTCACGTTAGAACAAAATAAATCACTCCTTCTTGTGCACAACCTTAGAAGTATCAACATTACTGGAGAAAGGTCAAGCAAACCCAGTGGCAGACCCAGCAGACTGCAGTTTAAAATGAGCAAGTTGATTTTCTTGTTTCTCTTAAAACAGTTTCAAATACTGCAATAGAAACACCTTGTTCAGAAGGAAAATGAACAGCTTTTTCAATATCTTCACTTAAAAACCAGCAGCTACAATAGATGAGCAGTCTTGCAGATCTGACAGATAAACTTTTTCCCAGCTATGACAGACAGGCAAAGTTTCCTTGCTATGACTAAAAGCTAAACAACATCGCCTAGAGCTGATAAACAATGAGATTTTGTATTATTAAACTTTGCTGCTTCTAACCACCATCCATCAGTCAATCCTTCATCCATATTAAACTATTTACTTAGTCTCTTAAGGTGTTGACTGGTGCTGCATCATCCAAAGAATATTTTCACAATGTTTCTAAAATCTGTTGCAGAGCACTTAAATTTCCCTGCACTTAGCACAGCAAAAGTCATGCCAGCACGTGTAGGGCAGTGTGAGAAGGAGGGATGGGAAACACCCATTCTCATGCAAGATAAAACAAGTATCCCCCTAACCAAAGGGCTTCATGGGTAACCCTACCCTTTCAGGAGTCCTGGAGCAGTTATGCTTTGAAAAGGACAAAGTCTGATGTATTGAGAGCATATTTCCTTCCACCCTCTATCACAGTGTAAAAAAAAAAAAAAAAGAAAAACCACCTTATTTTTGTATCTCAGGTCCATAAAGGGATGTATTTCCTAATTTCCTCACTGATGCTGAGTGACAGGAGGTTTTATGCTCTTTACACACAATCAAATGTGAATATTGATGGCCTTGAGGAAGAGACCTTAAAAAACACTCAGAAACCCCTTTGTTTTCCAAACCTACTTAGTCATAAAGAAATGTTTTAAGCTTACCAGAGCTGTGTGCTGATTGCAATCAAAGCATTTCTCACACAAGGGCAGAAGAATCTCCCTCCCTCCTTCAGGGCACTTCTCAGAAATTACAGGCAGAACTCCACACCCACTACCATTATATTAAAGCTTGAAACTGCCCAAAAGTGCTTTTCCTCACCTCTCCACTGCTTTTTTGTTCCTTGTGTAACAATGCTGGATGTATAAAAAAAACCCCAACCTATTCCTTACCATTACCAAATCTTCTGGGTTTTGATGGATTTTTAGCTGGATGGGGTATTTGGGAAGAGAAACATGTTACAGTAATTTCTCTCTCACAAATACTGTTTCTAACATCTTTCTTTTAATTACAGCATTGGAGTAAATTTAAGCAAACTATATTTTGCTGCAGGTTTAGCAATAATGGAATTGCACTCAGTAAAAAAATCATTTGAAAGAGAAATACCTTCCAGTAAACAGAAACTTGCATCAAAATAATTCTTATTTGCATTGCAAATCTTACAGGCAAAGTCATAACGTTTCCACTGCAAAATTTCATTGCCTCAGGTAGCACCAGGGACCACAAACACAGAAATAAGAGTTTCTTCACTTCAGGTCATGCTATGGCTGGAGAATCAGACATATTCTTATCGAGTGGAACCAATCTGTTTAGAGATGGAAGAAAGCCCCGGTGGATCACTGGGCAGCTGAGGGATGATTTGGGTCTGAAAGCATCAGCACTCACCTTCCAGTCTGACCACCAGAGGAACTTTCAGCTCTAGCTCTCGGCAGGCTTTAGTGATCCCATTGGCTATGATGGCACAGTTCACGATCCCACCAAATATGTTTACAAGGATTGCTTCAACCTGCAGGAAAGAAACCAAACAGGAAAGAAGTTGGGGATTGTTTATGTGTTGTTTCGGCTTTGTTTCATAAATAAACAGGGGTAAAAGAATGAAATCAGGGTACAACTTCCCCTCTGTCAGGCAGGTTCTCATTTATGGAAGGTACAAGCTTCACCTCTGCACTCAGAGAACTTGATTTTGAGTCTATTGCTGCTGTAGTCTGCAGCAGTGATTAACTGTCTTAGTCTGAACTGGCATGGTAATTAATGTCAAACACAGTATTATTAAAAAAAAAAAAAAAGAATTTTTACCAATAAGCATAAATAAAAAGTTTAATCTGTATTTTGATTTGTTTTAAACATTTTGAATAATCATCGAGGTTGGTGCTCAGAAAATAGTGCATGAATGTGAGATGCACATGCAATGAAATATTCATGTGGACACTTCACAAAACAATCTGGATCTTCACTTTATCACAAGAAGCACAGAGGAAAAGGTAATATACTTGCCCTGACTTGATAAAGAGGAGTAAAAATCCCTTATAATTAACAAGGTGAGGCGTGTAATGAAGAGCATTCATTACAACAGGTTAACTGATAACCTCAAAAAAATGCTATTCATCAGTTCTGGAAACTGCAATTTCTGCACCCAATTCACAATTAAATTACCCTTCAGAACACACAAGACATTAATACATACAAGATATTAATACGATTTCTTTCCACTTGGTAAGGTACTGTAATATTAACCCAAGCACATACACCAGGCTTCCAACCATGGCTTATTATGCTGAGGAGGTCACCATAAGGATGCAGCTGTGCTGTTTCTCATCCCACAGTGGGATCAATGCACAATTTTTGGGGTGCTCCACAAGAAGCTTCACTGGGTGTCACAAACAAGCTTTGCCAGAATCATGTTGACTCAAAGAAATGACGAGATAAAGAAGGGATTAGGGCTGAAGGAATGAAATATCACTGGATTTCACTTGTGCATGATGTCAACTGCAGTTATGCCTAACCCAGTGCACCCGACTGAACAGATTGCCCGTGCCCACCTGGCACCAGGGGAAGCCCCTGTGGGCACACACCTTCAGAGCTCTGCACAGTCAGCCCGGGCAGACAAAACGTGCCAATGAACTACTGGGATGTGCAGTGACACATACAAAGCTCAGCACTGGCAGTAACACTGCCACCCACAGTACGAAAGGGAAACGAAACAACCCAAAAATGCTTTACTTCCCACAAGAAATTGCCTTACTCTCTAAGCAGTTCTCTGGACTGCAAGACCCTCATTTACTGGACACATATGTGGTGTTTACATGATACCACTGAATCACAGGAACACAGAGTGGTTTGAGTGGGAAGGGACCCTAAAAATTATCTCATTCCAACCCCCTGCAAGAGCACCTTCTGCTAGACCAGGTTGCTCAAAAGCTGAACTCCAGTGTTAACACACCACAGGCATAAAACAAAACTGGCAATGGGATCATGTCACTGACATCTTGCTCATCACCTGCTGCTCCTTTCAGCTCTAAGACTTTTCATGATGCCGCCCTGAAGTGACCAGAACAGCTCCCATCTGACCACATGGGGCACAGCCCCATTTTCTCCTCTCAAGTTTCTTAGACACCATCTCTTCCATGCAGTGCTGATGTGGCCTCCCTCTGCTACTTGTCTCCTCTTACCATCTCCAGTGCACTTATCCAATCAAGACCTTCAGAGCATGAAAAATCTCTAATGCTACATAAGTAGAGCAATAATAAGTAAAACCTCCCTTAAAAATCCCAATACCCAAATTCCTCCCTCTGAAATCAGGCACAAGATCCACTACAGGACCCCAACCATTTCAGTTCCTGGAGCCTGCACATGGCTCATGGCACAGCCTCCTCATCCCAGGCCAGGCACAGCAGGCATCAGAAGGAAATTTATAGCCCAGTCAAACCACAACATACAATTAATTTCTTCTATAATTCTTTCTTTTAGGCACATGTTATATGCATGCATTTACCACTTTAGGGTTTATTGGCTAGTAAGTTGGTAATGCCATTGCAATTATTATTTCACCTTTGTGCTACAAAATCATTAACTCTGCAGAAGCCACCAAGAGTAAAACCTTCAAAGACACCTTCTCTGCCTGGCTACTATTACCTGTGCACACACAAACTTTCCTGCTGTTAGGAAGTAAAACCACATAAAGAAAAACATGGAGCCCTTCAACTCCTTACCACATTAACCCTCATGGCAGAGATACCTCCATGCAAAGCTCTTTGGTGTTAAAACACAGCAGTGATGGATTCTGATAGTGGGACAAACCACACTCACCATTCCAGCCTTTCTACTACATCCTCCTCATTCAGGAACATTGCACCAGACATGTGACAGATCAACTTAACCAAGTGTGTTTACATTATCAGAGATAAGGTGGAGGATTTTATGCCCAGTACAGGGATTTTAATTCCTAACTCAGACATTCTCATTTAAGGATCTGCTTTTCAGCTTTCAAGCTGAATTCTAATCAGACCTTCTAATCCATTGGCAGCAAAAGGAAAAAAAAAAAAGTTGAAGGAAATTAGATGCAGCTTGGATAATTGATGTTTGTATGCTTGGCTTTAATAAAGATACACTGTTAAATTAGAGAGGAGTCTAAAAGGATTCAATCAATAAGAAACTGAATCAGGTAGAGAATTCGATCTTGGGTTTTATCGTAAATCTTCCAAATAAGCCAAAAGACCAGTTCAAATGATGCTGAGATTCACTTTACCTCTGCTGAAATCTGTGAACACTGTTTATATTTTCTTCTGTAGCCTGACCAGATCCTGCATTTCCAGATCAAAGAACTTTAGAATTCAGACCAGTAGATGGATGAAGAGGTTTACAGTGCCTCACGTGCACAGAGAATGCAGTCTCTGTATTACTTGAGTCTACGAGAAAAATAAACTTCCTGTTGCACATCAGAACCATTACATATCCACATGCTCAGAGCCTGATGCATATGAATTATCAGGCATACTACGGAGAGGGCAAACTGCCTACATATAAGACAGGTTACTAAATACATCACTGTTCTAATAACCATTTTCACCCACTAGCATTATTAAACCAACCATTATTAAAGAAACTAAAGCTAGCAGCATGTCCAACTTAAGCTCTTTTTCATCCACCAAAAAACCTGATAGATGTGAAATCACATCAAATGTACTTGCAACTGATTATGGATTCCCCTGGAGAAATAAGGGAACCCTCAACAGCATGAAGGTATCTCCAGCAATGTTGGTAAAAAGCCACAGTCTGCCAGGTCTCAGCACCAATTCTGGGAAGAAGGGACAGAGCCTGAGTGCTGCACTGTCTTCATGTTAGATACCCCATCACATCTTTGCAAGCACTGAAATACCCATTAATCCCACTCCAAAAGGCTGTAAGATCACATATGCAGACACACAGAGTATTTTCTCTTTAGACAAAAAACCAGATATATTTATGTATAGCTGTATCTATATAAAACCTGTGCTACTTTGTTACTAAAACCAAGAGTTTTCATTCTCAGCGACTTTTTGGTAAAGTCAGCCTTGACAAAGCTCACAGTTCCGCTTTGGATGTTTGGCACCAAACCCACAACCCCAGTCCAAATAAGTGTATATTGAGGAAAAGTAATGGTGCTATGAGATCAGCTTTACCATACCTGGCTGCTCTCTAAAACTCAGTTTGTGTGCATTCACTATATTCTCCATTTTTTTTTTCTCTAAAATGTTCTTAGGCTTCACAGAAGGCATTCTGAGATCTGATCACCACACAGGGAAGAACTAATGGAGGCAGCACCTATAAAGGCTCCCACCTTTGCCAGAGCCCATTTATAAATCTATACCGGGGACGTCAGGCTGTCTGCAGCCTCTGCATTCCAGTTTGCTGACCTTCTGAGCCTGCACTTACACCACAAATTCCGCACACAAAAAGAGAGAGGACAAAAACTTGACACTTGCAAGTCGTTTTCTCTGATTTTATACCTTTGCTGTTGCCACAGAACAACTACAAAGGTGCAGGACCACAACGTGCTGCAGCACCAGAGGGTAATTCACATGAGCTCAAGTTCTGAATCTCACACAGAACAGAAATCCAAACAGGAATGTAATTTAACTTAGGCTGAGGTTTCATTTGGAGATGACCCAAGTGTGGGCAGCCACCAAAGAATCTGTTCTGCAAATGAAAACCCCTCTCCTGTTGCTGCATCTGAGCTCTGTGGATCCCAGATCCTTCAGATCTGGCTGACGCTGCAGACACCAACACTGGCCCTGAAGGGAAGAGGAGCCCTCAGTGTGCCCTGAGGACCTGGGCTAAGGTGGGAATGTGTAAGCAACAGTGAAACCACTTGGCTATTGCCCTTCAGGATGAGTATTAGTCATATACAAAAATATGAGGCCAGAAACACAACAAGGGAACTGTCCAATAAGCATCACCCACCAAATGACTGCACAGCACAGATTTCCTTAATACCATTGAATAGGCACCCTGGAACGTAAGTATTCTATTTTTAAAACACACATTTCAAAATATGTTCTTTATAGAAATATTTTGGGATGGCTAACAAAGATAGCTTAAAACTGTAATTTTTCCAACCCATCAATCAAAGTTTTTGCTAGTGCATTTTTGAGAACTTCTTTTAAAAAAATTTCCACATTAACTCATCTGGTGACAGCAAAGACTTGCAACAGTTCTCCAGCTATTAGCATGGCCCATGCCCACCTTGTGAATCCACAGGTATCTCTTCCCTTATTTGCACACACGGGTGCATGAATGCTCACACAGTGAACTAAAAATGTTATTATAAAATCACCAACATAATCTCTAACCTTGCTGGAAATTGTGACTCTGAAGCTCAATCCCTGTATTTTAGATGAAAACAAGAAAACTCAGCAACTGCCAGCAAAGCTACACCTGCAGCCCAATGAAAGTCACACATGCAAAGAATGTGCTCATGGTTTGCTGGAGCAAAATTTGAAATACAAATCACCTTTACATTTCAAGCTAACAGAATTCATTTACTGACCACTCCTAACTTTCATCAGTTAAAAGTGCCCCCAGACAGCAGGAAACACACCCTATTTGTCAGGTTTTCTTCTCCAGGATGCCACAGGGCACACCCACGTGGAAGGCTATGAGTTGTTGGCATGGTACAGCTGGCAAACATGTTCCTGCCTGGAGGCTCACAGCATTTTCTGAGGTTAAAACATGAATCTTGTCTCCCAGTCCTTCTGGTCAGTAGACTCTTATTTGTGACTGCAAAAGTATGTTCTTTTACTAAACAAAGTCAGTAAGTTACCAGAAAATAAGTAAGAAAAGCAAGTCAGCAGCACAACATCAGGTCTTTGTTTCTTCCCTCCTTCCTTCAATACAATAAAGAACATGGAAGGATGATACCTCCAATCACTCAAACATCTGACAGCCTGGGGGGAAGCTCACAGGACACAGGATGGGACACAAGCACTGGAGATGCAGATGTATTCCCAGTTCATGGAAGGAAAGTAAAGGTGCTGTCACCTGCAGCTGGATCCACACATCCAGTTCTGCAAACATACACAACCCTGTCACTTAAAAATGTATATTCCCATTCTGATCTTCAGAGATGATTTGCACCTCAAATCCCAGGGAATCCCAGTTGAAAAGAAGGACAGTGTCTTTTAAGATGCATGTAGTAATACTTAGGAAAACACCAAACCACTGGGTAAAACGGGCTGCATTCCAAGCTCTTCACTTTGAATCTAAGAAGGTGCATTTAAATCCTTTCTATTATTCCTCTGGTCTTTATTATTAACTCATTCACAGTTACCAAATTTGTCTCCATGTGAAAGAAGCAGACTATCTCCAATTCTCAATACAAAGTAAGAAAATGCAGTAAGACACAGATGCCATACACTTGCATCTTCACTCTTTATCCTTCTGCTCCAACTGATAAGTCAGATACAAACATTTTCATATATCTCTCTATATTACTACAACATGGACCACAGGTCAAATGCAAATTTTTCTTATTCAGTTTTGAAATATTACTCTAATCCTCCAGCTTTTGATGTAAGACAACATTTATGACTCATTTGAAAATAAAGATTAGGCTTACTGTATGCAAGCAGTACAAAAGATTTACAAAATCAAAAACATTTGCTTAAAATACCCACTAGAGGACAGTGCAATTCAATGTGGAAAAGAGATGGAAAAATACCTCTGGAGAGGAGAGCAGGGTTATTTTTTCTACTTAAAGCTAAACTATCTGATTTTGCTTTATAAAAAATGATGCAAAATATTACTCTGCCTCTTTTGGATGGAATTTTAAAAGTCTGAAGGTGATAAATTTAAGGAGGCTGAATCAACAAAAAGCAAAGCAAGAAAGTCTGCAGTCAGGTGAAGAAATGCTGATACAATGCAATTTTGAATGTCTTGTACCGCTCTAAAACAGGTCAAGGTTTAAAATTCACTAGTAATGCACCCTGATGCCCTGGCAGGAAAGGAACTCTGATGAATCTCCATCAGAGAAAAAAATTCACATTTTTATGTCTGGAGGGACCAACTGGTAGGTAGGAAAAGCAGATTAAGGATTTTGTCCAAAGGTCATTTTTGGCCTGTATTCAAGAGGTTCCTGAGGAACACAAGTCTCACCCAGTGTGAATGATCTGGTCCTGCGACATCCCACTGCTGTATGTGAAGCCCACCTTGGATGGCAGGACCTGGCCTGGCATGGAGGGAGCCCCTTCTGAAACACAACTCCTCTGGTGCCATTCTAAGAGTACCAAATATCACAATTTTGCAAAAGCAAAACTTGTGGGTCCAGTTTCTGGTGTGCTAAAACAGCCAGCCCACAGTCTTCAGTCCTTCCTGCAAATTGAGGATCTAGAACAGGACACAAATTTATTGACTTTTGCTGGTTTGAAAGCAATTCAGCAACAATCCTCTGCCAACTGAGCAGACCCAGCCTGTGGCCCACACAGGTCAGCAGGGATCTGGAGCAGGGAGAGCTCTGGTATCTTCCAGTACCAAAGATACCTCCCACTGTGGACCACCAGGAATGTCTCCACTGGGGGATTTTGTCTTAATTCTCTGTAGCACTGACACAAGAATAAAAATTAAGGGATCAGAGCTCATTAAATTAATAGTCTGAGATGAAATGAAGACTGGCAGATTACACAGCACACTCACTGGAAACAGTCCCAGGAGACCTTCCTTTGCCCAGCTGCAAGGAGCCTGTGTTTTGGGAACAGAAAGATTCCAATTCCAGACACACAGCTTTCAAATTCCAAAATATCCTGGCAGGCAGCAATGTGACCTCAGGAACCTTCATTTCGATTGAATTTCAGTGAGAAGCTCTGACATCAAGATGGTTTGGGGACCATTTTCTCATCCGCAGGACACACTCACTGCACACCCTGAGCCTTGGCACAAACACATCCATCATGATAAGCCATCATTCCCACACAGCCCTGGGTTGGGATCACACTCGAGATGAGGTTCTGAAGATGCAAACCATCAAGTGCTCCTACCTGGCCAGGCCTCAGTTGTGTCCTGCCCCCAGACTCCCACACCCCATGTTAATGATACAGGCAGAGCAAGCAGGGGCTGCTGCAACCACACAGGCATGTTCTCTCACTGATGTCTAGCACAACCACCTCCTAACACAATCCTTATTTGTGATAATAAGGGACAAGAATAAAGAAAGAGAAGGAAAAGAAAATGTTGAGACTGTTCTGCAGTATATCTGAGAATCCATATACTGAGCACAACAGCTTTTAGCATTGTTTTGGGGACAAAATGCAGCAGGTAGTTGGTAGAACAACTGTATTTCTGCAAATATGGAAGGGTAACTCTATCAGATCATGGCTATATGGAAGAGAAGTACAGAAAGTTGCTCTCTCATTTATCTGAGCTTCCAGGAGATCAAGCTCCTGGATGAGCAGATCACACTGCAGAGCAACACAGGGATGGCAACTACCTACATGACCACAGACTGCACGACTGACAAAACACACACGGTCAATTCACGAGTGTCAGCAGAGAGCAATAATTCAGATTTCTTCTGTGCACACAGAACTAAGGGTAGTTGAATAATTAGGCCTGATTTTGGGGGTTATTGTTCCAGCCAAGACAAGGTGCTCCCATGCCACCTGTCCTGCAGGCACAAGCAGTAAGCACTGGGGCATTCAGTACTCAGGGAATTCACGTTGGCTCTTCCATATTAGCATGATAAGTGAGACACCCCCTCCAAAACCACTCATCCAGCACAGTTTGTACAGCAGCATGACTGCAAGGAGTTCTTCCACAACAGCAGAGTCTATAAAAATTGATCCAATATTTGCTGAATTTTGCCTCTGCACTTCAGATTAATTTCTCTAAGGCACATCATACACTTTCTCTAATGTTCTTATTGTCTGGAGCTGCAATTAGATTTTTGCTGAACAATAATCAGCTTTCTGAAAAACAACACAGTGATGTGATCATTATTTAAGCATGTGACACAGGAGGTAGCAACGTGGTATTTCAACAACATGCTATGCCCTGGGGTGCATCTGGGTACAGTTTCATCATATCTTATGGTGTGTTGGAAGGGAAAAGGTCAGTTTTAAATCATTTAAACTACAAAAACGCAATATTCCTGCAAAGAGGGAGTACCTGGAGAGCATGGATATATGATGAAGTGGACCTGGTGCAGCACACAATCCACAGCATGGGCTACTGCCAGAAGAGCTGTTCAAACAGTAAGTGACACTGGTTGGTGTGTTGTGGTGTGTCAGACACCTGGCAAATCACCAAACCCAATACTAAGAGGTACAATCACAAATATCCCCAACAGGGCTTGACTAAGCAGAACTGTTGATTTGATGACTAGTTCAAGACTTGCTGTTTATTTCAGCAGATCCTATCTTTGTTTCCTCTTTAGAAATAGCCTATGAAATACAAATACTGTATTGATTTCAGACTATCAAAATACTAAGAGAAAGTAGCCATCACAGGGGAGAAGAGAGATGAAGTTATTCTTGTGCTCTACAGAGACTTGGGATCCTCTTTTTGTCACCTGAGAAACATCCCTGGTACGTACTGTACCCACCGTGCAGAAGAGAATGAAGTGCTCCAGAAGCTCCTATCTAGGTCAGGCTGCTTTTCTTACTGAGACAATGGAAACTTTAAAAAAGGAATTCTGTACTTCAAGAAGCTTAATTAAAGTATAAAAATGCATTGTCAAGGGTACTCAACTGCATATACACATCTGAAATCTCCAAATAATTAAAACCCCTTCTTTTACAGTAACATTGTAGTCATCAAAACCGTGAATTGCTGTGCTCATTAGGTTCCAAATTACTACCACATAACAATCAGCTCACTATTAACATGTAGTAAACCGAAGTGGAAATAGTAAAACTAAGAAAGGTACTTAGAAGAGTGATAAAGATGCTGGGTACGCCCTGTATATAGAAAGACTAAATAAACCACAATTTTCCATCTGAGCAAAGGAAGCAGGAGGAGGATATCGAGCAAAGACTGCAACTGGCAAGGGAAAAAGGGAGCCAGGCACAACCTTTTTGTACCTGCCTCCAGGTAATGTTATTTCTTAGCCCTTAGTTCTTGTAATGCCAGAGATGGTGAAAATATAAAAGGAGTCCTTTTACTGTTACTTTTAAATACAGCATATAGTTATTGTGTGAAACACTGCCATGGGATATTGTTTATGTCAAAAGCTGACGAGCTGAGAATATACAGTAACAGAGTCCTGGAAAGAGAGCCAGAAAAGCCTTGTAAATACAAAGATATCAAAAATCACTAGGAAGCAGAGGGGATCTACCAGAAAAGCATCCTCACACACTTGCCCTCTTGAGTTTCTCTCTAGAAACCTGCCCATGGCTACTGGAGAAAATGGATCAGATCAAGACAGATCCAAATCTTACTCAATGCAGTTACATTCTTCCATTAAAACACAGCATATATCCATAGTTTCTTCAATACATCTATGCAATCCCTGCCCAAATTAAATAAAAAATTAGACAGTGCCTGAGTCATACATTCCTTTATCAGAGTCACTGACTACAAAACTGTCTGACCTCAGCAGTCACCACTCAGCATCAATCAGGTGGCACCCGACAAGTAGTCGGAATGGGTGATTTTGATGACTTCTCTTTTTATTTTAATACAATTAATTCCTTACTCTTTCCTATGCTTTCAAGCACAGAATCCCAGTGAGAAGGTGGAAACTGAAAGGAATACCCATGACTTTGTCCTCATGGGGAACAAACTTAAGAACAGCTTATGTATATCCTCTTGCTTCACCCAGCTCTGGTGCCCCCCCAGAGGGAGGAGCCAGTTCCCTGCCCATACCAAGCCCTCCATGCAAGACAGCTCAAGCAGAATCAGGCCTTTCTCCTCCCACCTTGCTAAAATAAACTCAGTCTGCCACATTTCCTGACCACCCATCAGCTCAGACTCTTCCCAGGCTGTCCCAGTAGTGGGGGACCAGCAGGACTTGCTGCCACCTAAACATCAGGGATAATCTTTGTTGCAGAAATATCTCTTTCTAAAGATTGGTCACTCTGGCATTATGTATTAAAGACATTCAGCCCAAAGAGGATTGTTGAAAGATGGATAATGATATTTACCTTCCGCAAGGGTTATATAAAGTAATT
The DNA here is from genome assembly GCA_013399695.1 of Formicarius rufipectus. Classification (NCBI taxonomy): domain Eukaryota; kingdom Metazoa; phylum Chordata; class Aves; order Passeriformes; family Formicariidae; genus Formicarius; species Formicarius rufipectus. The sequence goes on along the minus strand of VXAU01003789.1, from coordinate 590,988 downwards.
TAAACTAAAAAAAAAAAAAGAAAGTCATAGTTTAAAAATTAATGATCAGTAATAACCCCCCCACAAATAGGATGCTAAGCTAAGAACTGGATTATTGCAAAATGGGATGACTCAGGAGTTGACAAAGTGGCTCTACATACTTTTCTTGAATTGTCTTGCTACTTTCAAAATCATAAAATGCAATTTAACATTTTTCCTTTATAGCAAGGGGGAAGAGATTGGCCTGACTCTGTTGATAAAAAAGTACAGATCAGTGATGTCACCTCACTCCTAATAAGGTGAGCTATTTTCTTCATCGTCACTGAACTTTTTTTACCTATTTTCTGCATTAAAAAAGAGATTTTTTTCAGAGAAATAATTATTCGATAATGATCTCCCATCCACTTTTCACAAATTTATCAAAGTGACTTGTAATAAAACCAGAGCTGAATGTTTCAGCCAGAACCCCAAAGTGATATAATCAGCAAATCTGAACTGTGAAAGAAGTTATAGAGCTACATTGAGAAACAGATGGAGTGAGCATAAAACAATCACAGATAAGCCAGCATAAAGGAACTTAACTTTAGATTAATCAAGGTTGAGATGCTCCAGGCAGCCATGGGGAGTGAAGCACATTAAAATTAACATGAGACACATGTAAATCACAGTCTGCTTCTTCTATCTCACCCCAGTTCTGTTCAGAACAACACATGGAATTGTAGGTGTCTGTTAACCATATTCCCTTGCTTCGAAAGTGATTTTGCAGTATGGTCAAGGAAAATATTTATCTCAAGAAACGGCTCTCCTAGATACTTGCTAACTTCAATGAGAATCAGAAAAATCTTGTGAGGATTTAAAACTCCCACATTAAATTGCAAAAAAATGTCAGAACAAGCCCCAAATGTATGTTCTCACAGCACTTGAAGCTAAGTATGAGGAAAACAAACAAATAGCCAGCAAGCACTCAGTTATACCAGCAACCATCTTTCACACAGCCAAAAGCTGACACCTGGTTTCAGTGGGAGACTTTTCCTAAATTCAGATTTTCTGCCGTATTCAATGTTGTATTGTGTTGGCAAATTAAATGCTGTTCCTTGGTGTAGGATTTCAAAGAGCCAATTTCCAAATAATAAAAATTAATTCAGAAGCTTACTGTGGTGAAAAACTCCATGGCAATATCTAATGCTAAGCACACAGGTAGGCCCAGCAGTCCCTCACACCTTTTAATCTCAAAAGCAGATAAGCAAGTACATCCAAAGCAGATTACTTATTCTACAATTTGGTAGCATAAAAGTGAACTTGTACATTTTTATCTTCTGGCAACGTTTTTTTGTTTGGTTTTTT
>VXAU01003789.1:502176-589607 GCA_013399695.1 Formicarius rufipectus | reverse complement strand
TTTCCCTGCTGGATGATCCACAGAAGGGAAGAATTCCCACTGTCAGAATCTATTTCCTCATCTGAGAAACACACTTTGTTTTCCAATACACGTAGCACTGAGAACAACTTGTGATCTGGGCTAAGCTGTGAAAGTGAATTCAAAGTCCATATTTCAAAAGAGAGCAATGCACATGATTATAACCAAGGAGATTAATGCAGGCAGAAACAGTTTCATGCATGTATTGCATGTAGTTTCTGTTAATTACTTTCTAAGTACTTATGCACAGCTAAAGAGAATGGGAAGGAGGGATTACAGAAAAACATTTCCAGGTGGGTGTTTTGTGGGGAGCCACAGCAGCGCTGAGTCATCAGGAAAGCCTTGTCTTCACTTCAAGGCCCTTCAAGGTTCACCACAACCTCATCCATGGAATGGTTTGGGTTGGAAGGGACCTTAAAGATCATCTCATGCCACCCCCTGCCACGCGCAGGGACACCTTCCACCAGCCCATGTTGCTCCAAGCCCCGTCCAACCTGACCATGGACACTTCCAGGGATGGGGCAGCCACGGCTTCTCTGGGCAACCTGTGCCAGGGCCTCTCCACCCTCACAGTGAAGAATGTATTTCTTACAGCTAAACTTGCCCTCCAAGTTTCAAGCCATTCCCCTCTGTCCTCTCACTACATGCCCCTGTATAAAGTGCCCCTCCAGCTGTCCTGAAGGTTCCCTTTAGGTACTGGAGGGGCTCTAAGGTTACCCCAAGAGCCTTCTCTGTTCCAGGCTGAACACCCCCAGCTCTCTCAGCCCGTCTTTGTATCAGAGGTCCTCCAGCCCTCAGATCATCTTTGTGACCCCCTCTGAACTTGTTCCAACAGGTCCAATGTCATTTCCACCCCTTTTTTTCCAGGCATCAACAGGGTAGGTTCCAGCCCAGGGTCTCTCCTGCCAGGTGATGACAGTCCCCACCTGAACTAAACAGTTGTCCTAACACACGTTGTCAAGTCTAAGGGCAGCTTTCCATCCAGACTCCTCCATGGCACTGCACTGAGACTTTTCAGTCATCCTATCTACAACCCCCCAAAAAAATCTCACAGCATGGCAAAGGTAAGGCAAACTGAAACCACAGCTCTTGGTTTCCATCATCCTCTGAAAGGGGTGGGATCTCAGTGGTGGTTGCAAAAAAGATGATGGACAAACCAACCTGCTTTGCGACAAGCCCCTGTTCCAGAAGGTGCACAAATCTGTCCAAAGTATTCCACCACACATGGACTTCAGGGAACCAGCACATAGCTGTGGAACCTGAACTGAAAACTGGCTTCTGGAATGGACCATTTGATTTGATAAAGCCATCTCCCACCAAAGTGTGGACACACTAAAAGCCTCAAGCTGAGCACTCCTCAAAAGCCAGGACACGCTGCAGCGCTCTCGACAGCTCTCACCTCCCTGACACTTCCCAGTGTTTACAGAGAGCAAACAAAAGGACTCTTCTTTCCTTCTGCCTAATTAAAATGTTTTAGAAGAATTTAATTACAACATGCCAAACGACACAAATGTAAAGATCTTTCCTACAGAGAATTAGCGATGAATTGAATGATTTTGGTTTTTTAATCAAACTGTTGGCAAGCGGTGTGGGTTCCCTGTTTGTAAACAACCATACGAATGCTAAACATGTTTATTCACAACTTGACACGAAATACAGCTCTGTAATTAATCATTTCCCTAAGTCACACAAAACCCCAAACTTGTACCCCTCTCTTATTTTAAAATAGTCAGTTACACATAAATGAATAATTATCTGAATTATCAACTATCTACAGATGTGCAGCTCTTTTGAGCCCAGACAATGCCATCCCCCCATGCACACTCCTATCTCCCACACATTCACTTATTCTTTGTTGAAAGTGAGGAAATCTCCTTCCTTATTAAATAAGCTCAATCATGGGCTATTAAAACTATTGTTCCAGGTTATCTATTAATTGCAGACTTCCCCATGTATATTCATTGCTGAGGTGCAAGCCCCCTTAATAATTGAACAATGCCTGCCTGAGTGGGTAAAATGTTAAAGGCCGTGGGTTAAGACTAATTCTGTAAAAAGAAGCTGTGAAAAGTTGTCACTGGAATTAACTGCTTGAAATCCTGTCTTATTTTGAAAGCATGAAGGCTGAGTTTCAGATATAAAAAAATATCCATTAGAGCTTCCTTAATTTCAGGCTTAAATAATTTGCAAGAATAGTTTGCTTTCCATATCAACAGATGTTTAGATCTGCAAGCCTGTATGATTGCACTCCCTGGGAGACCTTCCCTTGAGCTGCTCAAATGCCAACAATCAGGAGTCAATACGATGACACAGCAAATGATGTTGCTTATGGTAAAAGACTGAATTCTTTGTAGGAATGTTATATTAATCCAAGCTAGACTAGAAGTGTAATCTGCTGCTTGAATACAGTTCTGAACACAATGGCAGCATTTGTATGCTTTTTTCCCCACTTAAATGGGAAAAACAAATGTACAAGATCTTTACAAGCTCAGGATATTCAAAGAGAATAAAAGTAATATGTAGGCATATTGCACAAGTGACATCTTTGACAGACAAAAACCTTCTGCTGGTAAAATAAGCAAATGCACACAATTAAGGACACAAAAGATGTGCCAAGACCTAGACTAGAACACCATGATGCCACTTTCTTCTAAATGCTCCTTTTCATTCCAGTTAACCTTGAACTAACAAAACACCCAATTTAATGCAAGATTGCTCCAAAGTCTAATACAGGAATTTAAAAATCAATTATTCTGTTTAGATACCTGTAGCTCAATGCACAGTATTGCAAACTCATTTTCCTTGCTGAGATGGGAAGAGGAGCGGGAAGGGCGGAGAAACAATTTAACTTTATAATCTATGAAGTCAAGTGAATGATTCTTGAATAACAACAGATAATAAAACATTCATTATCAAAGTTTCAGTTTGTCGTTTGTCTTCAGTGTCTGCAGCTGACAGATACACTCATTTATAATCCTTTCCCTGTTGCAGCCTGGCAAGTGCTTTTGAATTAGTTCCTCAGCTTGACCCTATGAATTTAATTGTTTCCACAAACAACTGGGCAACGTTTCAAAACTTTGCTTCAAGACACCCAGAAAGTCCCACATCGTCCCCAACAGCAAAACCAGGAGGCTGTTCCCTGGCATTTCCTGGAATGCTGATTCCCTTCAGAATTAAACACAACCTGGATGAAAAATTTCAAATGCAGCAAACGTAACAAGAAAAATCTCTTTGCCCTACAAACTTCTGAACGGTTCCAATTTTGATCCAAATTAAAAGTGTATCTAAACCTTGAAGGACTTTCATTGAGCCCCCAAAAAATAATTTCTTTGTGTTTAAATGTTCCACTGCATGTAATTTCTTCTCACCAGGAATGCCTGAAACACTGAAAATTGCAGCTCATATCAATGAAGAAAGATGCTCTCCTTGTTAGAATTCTTCTTTGTTCCAAAACTAAGAGTGAAAATACCCTTGAAACTGCATAAAGAAGAATTTAGTCTTAAAAAAAAAAATTAACAAATTAAGCCAAGGTAAATGGTACAGTGATTACACCATCGCTCCTTTCTTTTGGGATTAGAGATTGTTCAAAAAATCCTCTAGGAGCAGATGATCAAAGCTGTCTCAGAAATGTGATGATTACCAGTCACAACTCCAGGCAACACACTGCTGCAGACAAAACTGATGTAAATCAGAAATGAGAAACACTGGATAAATGTGATAGGTCCTCATTGAAGCAGCCAGTACATCTCTCTCATAAATACTCCAATACTTTACAGTCACTGCTTCTTGATTTTTCAGCTATCCAGATGACAAACCCCAAATATTTGATTAACAGTATATCAAGAGGCTTTGGAATTCAGAATTAAAGAACGAACTGTGTCAGCAAGTTGTGGCTACTCATGCATTATAATTGAAATGCACAAGTGTTTGTAAAGGTGCTTTTGCAAGAGATTACCAAGGGAGTAACTTCCTGTAGAAGAAAAAGCATTGGCAAGGATTAAGGACAAGACAGGCTGAATTTGGAAAGCAAAATGCAAAATGAAAGGGTCAGTGTTCACTTTGGCAGATATCCAGCAGTGAATTTCTTAGAGTTTCATTTAAGGCATGTACAAGTTCTCTAGAAAGGTGAGGAGTAATGCAACCAGTGGTCCCAGGAAAGCAAATTAACCGGTAAGAGTCGAGGGAGATCAGAAGGAACAAGAACCAACAAGAACCCAACCAAACTGAAATGATCCAGTTCCCCAGATCCTGCCCCCTCTCACCTGGGAACGGGCTCCTCTGCTCAAGCAGAGCACAGAGATTAAACATCCATGGGAGTCGTTTATTCATCCTGTCAAAAGCCAACACCTGCTCCGAGTTCAAATAAACATGTTTGGATAACAAAACACCTAAACACAAGTGTAAAATTTGTCATTTTTCTATGTGTTTACAAACATTAAACTGCCTTGCAATGGATTCAAATGTAAACTAGTTTGGTTCTTGCCAGAGCAAATACAGCTACACTTCCATTTCACTAATCCTTACGCAAGTAATATTTTCACTCGCTCACATAAAGAGAACATTCTTTTATAGTCACCACTATCAGAATATACAAAACAATTTTAAATAAGTCATTGCTATTGAAATTATATTCTCAGATCGACCTTTACAAATGCATTTAACCACTCCAAGCATATGGATTTTGTCTTTGAAAACTCAATACAACATTTTAGTAAATAAAAAAAAAAATTTCAGGAAATTTGAATAAGACAATTTTTGGTTCGTAATTGCCTCTTAAGAGGTTTCTTTAACCCTTCTCTTTTAATTAGCCATCTGTTAAAGGTTACCATCAGATATAATAACTACAGAGATGACAATTCTGGTCCAAATTAGCAATGCATTTACTTGTGTTCTCTGTTTACTGATTCTGGATTCTTTTGAGGACAAGCTACTTGGGGTTCAGCAAGCTCACAGTGTTGGTGTTTCAAAGGAGGCTTATTCACCATAATCCTTCACTGTAAATTGCCCAGGCAAGACCAAGGATGTGAGAAGTGACTGTCACCAGGACATTTGCATTCTTGGTCTGAACAGTTATACCTCAAACTGGCCATTGTTTTTTGCACTTATTTACAAGGAGCCCTCATTCAGTGTCATCACCTCTGTTATTTTCTGGCCTAGACTTCAAGTTTCCATAAAATTTACCTTCCTGCAAAACAACTGTGGTCCAATTCATCACCATCAGAGCTAACCTCTATTATTACCTGCCAGGCTTTGGTTAGCAGGATCTCAGCAAATTCAGTATCCCTGATTCCCTCTGTATGGCTGCAGCTCTGATGCTGACTTCCAGAAAACACTCAAAGTGGCAGAAAATACACAAGTGGTTCTACACTGAGAGCTTGCTGCTCCCCTTTTCGCATAAAATTCATGAACGAGTTACCAAAGCTACTTTTGAAATAATTTTCTGCTCTTCAGGCTCTGAAATCAAAACCCACCAGGTCCTTCTTGTGTCTGCCCAAACCCTTCCACCACACCCGACACAGTAGAATGGCAACCCTCCTTTATACCCCACATTGACTATTTGACAAAGGAATTCCACAAACCCATCCAATGGCAGGGCTGTGACTGCTCCCAGTTAATAATGATTTACACCAAGAAAGCACTGAAATTCTTCCAAACATCTGACAGTCAAACAACCAAGAATCTACTTATTGTTAATTCACAAGACCATCCACCTGCCTTGGTGAGGATCTACATTTGGCTGCAGCCACTGGTTGAAGTATTGGCAGGACAAACTGTTTGAAAACACAGAGCTCTGCAGCAGTTCAGCTTATGTCTTGCTGAATGTGGATGTCACCAGATGTTTGGGTTTTCAGTCCACTTACTGATTATTTTCAGGCCTTCGCGGGTATGGAACAGATTTGTACACATTCTTCTAAAGGCATGTTGGTCCATCCACATGCCGGAAAGCATGCACAGGCACTGTTGCACACTGTACACAACTGCAAATAGTAAGACTGTTAAATGTGTACAAACCCCCACAGAAACAACCCCCATTGTATTGATTTCTGGAGAGTTGTTTTGGCTTCCCAATTATGAAGAACCTACAGGTAGCAGTTTCCTTCAGTATAACCTGATGCTGCACTTGTCGCCTGTTCCTCATTAATTTTTCATTTCTACAAGAAAAAGTCTTTCCTGGGAGCACTAAGTGTCAGTGCAAGTCTGTTCCATTCACTTTTCCACACCAGACACGTATTTATTCCAAAGTTCTCAATTCCACTGCATAGCTTGCTATCCAACTTGCACACATCAACCCCAGCAGCAGACAGCTTTTCACCAAAAACTTGTAACTTGACATATACCTTGTCTTGCCTTAGGCTTAAATTGATTAATTCATCTCTCACCTGAGGTAAAGTCTCCCATTTAAAATGGTTTAGTAGAAAAAGGCAGACTTCACAGAACAAACCAGAAAAAAGGACTTTCAGCATCTTTCAAACCTGGTATTCTGCAGAGTTGGTTAGGAAGGCCTTCTCTTAATTTTGCTGTTGCAATCTACGTGAAGTTTCTGCTTTCTGGATACTCCTTCCTGTGCAAAATAGGAGGACTACAAAGCAATGATTGTCTCACTTTTCTCCTCTTAGAATTCAGTTTAATTCTCACATTCTCAGACTTTTGGCAAGAAAACAGAGTCAGAGACTGCAACCATAAGAGAGCTACTCAGAATATCAAAAATTCTCTTGACTTAAGAAACTCAATCTATTACACTACTGAGTGGAAAATCACAAAATAACATCTGACAGGAAACATCTAATGCTTTAGAAGGTAAAAAACATACTACAATGGCTTAATCAATTAAGAACTTCCAGCCCCATAGGTGGTATCTGCCTAAACTACTGAAGTGTGAATATGAAGACTGAGAATTTCTTCTAAAAAAAGACAGAAGGTAATTCAATCACAGAACTTTGAATTCAAGGCAGAAATTATTGGTCAGGAGTTTGTGGGAAGTCAGACTAGATGATCTTACAGGTCTTTGCTAATCTTCAAATCTCTCTCAGGAAGCACATACGGATTTGGTTTTGTACAATCTCCATGTACCTTAGCAAATTGAGTGTATTACAGATATAAATTTAACTCTAAACTAACAGAGGAGCTTTTACCTGGATGTCCCCTGCACAAGTAGCTCTGGGTGTGGAACAGGCAGACACAAACAAGCCTGCTAAGCTGCACTCCCTCTGGCAGGGCTGTACCACACAAACAGCTGACCCACAGCTTTTGGAACAAGTTTGTCCCGTTAGAGTTCTAAAGGTGTAAAGGCAACTGAGGTCAAAAAACACTGAACTGGAATGGCAGATACTTGACATGATGAAAAAGAGTATGTACCTTAAAAACAGATTATTCTTAAGAAAGTAAAGTAAACCAAAGCTCACATTCCCCTGGATATACATCCAAAGCCACAGGAACAGGAACAAGTAGGGCATCTTCTGCAACTGATCCTGACAGTGCATCAAGAAGGAAATGGGAGAGGCGACAGTGATTTCAGGGTTCATTACAATCACAGAGGGTGGGAAAGAAGTCAGAGTTTGCCAAACAGAAAAAGGGCAAAATCAATACAGAAACTTTAATTTGAAACTTCTTAAGTGAGTACTATAACTAAAGTAAGGAATTAAACAAAAATACCCCCAAGTACCTGCATCTATATGCTGCAGAAATGTAGACATGGGGTTACATAAACACAAACGTCTGTAAAACATTAACACCTTAAAATTTAAACCTCAGTGATCCTTTTCCCTAGGCACCCCTAGTGGTTGAATATCTATTGACTGGGACACAGAGCTGCTGCTCCCTGGACAGAGACAAGGAAAAAATGAGCTTCTGTGTGCCCCTCAAAACCTCTTCTGGAGCTTTCCAGAATCCACAGAGAATCTTCCATTTAAACGAGGGCTGGTTGTAAGCAAAAGCTAAGCCCACTTTTGGCAGCATACACTATAATCTAGTAACAAAAGACATTTCTTTGAATTCTTCTGGGGGCCTTCAGTTGTCCCAGAAAGCTGGAGGAATTGTCCCTCAGGTGCCACCTGCTATAAAGGAACACACATATTCAAGTGAACATCTTTGCAAAATGTAGTAGTAAAGCAGTCAAGACTAATTTAAGGTACTGAAAGTACGAGAGAACAAAGCAACATCCTAGCGAACACTAAATGCAACAGAAACCTATTGACACCAAATATCTGATGTTTGATCATCACAATATCCATCAGCCGGTCCCTTGACAGCTCATTGTGATGGCAGGACATGAGATGAGAGGAGGGCAGTTCAACCTGGAAAATAAACTCAGTGTGTACACAAAGCTGTGCTGAACGGAGCAAGGGGATGAAGAAACCTCCCCAAATGTTTTGGCCATGAATGTGCTCAGCTGTGTAACACTAACAAAGATAAAGCCAGGCTGATTTGCACCTGACATTACCCCTCTAATAGCACAAAGTGTGTTGAAGATGCAAGACACTCCTCGTGTGGTAAACTTTGGGTGAAGAGCACATAAACCCAGCACGTTTGGGAGGCTTCCAGAAACACCTACGTGCAGGTGACACTGTGCTCCAGGTGACACTGTACTCCAGGTGTTCCAGGTGACAGTTCTCTGTTCTGCAGCTAAAGGCCAGAAATTGTGAACAGCAGCAGTAGAACCAGCTTGATTCTCACTTGTGTTTGAGGCACACAGAGGCCACTTCTAGACCTTTTCATAACCAAAGCAAAGCTGACTAGCAATAAACAAGCTGCTACACTACCCTCTTCTGGCCCAGAAGTGCAGGGAACGACATTGCTGAACCCCTGAAACGAGGAAAGCTCTGTCCCTGGTGGGGAAATGAGACACAGGCATGCACCTGCCATGTCCAGAGAACGGAAAGGGGCTGCAGAGCAAAGGGTTTTATATGGGAGCCACAATATCTCCTGAATATGAAAGCAGTGTTAGAAGCACTGTTACACTGCCTGTTCTCTGCCCACACTGCTGCACACACCTTACAGTCACATTTCTACAATTGTATCTCCCCTGGTGTTATGAATCTTACAGCTGAATTAATTAATAAAGTAAAAGCAACCTGAGCAGTGGAAAGAGAAAACTATTATTAATTCAGCACACTAATATTAGTGACTGTTCACCTACAGTGGCATTTGACAGACAGGGTAGCTACTAAACCATTCAAACCATGTATTTGAGAAGTCTGTATGATCCTTCTCTCCCCCTCCTCAAGTATTTATTTTCTATAGCAATAACGACCTCAGTATTCAAGGCAGCCTTTGAAGATTAATGATCAGTGGAGGTTAATGGTCCTCAGCTATTCTTTAAGCCATCAACTCCTCCCAGCCACTCATTAATCCCCAAGAAATGCCTTAATGCTTCACTTACTACTGCTTAAGCATCAAGCCGGTAAATTTTTAGGGCGTTAAATCTCAAAAAGTAACCTTTTCCTCTTCATAGACCTTTACTTCAACACAGCAGACAGAGGAGATGAAATGGAAGTGACTTAGTTTCACAGGGATTCACCTCAGCTTTACAGAAGAGGAGCATTTATTTGTGTTTATCTGCACTGGTTTGGGGCACTGATGAACAACATCTCCTTTCCTGTCAATTTAGTGAATTTCCTGACAAAACACCGATAGCAAACCTCCTTCAGCCAGAATGTCAACAGGAACAACATCTTAATGAGAGTAACACTTTATCAGTTTTTCTGCACAAAAAGCCCTGGAGGGACTACAGGTACTGCACCTTTGTGCTGATTATTGGTGTTTGATATTTACACATTCTCTCCCGCAGGGACAGCTGCAGCAGGACACCACACTGCAGGCTGGGCTTAAGGCTACCCAACCTGGTGGGAAAGTGGTGTCAGAGAACTTTTTCTTTTCATGCTTTACCTGTTTAGACTAAACTGCTTGAATCAAGGAAGGGCTCAGCTGAAGGATGCTGGCTGAGAGGCCTTGATTTGAGCCCAGGGCTGTATTCCATACTTCCACATCACTACAAATGTCTTCCACGGAGAGCTGAACTCAATGTTCACAAGGACATAATGCTGGACACCAAAGTGGTAGAGCATGAAGAAGTCATGGGAACACAGGTTACTTTGGGTTGGAAAGGACATTAAAGATCATCTCATTCCACTCCTCTGCCATGGGCAGGGACAACTGCCACTAGACCCAGTTGGTCCAACTTGGTCTTGGAAACTTCCAGGGATGGGGCATCCACAACTTGTCTGGGCAAGCTGTTCCAGCTCCTCACCACACTCACAACCCATCAGCTTTCCTCCAAACCACTTATCAGTCTTTTGGAAAGTCGTGGTAAATGGTGAAGTACTTGATTTATTGTTTCTGGATGTCAACAAAATAGACCAGCAAAAATGGCAAAAAAAGTAAGTCTTTCTTCAAATAGTGACATCATCAATCAGATTTAATTTACATCCATACAGAAGGTCAATTACATAAATGTGTCTGTAATATAGACACATTTTCTCTAGACAGCCCATAAGTCATCTAAAGAACGGCTTTTCTTCATCTTTCCACCTCCTTTCTCTTATTCTTTTAAATGGACATCAAGTTTTACATTCTTTTCTTATCGTAGTAGTCTAGCTAATAAGACCTGTTTTACAAAGTGTTCACAACTCTGATGTTCAAAAGAAAAGATTCTTTGTAGGATTCAGTGTCCACAAATACGACACACAGAGGATTTCATTATTTCTCAAATCATTTTCTTTGAGGAAAACACCACAACAGATTCAGACAAATGTTGACATTACATTCTGAAAAAGACTAGACATAATATCAGACTATTATCATATTCATTTATACTGGCACTGAACTAGCATTAGTTGGGAAGGCAACAGGGTTGGATGTCAAAGAGGAGCAAATTGACAAGCTATTGGCATGCCAACTGGAGGGATTCAATGAGAACATTTACTCCAGCTTGCCTTTGAGATAAGGCATAGATAAGGCAGGAATCCGGTGCTGACCGAGAAATAAAGACAGAAAGTTAACAGTCAGATGGAAATTTATCCCTTCTCTTCTGCAATAAAAGCTACAAGCAGAGAGATTAACTCCAAAGTATTAACTGTGAGAAAGGTACTATCCAACTTGAATCAAAGTACGGGCATGTCTGTGCCGTGGTTCTGCCCCAGAGGCTCACAAGGTCTGTGATCTTCTAGAAGCTACTTTGGGACGCTGATTTTGGGACCCTTCAGGCTTGGACACTGACACTGACTCTTCCCCCAGGTATTGAATACACTTCAAAAAGAGCAGGGGAGTTTTTAACAAGCTCTGAAGACAAAGCAACATAAAATCCACAACCCAAATCTGGACCATCAGTTAATCCTCACCCAGACACGTCCTGGCATGACATGATGCTGGAAGTGCCAGTGCAAACCAGGGCAGAGGGGCTGAAAGGAGAATCCACAAAGGAGGAATACAAAGATGTTGGGAGTGCAAGGTCCCATATGGTAGAGGTGAAGATACAGAGAAAGGGGGAAGAACTGTACAGGTAACTCCTGCAAAAGGTTGGGTCTACTGAGAGAACACAGTTCAAGCCATATCCCACTTCCAGATGTACATCTGCAATTCTCCCACAGCCTATGGAAACAGAACTTCCCACCTGCCATCTCCTGCAGCAAGATCACTGATTCAACCCCAAAAAATACCTATGACTTCCAGTTACTCTCTTGACAGACCGTGAAATATCTTTCCTTTTTTCAGCCTATTGACTTTTAAAGTTTTCCAGATAGATGGCTTGCACTTTATTTTAGATATTAAATGACTTTTGGCAGGATGTTGGAAGCAGAAATGCAGACTGAGGGAAGAACCTACTCAGCAGATTCCTTGCCTCATCAGGAAGGGCACACACCAAACTAATTTCAGGATCAAAGTCTTACACTACAGCTCTTGTTGATAGGATTCTTTTTTATGATATTCACTTCTCTTTGTTTTCAAAAATGTGTAGTTCCAGTTTTACCAAGATTAAATAACTATACTGCCTCCTTCATGTTTACACCTTTTATACACTTCAAAATGCTCAGCATGTCCCTCCTCCCAGGGAGTATAATTTTTTACCACTTCCCTATAACCCTTTCCCCCCCGCCTCTACTATTTTTGATGCTTCCTTTGATTTATTCAGTCACAGAAGTTTGATTGAGGGACAAAATGAAGGCATTTATGCCAGGTCCAATTTATCAAAATCTACACAAGAATGGTTTCAAAGAGTTGGAAAAAAAAAGTTTTCCCTTTTCACATATTTACAAAATACAATCAAAATTCACCAACTCCTTTAAAAAAATACTAAGAAGGAAAACAAGAGTGAACACTTTTACTGTAGCTCTGGGTAGGAAAGGTACAGCAGAGCTTTAAAAACTCTGGGCTGGAGAGCAGCAGCAAGATAAGGGAAGTTTGCTTGGAACTGTTATGATAAAAACGTGTATGAAGCATGCATGGAAAATTGGTATGTGTGATAGGAGAAAAAAGGGAATAAAATTAATAGGAGATGGTGTGGGAACCTGTAAAGGTTTCACTGCTGTGAGACTGGAGTGACAACATCTCTCATGGGTGCCAGAGATAGGAAGGTCCTACATGGATTCTGCCCCCATGAGTGACAATAACCATGAAAATAGAGCATCTACAGCATCACATTTTATTTCATGCCATTTATTTGATTTTAGCTTTTTGAAGTTGGTCTTTTGAGGAAATCAGTTCCTATAGAAACAACTTGGTCACTGATGCAGCAGGTGAAGAGTTGCCTCAGTGAGCAGTTAGTTTAGGTACCATGTTGAAATCTGGAGGGTGGTTTGGGTAAAAATCCAACTCAGACTGTACTGACATGTCTGTTGATCTGTGGCTGCACCAACCACCCCGACCCAGTGGGCAGTCAGTGCTTCACTGCACTGCATCCAGCAGATGGAGAGCCTCAGTCCGTTCACTCTGCACACCAGCTGCTCAGAAAGAAGAGGAACTCAAAAAACTCCAGCTCCAGCAGAATTTGGATCTCTCAGACACACTTCCAAAGGAAGGATTTTGCCTTAGCATCCCACCTTATGCAAGAGAGGAATCCATCCAACCTGGCCTTGAACCCTTGGGGCATCCACAGCCTCCCTGGGCAACCTGTGCCCCTCACCACACTCAAGGGGAATACTTTTTTCCCCAATATCCAGTCTAAACCCTTGGTGTCTCCTTGGGACTTGCTCCAACAGCTCCATGTCCTTCCTGTGCCGGGACCCCACAGCTGGATGCAGCCTGTTCAGGTGACTGGAACCCCAGCCTTCCCCGAGGCAGTGACGAACACTTAGTGACTTCTTGCTGGCCCTACTTTATTGTCCCTGCTGTAAAACTACAGTCACAAATCTGAAAAAATAAAGCCAAAGAGGAATCGACAGTTCATGAAAACAAGATGTCATAATGCCAGTAATCAATATAATGGTGCACACCCTGATGTGAACACTGCTTCAGATCCTGGTATGTGCATGTACAGAACTGCAGATGTGCATTACCTGGGGGAAGAAAAAATCAGTTTAATTCAATCTGCACAAGAAAGAACTAAGGACAAAACAAGGTTTCAGTTTTCTGCAAAACAGCACCAATGCTCCAGTACCAGCAGATTTATAACTAATAGAAATATCTCACTGAGAACAGAACCAGACCATGACTGCTCATGGAAATAAAACTTTTCCTGTGACAGTTTTGAAATTTCATCTGTAACTCTGAAGAAAGAAATTTGAGAATTATTCTCAGTTAAATCCACAGAAGCACTGACCTTCAGTATCTATAGTGTTCAAAGAAAAGGCACTTGCACTTCTGACTGACAGATCCATTGCAAATACAGCCTCAGCAGCTCCAGAGTGAGAACTGAGAAACACAACGTGAGCATCTACAACTCATTCACTCTAACTTATTCAGGCAGTTTTTCCTCTGTCAAGAGAATTGCACAATTCAAGTGTCAGCCCTACGGATAACGAGCAATCAGGAAAACACTCGCAGGTATGAAGTGATCTGAAGCATCAGAGAGACAAAATAAAGCACATCTTCCTATAAAATTCCAAATCAATAGGAAAGTGCATGCTTTCAGTTCAAATCTTCAATTTTATTTTGCATTTACCACCTAGAGAACCCACCAGCAGTTTAGGTAAAATACCAATACTGAAAAAGTCCATTACACCTCAAAATAAACTTCAAGCTGCGCATCAGACAAACCTCAACACAACGACTATGCAAGTCTGGTTGGCATAAAATACACTTACTCCAACTTTCTATCATAGAACCTCCTCCTAGGAGAGACCTTCCATGGCTCTTTCCAGCTTGAAATTCCAGGACTGACTCCAACAAATCCCACTTCCTTGACATGCCAGCCCCCATACAGCACCAACACCACTAAAAACCAAAGCATACAAATGTCACAGCCTGTCCTGCACTCCTCAGAGCAGTCCCCAAACAAACAAACAAAAAAAATACATCCAGGTCTCCTTATGGGCTAAGGATTAAGAAATAAGCTTGTGATATTACCTGCCTCTATTTTTTTTTTGTGAAAAGCACTGAAAAATACTCAGAGAATTGCTGTAAAACCTTTCCAGAACTGGAAAACATTGTTACAGCTTTAAGTGCTTTTGCCTCAAACCCTTCCAGACCCTCTATCTAAAATGTTATATAATGCCTCAGTGCATTACCAAGTTAAACCCCCTCGTTCAGGGCTGAAAAGCTCTTGAATACATGAGCAAGATCAAAGCAGGTAAGTTCAATAAACTGTGCAGTCCCTGTTTAGGGGTTTGAGGAGCATCACTTCCCCAGCATGTTGGAAGTCATTTTCTCTGGTGACATGCTATGTTTTGTCTTACTGAACATTTAACCTCTAGATTTGGACAGCACACATTTGGCACGGGCACATTTCTTCAGGGAACACCAGAGTGGTTACTTCTAGTGACAGTTTTCTAATTATTCTGTCAAGCATCAATCTGTGAAGCTCCCAGTTCTTCAGTGCCCTGATTGACAGGGCAATCAGCGCTTTACTTAAAGCCTCCAGAGCTGTTCTGCTCTGACAAATGCTTTAAAAAACCCCCAAATTCTAACAACCTCTCCTCCCCAGTGTGCAAAGGGAGGGAAATATTTGACTTTCGAAACAAATTCCCACTTTCTGCAAATGCAATTCCCCCAAAGTAACCAAAAAATCACATATAAAATATAAAATGCACCTGAAGAAGGAAGAACTGACCAAACCGGTATTTTCTTTTAGATTACAATAATTCATTTGGGGCATTTTATTTTACAGCAAATCAGGTGACAGAAGTACATAAAAAACAGAGAAGGGATTGAGCTAATGCAATCATTTGCAGCAAGAAGTTTTCCTTCTCTTCTCCTCAGAGAGGGAAGCCCCCACCTTTGCAGCACTTTCAGCTTGATTCAGAGTTCCCCTGATTTCTGAGGAACATCATCTTGCCCTGTTGAGCGGGGTATTGTGACTCTCTGGGGTCTTACAGAGCCACTGACTGTAAGAAGAGGGGAAAATGAGTGACTTTGTGAGTGATAAACAACCAGCCTTGCACCAACTTCAGGGAATAATAAAAGCTATTTAGTAGTCATGACCACGATTTCCTAAATAACATGAAAGCACTTCATGCTCTTTATCCACCGTGTAATTAAATTCAACACTGGGGCTAAGATTCTGACCAAGAAGTTGGCACTAGAATTAGACAGGGTTTGATTCAGATGACAAAATGTTGCACCTGAGAATTCAGCAGAGGAGTTGCCCTTCTTGGCTTTCAGGGACAGTCCTGTATTGATATTGTTCAGCTTCATACAATGAGATGTCTCACTGTACAGAACTGCAGCAGCACTACCAGTAGGACACCATTAATAGCTTCTGTTGGAACCACATTTGTGCCAGAGTAGCTCCTTTGGTTTTAAATGGTTAATTATGAATAATGTAAGTTTGCTGAACAGCTTTTAATGGCGAGCACTAGAGTGCTCTGTGTTAAAACACACTGAATTCGGCAAGACTGAAGAATAAATGAAATATCAAGTCAGGTGTCAAGCAAAGGGTGGAAGATTACAGCACATTTGATCCCTCACCAAAGTGAGCAGCAGAAAATCTCCCTCTACATTTAATACTTCATTATTTTTTTTTAGAATGTTAAATATATAAATATATTCACAAACCCCATTTTTACCTTGGATTTGAATCAAGACTCTCAGCACACAGAGTACCTGTGATTTATGAAATGAAGAAAGAAAGCCTGTTCTAATCAGAGCTCAAATCAAGTCATAGGCCAACAATGGCTACAGAATTTTATTCTTCCCAATTTCTTGGACAGCTCAAGACTAGATGATTTTTATATGTGAACCTTCATCACCATCTCCCCGTGGTGTAAGAGGAGTGCGGGCACCAATGGAGAGGAGGAGGGTGCAAACATACACCAAAACTGCCTCAGACTCGAGTCCCTACAGAGGGGAGTCACACAGGGACCACGGATACTACAAGTGGCAGGAGGAAGCTCTCTGATAAAGAGCCTAAAGCTGCAGTGGTCAGTAAGGTGGAAGGTGTTCCCCCAGCCAGGGCAAGACTGAACCCATCTGCCTTCCTTTCTGAACTTCCACAGCTGTTCAGCATTATTAAGAGTGTTAAAGGAATGTTGCAGACACACCATCTTTGGTCTAATTGCTTTCATTTTATCTTTTCAGTTCAATTACTTCCATAGTTTGTATGACTAAGTGAAAACAAAAATGTATTTGAGATTCTCTCCAAGTAATACACACAAAAATCCCAGCACAACTGTACAGAGCCCCTTGGAAGTTTTGATTAAAGGCAAATCCTTCACAATTCAGAGAGCACATACTCAATCAATGGTTGAAGAGGAAAACCTCCAGAGAGCAGCAGGAACTAAACAATTCTGATAAGGTTTCTGTGACTTTTCAGCAAATAGTAATTTGCTCTTTTATATTTCTTCAATGAGAAGTCAAGCATTGCAGTCCCAAACCTTTAAATCAAATGATTTGCTGGCCATCAGGCATTCAACTTTCACCACCTACCATAAAATATTGACTCTGCACATTCATTCATTTCTACCCAATAATTGATTCTTCTTTTTTTTTGCCCATTACAGACCTGTAACAGTATTCTGGGAGGCTGACTTAATCAAGATTTAGTTAAGAAGAAAAGAAATCCTCAGCATTTTCAAGTTCCAACCCTGCCTAGATTAAAACTTGCACCACGTAAGCACGTATGTAATCTATTTTCTTAATGAGATGCTTTTACTTTCTTCCTGTGCTATCACCATTAATTCCAAACCCACCATTCACAGGAGCCATCCATAGTTTGCACTAAAGCTTCTGCTTCAACCACAGAGCTGGCACCACCACTCTGCCAAAGGACAGAGCTGTATGTTGACTGTTCCTTCATGACCTTCTCTGCTGCTGCCTGTACACACAGATTTCACTCTCTTTCCTGCTTCCACAGTCAGCTCACCTGTCCTCCACCCAGAAGTCCACTTTTAGGGCACTGGTGGCAGCATTGCTGTATTTCCTGCACTGCAGAGCTCTTGGGGGAAGGCTGGCAGTGCCAAGACAGCCCCAGCCAGAGGCTCCTCTGCCCGGAGCGCTTCACTTGGAGCAACGGAGGCTCCTTCTCCCCCACGCTCACAGGGAATGAACATCTGGTGCTCTGCAGCTCTGCTGGTTACTCAGGCTTACCCTGAAATAATTAGAAATGGTTTCTGAAGCACAGCAACAGCCAGCACTGCATACAAAACAGTTCTGCAAATGTGCACACAAGTTGTGTAAGAGCAGCAGTCTCACATATATATATACACACACGTTCACATTTACACTTCACTGTAGCAAACTGCATGTAAAATCTAAAAAAACCACAACATAGTTCTCCTTTCCCTCTGCTTGTTTGGTGAGTAAAATATGTGTATAAAAGAGAGGCATAACAGAAAATTTGAGGATTTTAAAATCAGTGAAATGTATTTTTATTCATTAGGAATATCTGCAGTAATACAATAACTACTCCACTCTGCCAAACAACATTTTTAACATTTCATTGCTATTTGCAGCAAGTAAAGCTACCTTATTCCTAATCAACTTCTCTAACTGCTTAAAAAAAAAATCTTTAAAATGTTTGTTTTTTTTTTCCTGCTGAAAACATCTGAATAATTCTGGAAATTTCAGCAAAACCTGTTTGGTCAGACATTATCCACCTGTCTCACCTGTCCTTTCACATACAGGCACTAATCATTTAGTTAGAATTTTCCAAGTAACTTGGCTCAAAATGGTCTAATATTTTTCCATTAAAAACCAATTATTAAACCCTAAGTTTCTAGCTCTTTTCCTTGAGTCAGTTCTCTTCCTTTGAAATGTGTGGTCTTCCACCAACCCCAAGAGAAATCAGCAGCTTCCATTAAAAGGACCTCAGATTTTCAAACAAACCCCTTCAATTCAAGTGACACTTTCTGTTGGCCTTTAGGTCCTACCACTGCAAAAAATAAACAGCTTTTCATTTCTATTCTGCTTTACAGCAGAGGCATAGGAAAATGCCTGGGAATTGAGACTGACTTTTCCCTTGACAAGTAGAGCCTGTAGAGGGTCCCAGCCATGTCAACTATGCCAAAAGGCAGCAGGAGTCCAGTTTGTACCTTCTCACCCCCTTGGCCACCTGCTGCCTTCTCCCGTATGCCAGCCCTTCCCTGAACATCCAGAACCACAGGCAACTACCTTGGAAGGCAGTAGAAGTACCAGCACCAGAATGAGGTATATAACCTCATCCAGATAATTTGTAAGTAAAAACAAAACCCAAAACCAACCAACCAACCAAACAAAACCCCAACAAAATCAGTATTATTTTTTCTTACAGATTTGTAGGAATGAATCAATCCATGTGAGTAGAAGGTTGATTTATTCATTTCACTAGACCTTCTGTCCACATATTAGAAATGAATCCTTATTGTCACTTTAATAATGGAGAGGGAATGAATTTCTTAAATACAGATATATATTTAAGATTACTGTCCTCCCCAGTGCTTTTAAAGGTACTCACATAGCAAATAAAAGTTCAATTCTGTTGACTAAAGAGGCCAGAAAAGAAACATCCTTCAAGTGAACACTAAAGGAGGTGAAAAATAGGGCGGCAAAAATGTCTTGCTCTCTGTTCACTGGAGTTAACACAGAATCTGCTGTGGTGTTTGGGACTGAAAAACAAACATGGATTTTTAAGACAGAAAAGTTTAAAACACAAACTAATTAAAAACCCAGAGGGAAATTATTTCGCCCTCCAAAGGCATTAACTAGAACCCTAAAGAAAATTCAGAAAGTTGATTAAGCTCAGGACTTTACAACTAATTCAAGCCCAAGTCACTGAATGACCAAGAGACTGAGATGTGCTCGCTGTAGCTGATACAGACAGCACATAATGTACTTTTTCTCCAGGATAGTTCAGGTTTGGTGTATGAACATAACCATGCAATAACCACAAAACCCCCAAAATTCACAAAGACAGTCCCCAGGCTCTGCCCAGCTTTGACTGAAGTGGGTATTTCTGCACATCGCCTGCTTCACACCCTTCACACAGACCCTGCACACCACAGTTCCCTGCTCACATCTGGTAGCATGAGTATTTGAGCCACCTAAGGCAGCTGAAGGGCACCTGAAGGAACTGTGGGCCCACAAAGTCTGTTTGAAATTGTCTGCATATATGAAAGAATTGGGGGATAGAAACCCCTCATGTCTTCTGCAGACTGCTGTGAGAAGCAGGAGCAGTAAAACTGAGAAGCTCTTCACTTTTCATACTACCCTAAAGAAAACACCTGATTTTAGAGACTGCTCAGTATGCCAAAATAGTGAAAAGGTAAAAAAATATACAACATCTTGTGAGGATCAGGACTAATTTCATCTTCCTATAAAAGGTCAGTTTTTTATTAGTAGATGAAAAGTAACTCTCTGGCAAAAGGACTAAGAACTACTCATTTGTGGTAGATGGGGACTTGATTTGCCAAGTGCTTAAGCACGTGGCAAGCTTTAAAAGTGAAGGGACTCATTTATTTCAGCTTCATCCATCCACTCAGAATAATAGGTAATAAAATATTAAAACTTGAAACAGGTTTGAATATCTTGTTGAATTTCAGCATGAATAATGAAGTTGTGAAATAATTCAGCCCTATCTGAAACAAAACAGAGATTCAAGGGAAAGAAATAGCTTTTGCCCTCTTTCATTAAGCCACATCTTTGTCTCTTCCCAAGCTTTTAATCACCCTCCACTCACCTATGCAAGTGCATGGATGAACACAGGCCAAGGGACTTTTTTTTCTTACTTAAATATATAATAAATGCTTTTCTCTGACTGAAAAGACTGTGTCCTGCTCCAAAACCAAAGACCACACTCTTTAGAAAAATACATGCTTTAGCTCAACATTAAAAAAATAATTAAAAAAGGCATCTACAGTGGAATACAGAAAATATCAGAAGATAACTGCACCTCAAAATGCCATTTCCATAGAAATGGGCAGATGGTCCAACAGACCTTTTTCTTTAAAAGATGTCCAATAAAGTAAAAGCTGTGTATTTGCCAGACCTGCCCATTTTTCCTGATCACATCACTTGTGGTAGACAATTCAGATGGCACATGGCTGGAATTAGGAAAATATTAGGTTACAACAAGATCACCCACCCCTGAAGTGCCCAAGGCCAGGCTGGACGGGGCTTGGAACACCCTGGGCTGATGGGAGGTGTCCCTGCCCACAGCAGGGGTGGAACTGGATGGGCTTTAAGGTGCCTTCCAACCCAAACCAGTCTGAGCCTTTGATCATGATCCACATCCCATACTGGGCTGCAAACCAGGGCAGAGCCTGTCCCAGCACAGCCCACTGCAGCACTCCCAGGCAATTCCCTCCTCCTCCCCAACAACCTGACACGGCACTTCCTCAGCTCACAAACAAAAAGCTTATGTTGACAGAATATTTCCAATTACCTTTTTTTAAAAATTATAGAAATATCTCAGTACTAAAACTCTCAACAAGATCAGGGCCTTTTAGTCTTCTGTCATTAAAAGCTAATTCTACGATGTGAAAATGCTCAGTCATTTGTCATGTTTTACCATTTCTTCCCAAAATGGAGTCTTCTGACTAAGGAGAGCACAAAGTCCTGTCTCCCTGTGCTCTGTCCATCAGGGATGCTGCTGAAATGATCTGCAGAACCAGTTGATATTCATTTCACTGTGCCTAAGAAGAGTGTGCCTATCGCAGCACAACGGGCTGACTGCGCCTACCTGAGACACACATCTCATCATCTGGGCCTGTTTCTGCCAGGAACAGATGGAGATAAGGTGATTAAATTTCTTCATTTTGATGAAAAGAACAAACACTTTCCTAGACAGCCATAACACCTCAAACCACTTAAAAATAATGAGAATTAAAATGCGATTTTCTCTACAGAAGAGTTTACGTAAGGACACCTACAAGTTTTCTTTTAATATACTATTTCCTCCATGCATTATCAGATTATTTGTCTTTCATTCCCCTGTAAATGCACTAGATAGATGATCTATAAATAGATTCATAATAAATGACTCATTTCACCAAGATGAATTACCAAATCGCTGAGTCCTAAAATATCTTCCCTGTTCATTCCCACTAATTGTGAAATGAATGAGTCAAGTAAATTCTCAAAATTTAATCAATTTGGAAGGCACAGTAAAGGATTAAACCTTTTTCTGCTGTACTCCACATGGCATTTCCTTTCCCTGGGCAGTACCAGGCCATGCAAACACAGTTGCACATCCCAGTGCCCAGGCTGGAGGTGACATCAGGCGTTTGGCACCAGAGGTGATGCTGCCAAGGGGTCCGAGGGGCACATCCACTGCCTATACCCTCTGCCTCTCATTTCAGGCCCTGCTTTGCAGTGAGATGGAGACACCAGGCTGTGACACTACAACAGATATGTATTAGCCCATAATTACCATGTACTTCCCAAACACTTCCCATCACAGGCTCAACCCTCCTGGCTCAGTGGTGGGTACCTCAGAAAAGTCCAGATTCTCCAATCCCAAGCACCAATGAACAAAGCCAATAAAAGAATAAAAATCCTTTACCAATTTGATGATTAGTCAAATGCACCTTCAAACAAGCAGGAAAATGCAAGAAGCCGTGACCACACAGCAGCTGTCTCAGAAGGGTGATGCAGTTTGTGTTCCAAGGAAATGGAAATACCTGCTCTTCTGTCCCTGTTTTGGAAGGGACAGCACTGCAGAGAGGGGAACTGGCACACAAACGTTTCAAATTCCATCCAAACCTAACAGCTTGGTTTTTACTGTGGCCCTTCCACAAATCTTCCAGCATTTACTGTCTAAGAAAACATTTGTGAATCTTCCTTATTCTGCCACAAAGGAAGTGATTACAAAATCACTGCAAGTCTTCCTCTTGCTTAGGAAGTTTATTTTCACACCAAGCTTTTAAGATTCGTTATAGCCTACTTTAAAATGCCAAAAGGCATTCAACTTGTCAGTGCCCATAAATAATGGCAGATTCATGTTAAAGTATATTTACATATCAATTACTAGGGACTCAATACTACACATGCTCTTGAAAAATACTTTACTTTTGATTATAAATCAAGACAATTCAATTAGGCATTTTAAATGCGTAATTGCCCTCACATTTTCATAAATATTGGCAATATGCTATCAGTGTCTAAAAATGCCTCAGTGAGATGAAAGAATGCCCTTTCAATACTTTCAGTATTTTAAAAGAGGAACAGTCATTTCACATTAATTGCACAAAACTGCAAAGACACATTAGAAAAAAACCCTTGCTAAAGTTCTATTAGTCTGTATTTTCTTACCAATGCAGTGCCAGTAAAAATGTGGGAAAATCCTAAATTACTACTAAAAACTGAAAACCTACAGTAGCTATAAAAAAACTGAGCTGCTCCACTGGCTAAAGGCAAAGTATTTGTACAAACTTCTGAGGCAGAAAATACAACATGCCTTTGTGAACTTTTCCCAGCTTTGCAAGATGCTTCTGTGCCCTAATAAGTCTTTTCTACCTTCATAAACTGTCATTTTATGAGAGCAATCTTAAACTTCCAAAGCCAAGCTACTACTGCCCATACAAAATCACTAATCACAGCTTTAGGTTTAGGGTTGGTCTCTGAAACACAACAAGAAAGCTCCAGACAATTCGCTGGCCCCAAGGCAGGAATAACTCTTCCTGAAACATCCTGGATAAACGTTTGTTTAGATAGTTCTTAAAAAAGCTGTGGTGATGGACAGCCTATAAATTCCTTAAACAAACTGCTGTAGGACTCAACTACCTTTTCAGTGCAGCTAAACTGCACACCTACACTTCTCAGCTGCAGTGGAACCTCGGTGCTTGTTGCCTGACACCAAGGCAGACACTGACCTGCAGCACTGAGCTGACTGCTCAGGTTAACTGAAGGTTTCCTTCACCTTTTTGTGTCTGGTTCTCTTTTAAACTGTCTATCGTCTGTGTATTTGAAATAAGAGAAAAGGGTGGTCTCTACCTACCTGTTTAAACCCCCCAAGACAAAAGAGCCCCTCTACATGCTCTTAGGAGATTATACTAAAATGACGTAATAAGACCCAGCTTCCAAAAACTATGTGGAATACTACAATGATTGATTAGACAACGTCATACAGCAGTGCTAAAATTGCTACAGAAAACCCAACAGGTTTATTATGACTTTCTTTTTCTAAAGTTTAGTCCTGCACTTGTACAAAAGCAGTGCTGAGTGCTAAACTGACAGGAGGGCAGGGCTCTGTAATAAGCAGTGAAGGAAGAGTGGTGACTTTCATAATTTCCATAGCACCTAATTTCTTAAACAAACTATACAATTTTTGATCAGTGTTTGAGCAGTAATCTGTGACAGATGAGTATTATAACCCACAGTTCACAACCGGTAAAAATAGCTGTCAGAGCCTCAACTTTCAAAAAGCCTCCACCAAATTGAAGTGCCACCATTTTCAGTTACCCAGCTCTGAAGGGCCACACAAGACATGTGAACACTGGACTAGCACTCAGTACTCATGGAACAGTACAGTAGAGCACACAGATTATTCTTCACTACAATAACTCTTCTGCTACAGTTTTTAAGAGTACTCAAACGAGCATATGATGCTTCACCCTCTTGTGTGAATCGGAAAAACACACAAGGCATAAAAACTATTCATGCTGTGTAAAGAAGAGCTGGGTAATGAAGTGTGTAAAGGGTTCATGACATGTGAGTGAGAAAGCAAAAAGATTTCTAATGACTCAGTAAGAACAGGATCCCTGTGCATTATCTGAAATGACATGCAATCTGACAGCTCAAACAAATTCAGCCCCAACGCTCTATTTTATGTCCATAACTGAGTGCTACTTACATCTCCTTTTCCCCTCCAACATTACAGGCACAGTGACACAGGCTGTAGTGGGATAGAGGTTATCTGAGCCTACTGATTGATGGGTCTGCATTATTGTAACACTGAGAAATTCACTGCTGACAATTAGTCAGTTCAATGCAGAGACTACATAAGGAACTACTCACAGCCAGCCTTGGCTCTGACCAGGATGATGCTCACTGCCACAGAATTGTGGCCATTGTAGTTTTTATGTTTTAAAAACTTCTATATACTTCAGTATTTTATTTATAACTTTTAAAATTTAATAGACCCCTTTCCACTCTTCAAAGCACTCACTCCACACAAAACTTCCAGGACTAACAGCAATAATAAACAATCTCATCAATGGGCAAGGCAGTTCAAGAAGAAAATTTGCCCAAAGCAGCTGTGGGTATCCCATCCCTGGAAGTGTTCAAGGCCATGTTGGACAGGGCTTGGGGCAACCTGGTCTAGTGGACAGTGTCCCTGTCCATGGATGGCAGAGGGCTGGGATGAGGTGAGCTTTAAGGGTCTTCCCAACCCAACCCATTCTATGAAAATCAGCTGAGTTGGTTGTTTTGAGATGTTGCCTTTGACAATCTCTTCCTTTTAGTCAAGACAGACTTTCCAGCCTTGGCTGACTGGCACAACTAATGCTGCAGGAGCCATTCTGCAGATGCATTAACAAGCTGTGCAAACTGCCTGCACTCACCACTTGGCCACTGACACTATTTTTACTTTCACTTGATGTGATTATATTGTCTCAGTGCCCAATCCTGAAACAGGAACACCATGTAACAGCGTTCCCTTCTTCTTCCACACTTTTTTTCTCCCAGGCTGTTTTGAAACAATGCCTCAGTGAGCAGGATGCAGGCAGTAATTGGTTGGGAACAGAGTAGGCACCTGGCAACTCCTAAGAAGCTTATTTGCCAAAACCCCCTTTTGGCTCAGACAAGTAACTCAACAGTCAAACACCAGGCACAGGCTCACTGAATAAGACTGAGTTTTGCACAACTTCCAGAAGAAAACCCTCAGCTATACAGTCAAACCTATTCAAAACCCACACTTTTAAGAGCCTTTTCCCCCTAATGTTTAAAGTTGGAGAGTGACAGCAAACAGAACAGAAACACACTAATACAGTTACTATGCTCCAAACTGCCTGAACGTTTGCAGACATTCCAAATTGTCTTAACAAAACTACCTCACCCAGTTCTGCACTAACTTACCAAGATAAAGACCAAGTAAATTAGACCTGGCAACCTTATTTCTATTTCTCAAATCTGAGAAAAGAGCATCCCAAATCTTTCTTCTTAGTATAATGTTATCCTTTCTGTTGCAGCATAACAGACTGCAATGTCAAGAAAACCAATACTAAAATCCCTGAAGGCAAAAGGATAAACCAGTGATTAAAATGTCTTATTATGTAAGGACATATAAACCGTATCACTTTCACACCAAATACAACTGGAAAAATAAGTGAACTGCAAAGCTATGGTTTAATGACATCTTCTTTTGGAATTCTGGTCACTCTTTCAGATGCCTGAAAAAGGAAACCCCCAAGATCTCTGTTTCACACAAAACCCACATCAGTGCCATCCCTGTTCCCATCACCGAGGTGGGCACAGATCCCCCTGCAGCCCCTGCAGATCCACGGGGAGCAGGGATTTTTTCAGCTTTAGCATTTGCACAACCTTGTTGAATCCTACAGAGACATCGTATGGTAACCAGATCTTCAGTGGGAAGAAAACCAGGCACCTGTTGAGTTTGGTAAGGATGTCAGAGTACTCAAGGATGAGGACTACACTGGGGATGCCTGAAGCAGCACTTCATACACCCAGGCATCACACAGAACCTCTGAAATAACAAAGGAAACCACCTCTTCTACTTCCCTGTGGGACAAAGAGGCTCAGTGAAGATCCCACTGTGTCTCCCAGCAGTTTGAACTCCCAGACCTGAGACATCTTCCCCTTTCCCGTTACCACCTAAAAACAGGAAAAACTATTTCTTGCCAAAGCAGATGCACAGTACAAATTTATAGAAACAAGACAGGTAGGAGGGAGGAAAAGAATAAAATAAAGAAAAAGCCCAAACAGTTGGAATTTAGACAGTGAACAAGAAGGA
Organism: Formicarius rufipectus; assembly: GCA_013399695.1. Lineage (NCBI taxonomy): Eukaryota > Metazoa > Chordata > Aves > Passeriformes > Formicariidae > Formicarius > Formicarius rufipectus. The sequence continues at coordinate 563,119 of VXAU01003789.1, read as the reverse complement.
ATTCAGAACCATTGCAATGGCCTGCCTAACCTAGGAAGTATTGGATATGGCAGACCACAAACAAGACCAGCACAGTATAGAAGGGTCGCTGACTTCAGGGACAGCACTTCCATCCAACAGCCAGGGGAGAACTTTTTGCAACAAAAAACCCCCACTTTTTTTTCCCCCCAAGAATTACAGACACTGACAACTGATAGATTAAACCAGCAAACCAACCAAGACCTTCATTTCCCCCAAAAAACAATATCCTCAGCTTCACTAAATCAAATCATGACACACTTGGGGTTTTGGTGGTGGTTTGGTTTGTTTGGGTTTTTCTTTGTTTGTTTGTCTTGCTTTAATACATAATAGCCATTTTAAAGACAACTAAAGAGAGAGAAAGGGATCTGATTCAAAGTGTGCTTAACATTTCCTTCCAGAAGATTTCTTCTCTTGCAATGTCCTTAACTCTGCTAGTGCCAACTCATCACAACTTAAAAGAGTATTAAAGCTCTGATGACTTTACTTCTTTAGTAAACAGGTATCCAGATATTTACAAAAATGAACTGAATCTCAAATTCCCAAGAACAAATTTTTACTTTCTTAAACAAGGTGGGAATCAAGTTAAAGGCTACTTACCAGATAGAACCTGTGAATGCTGCATCAGCCACAGAGACTCCTGGGACTGAAACCCTACTGTTAGTTAAGAACAGAGAGGATTCATTCAATTACCTTACTGTACATCAGTGAGCTAATGGACATGGTGAATCAGGAGAGGAAATAACAGACATTTACTATCTCTTCTTAACAGAATGAAATAACACATGAAATGCTTTGCCTTCTGCACCTTCAGCCAGTCAATGGCAGGAATGGCACAGCCACAGCATCAATGCCTATTCCAGGTCCTTCCCATGCTACCTGTTGCTTTATCTCAGTAGCAGAGCTTCACTAGCCCTGCTCTAAGCAGTTAGTGTTAAGAAGTAATACATAAGCAGAATGTGTAATTGGAGAAGGATACATTTACAAGTCAAATGGTGGGCACGCAGATGTTCTATAGCTGAGAGCAACTGAAATGCCTTTTTGTTTTAAAATTGTTTAAAGTCAGTAAGCTTCATCACCAAAATTAATACCTGCTGTTTGTGCTGCAGCAGACGGTAGAATGCACTTCGCACAGTGATAATCACCAGCCGAGTCATGCATCTAAGACTTTACTGCACCTGCTTCCCTACCACTAACACAAGTTTCAGAACTAAATTACAGCCAAGCCTTGATCATCACACGAGGCACACACTGCAGAGCAACTCAAACACACACAAACCAACCTTGCTGTGATGCCCTGAGAACAGCCAGAACTCACAAGAAGCAAGACAAGCAGAGCAGTGCACCAGGCTATGAAGGAAACTACCCAGTTTTCTATCTTGATTCTCAGATCCCTTCTGCCCCAGGTATGATGTTTCAATTCTCTAGTTCTCCAGGTCTTTGCTCTTTAAGGCATGTTAATTACTTTAAACTTACAAGATCACTAAAGAGGAGGAGACAACCAGTTCTCTTCTCGTGGTTCTTGGAAAGAACAGAGACTTCTACAAACAATGCCAGTGTGACCCAGCTCTGTGGGAGTGCAAAAAGGTCCAGGAAGAACTTTTTAAATATTAACCCTGTCTAGTAGAGTCAGAGTACTAAGTACTTTAAAAATATTCAAGAAGAGTTACAATTGCAAAGACCTTGCAATATGAAGTTGACCTGTCCTTATTTTGTATTGTGAATTTTCTTCCTGATTCTGCCTTCAAATCTTGCTTCAAACAATATCCACCTCCTTTAGAAAGGGCACCACATTTCGTCACTGACTGCTGCACAGGGTGTACAATTACAGTGGTATTTTGAGGAGCTAATATCACATCACAATGAACATGAGGACAATGACTGGAAGCACAGAACAAGTGATATAAAGGAGATAAAATCAGATCCCCAAAAAGCAGCAGCATATTGAAATGGGGACTTCAGCGGTGATGGTAGGTGCAGGAGATGGGAAAGATGACCAAAGCTCTTCGACAGATTTCCATTAGTAAAAATATCAACAGCAACTACATTCTGGCTACACACAGAAGCAGAACTCCATGTTGGCAGGATGGCTGGGCTGGCACTGCTCCAAAGCCCACGCCTCATCAATATTCCATCAGCAGATATCCCACTTCTGTCTGCAAAGGGGACCAGTGACCTCAACATGCCAAGATGCATCTCTAGAAATAACTTCTACTCAATACACACAGACTAATGTCTTCTCCTCTTGTTCAAAAAAGAAAAGAGCAACTGCACCTCCATCTGCAAAAGGAAGTGTCAGAATGTTCCAGGCTATGATTCCAGCATGGGAATGTTAACTAAACACAGACTACCCTGCAGTGCAGAATCAGGTATTTCAGAATCCTTGAGCATAAAGGAGTACAAATGTGCCTTTACAATCAGCTATTTGCTTAATTTCCATTTTCCTTCTCAGTCTACTGTGGCATTACACTGTTGGGAATGGTATTTTATGTATGTAAATCTCACCAATCCCATTTTACAGCACTGCAATGTCCAGCATTGCCACTTCAGTGCTGAAGGTCCCTGAGAAGGTTTCCATTCATGACTGACCAGTAAACCTGAGTATGAATCAGGAGCTGGTAAGTCTGTCACACTGGAACAATTTTCCTCCCAGATCACCCTTTTGGTGACTCATCCTCAGTGTTCACACCATTATCTGGATTTTTCATCACACTATTTGTAGTCCCATAGTAGGACTCCCATGGACCTCCAGAGCTGTACTGCTGCACAGGGGCAGCTTCTGGTCCAAACTCAACATTTTTACCTTGGGATCCGTTGTCAGCAGCTTGAATGCTTGGTACACTTGTGCTTCTTTCACACCTCCACCAAGATCCAAGAAATTGGCTGGTTTTCCACCATTCAAGGATATTATATCACACGTTGCCATTGCAAGTCCAGCTCCATTGACTGTAATTGTAAACATCAAGTGCTTATTTTCCCCATGAAAGTATGTAAGATTTGTGAAAAGCCTTCAGATGTATCAGCACAACCAGAGAACATGGCTCAAAATGCCACCCCTCTCTTTCTAAATACGTCAGTGCCTATTCAAGGATATCCAATGCAACAAATAATTCAAAATCTGGTGCATACATAGCAACAGCTGGGTTTCTTTAGAACTTAGATATGAACCTTCCCCTAAGTAAGTATGAGGACAGGAAGGGTAACTGTAGAAATGCAAAACCTTTCGACTTTATTAAAAACAAAGAGACACAAAAACATCGGGAAGGACAAACTGACTCCCTAAGCTCCCCTCTCACCACTCTGATAGCAGTAGATGATGTTCTGTTTGTGTTACTGTAACACAGACAGCTCAATTTTGGGGGCAGAACTCAGACAGACTGCCTTTCATTTGGCATTTGCACCAGTCTAGAACATTCCCACTGGCAGGAACATCATCCTAGCCAGGAAAAGTAGATGAGAATTTTGTGTCCCCAGCACTTTGCTCCTGCTGGACAAAGACTCCTCTGGCACCTGGAATTCAACAACAATACCAAATACTAAAAAAATTCCATAGTATTGCCAATTGTTATTTGCAGTCTTTTGGATTTGCTTTGTTTTAAATTGAGATGAAAGTCTCACTGTCAGTTACTGAACCAATTGCAACACATTATCAGAATCCTCTAGATTTGCAGTTAGAGTAACTAGGTGAGCAATGTCAGTGCTGGGCATCTTCTCACCAAGCTGAGAAAAAACATCTAATTCAATTCAATTAATAATAAAATGTTGTACTGGTTAAAAGAATTTGTCCAAAATGACAATTATTTAGAGTATAGCTGACTTTTTTACTTATCTCTTCCAAACAGCAGAGTATTTCTTCTCTACAGGAACTTCAGGACAATAAAAAACTGTCATTTTCCTTTTAATAGCCAAGCAGATTCTTTAGCAGCTTCCCTTACAGGGAAATGGAGTTCAATATCCAATTTTACATGGGAATGCCATGTTTATACACACATACTTTTGCAGCTTCTTAAGTACCAGAATCCTATTCTTGAAAAGTAATGATTGATTTTTGATAACTTTTCTTGTTTTATTTTCATTGCTGGAAAGATCAATTGCACTAGCTTAAAAATTCAGGCTTCTTCCTTAGCCTTCTCTCTGACATCACTCATGTCCTGCCTGTCTGCTTTGGCCATCATCATAGTTTCAACACAATTTTAGTTTCATTCCTGCAAGAACTTGGGGAAGGACAGACAGCCTCAGCAAAACAGACTGAAAAACTGTCAAGGGTGGACTCAATGTCAGAATGTAAACAAACTCTGCACACTAAACAAATACGAATTTGTCTTCAAATGTCTTTTGGATGTGTTTGTTCTTACCAAAGCAAGCAATGTTTCCATCCAGTCCTATGTATTTTAAGTCATATTTGGCAGCTTCGTTCTCTATGGGCTCATTTTCAGACTTGTCATCCATGGCAAATATTTCTTTTTGTCTAAATTCTGCATTGTCATCAAAGTTTATCTTGGCATCAAAGCAAACAACTGCAGGAGAAAATAAAACAACAGACAGGCATTTAGAGTTTACAGTCAGTCAGAGCTTCTGAAATATTATGGCTTCTGCAGCAGGGAGGGGGAGGCTGCTGTGGGAATGATGCTGCTCCAACATGGGAGTGACTGAAGGTTACTGAGTCCAGCAGCAAAGGGCAGGTTCTCCTTAAATTCTCTATGGAGAAAAGGCACAGGAAGCATCTCCACACCACGCAGTCCCAGGAAGATGATCTGTGCTTGCTCTAAACAACATTCCTGTGAGGAAGGAGGGCAGTTGGACAGGTGCTCTGCAGTCGTGTCACAGGAGTCTGTCAGCATCGTGAGAGGATGACAGATAACCAGGGAACAGCAATGGTTGGTAACGTGCAGTCATTCAGAGTTGAGCAACACAAAATGTTTCCTTAGCCATACTTTATGTTATTAACAACACACACATTATCTGATTAAAGATCTCGAACAACTTGAAGCCAACATATGTAAAACCAAAAGACTACTTTTAAATCAAGAAACTTTAAAAAGTCAACACAAAACTTCTCATCATTATCAACATCCACTTTGGTTGTAAAAACATAAGATGTATCTAAAACCTGGCTGTATTAAATAATAGATATAAAGGTCTGGCTGGCGGCTGTAACATTCACATAAACACACCAATAACAGAAATGCCTTTAGAGTGTTATTTGCCTATTTACTAACTCATTATTTCTATGGGTTTGCATAAGCAAACACCTCATTACATTAAAATGTTCTAAGCAAATGTAAGACTATATACTTATCATAATACTATTTAAGTAATTTCACTTGTCCTATATCCAGATTAGAATTACTGACTTAAACATAATTGATTTGTCAAGGCAAACCAATCAGATTTAAGTGCTTTTAAATGCTGTGTCTAGAAAAACCCCATAGTTTTTCTACCTGCTGGTTTTTTATTCATATTGCCATTGAAACACATACATGGTACATGTGCATGTGCTCATGAGCATTGTACACATCTGGAGGTCAATTACAATTAAAAAGATTAAAGTTATCTTTCAAAATATTTATACAAATAGGAGAGCTGCAACTCTTGATTTGTTTTGTTTATTTTCTTGATGTTGATGGTGTTTTGGTTTTTATTTTTGTAATATTTGACTTGCCACTGATAGAAGATTAAATGAAAACAGTATCAAATTTAATTTCAGTGACTGCAGTTTCAGAAAACTGTTCATGAGTAAGAATAAATCTCCTGGAAGAGCCTGGATCTTTTCTGGCCAACCACCACATGGGCACATGCCAAACCCAGAAACATCTGCACGTCAGACTATGCTTCTGCTGTATTAGAGCTGCTTTAAAATTTCTTTTTTTTTTTTTTAGCAATAAACTGTTTTTCTTCTTCAAGCCTTCAGTTCCTTAAAGTACAAAAACAACTGAGAGCTGGAGTAGCAGCTTCAGAGCTCTGTTTATACATGAACATCTTCGATGTCACATTAATAGAAACTCACTTCTACAGAACATTCATCTTTAACAAAGGCCACGCTGTACAGAGTAGCTGCAAAAACATGTATTAATATTTATCGAACCATATTCACTATCAAAAGCACATTGTTACATGCATGATGGATTATACAAATGGATTTTCCTTCTAAACAAATATAAGAGAAAGTTCCAACACTTATATTCATGAAGTTCTTCTGTTGCTGTTGCTAATGGTGAAGTATTTTTGTCATCTGCCAATTCAACAGTTTACACAGAGCAAACAAAACAAAAAACCCCAAAATGGGCAGTAACAGACATCTGGCCCACTGGTGTTGACAAAGAATTTGCAACAAAAATAAACAAAAGGAAATACATACAACAATGTATCTCCTAATGAAAATTCACACAAGTGAAAAACACAAAACACAGCAAGAAATAAATCCATGTTATCCATTACTTTGACAGGAATAATGGTCTTCATACAGAGACTTACATTTTGTCATTAGAAATAATTGCATAAAGCTACTCAAATGTTCTTCCATTTGTTTCCTCTTTATTCTTCTTTAAGACATTTTAGATGGAGAAACTGCTTGCAAAAAAGAAATAAGCACAGGAAGACTCCTGTGCATGTCTGCTGGAAAGATGGCTTTCACAGCTTGAAACCCACTCTGTTTCTGCTCTTCAGCTTCCTGGATGCAAAATACATGGGCAAAAACCTTGTAGAAAAGAACAGAAAAACTCCTACCATCCCTCAAATGAAGCCCTTCTAACTAAATATGCACAGCCATTCCAGAAAAGCCAGCTTGGTAACTTATCCAAATCATCATTTCCACAGTGCCACCTCACAGGGCTCCAGCAAGGATGCAAAGTCAGTACCACCACGGCTCCTTAGGACCTTCAAGGACCACATCTGTTTTCCACTCATTCCAAACCATCCCCCACTTCACTTGCCCCACCAAATGAGTCTTCAGCACCTCAGTGATGCCCCCATCGTGCGACCTGCCAGCGCTGCCCCTGCCATTCTCACTTGATCCTCAGTGCCCACACACCTCTACAGTGCCCCCTCAACAACAGCCAAGAGACACTTAAAGGTCTTCTCTTCAGGATTATATGGCTGGTGGGGTTGCAAGGACTCAACTGGGGATTCTGCCTTTCACTCTGCCCAAAGAACAGAACAGCAAAGTGCTTCTCTCCCACTCACCCACGTCAGTCTTGAACCAGCGAGTGCGAACACCAGGACAGGTTGACCCTGGCACAAAATGCTCACCTCAAGCTCATTTCCCTGCCTGACTTGAGACAATTGTCAGAGATGTCCCAATTTCTGCCATCTGACTGGGCAAAAGGACTCCTGGGTACCTTTCCATACTGCTCTACAGTGTTAAGGTAACTTGGTCAAGTATTCTACTACAAAAATAATTCCAATAAGTTTTGAGGAAGGAAAATGTTCTTTTACAGTATCAGTTTTCTTGAACCAACAAAATCCACCAAGTGAGTCCATCAGTCATAGCAGACAGACATACTAATGGATTTGTTTTGAGATCATAATCTGCAGGAAAGTTCCAGCAGCTTTTGTTGCACCTATTTGAGAGATCCCATTCATCTTTCAAAGGTCACAAGTGTCATGTGCTGCACATGTTGCCAGACTGTGAAAAATCCAGACTGTTCATTTCACAGGGTCCTGTTTCATCCTTTGGCTTTCACCTCACTGCAACACAACATAAAGAAGCCCTTCTCGCCTCATTCCCAACTGATTTTAATGCATCTATTTAAATAGAGGGAGAAAACAACAGTTCGGTGGATTCTGAAGGGAAATTTTCCATGTAAAATAGACCCTAGGACAAAATACCTCAGGTCAACAGCAGGGCTTTGTGTTCCACTTCCCAAACTGCATAAGAGCCAGTGGACCCAGAATCAGCTGCTAAGAACCTGACTGATATTTATTAAGCTGAGTGAGGTTTGCAATGCAGGAACTATTGATTCAATGGGTATGTTGTTAAGGTCCCTCAAATTTGCTGGAAAACTGAGCACACAGCGCAATAAATGATTCTCAAATAAAAACAGTGTTGGTAGAAATCATTCCATGAGGTAAACACTATGCACAGAGCTGAAGGATTCTGGTGTCAAGAACACAAAAAAACTCACCAAACCAAACAGGAATTTCAAGAAGGTCTGTTATCAAAGCAGAATTCATGCCCTTAAGCCACAAATATGTTGTTCTAGCTCAGTATAACCTGAAAACAGTTTATTAAGGAAAAAAACCAGCCAAAATGTTTCATCTTTTTTATCACTGTCTCTGAATTATCCTATATACTTCAATATTTCTTTTAGTTTTTAAATGTCACTTTACAACAGGGCATTTAAGTGTCCCAAAGCCTATTTTATAACAAAGAGCACCATCTTTTAAGATGTACTAATAAAGGAGGGCAGGGGGCAGGATTTGGTTTCTGTCTTTTAGCACTTTTCAGATTCTCTGGCAATTCTTTTGCAACTGAAACAGCGAGGTGGTAGCTGTGATCCACCCGCATCAGCCCTATTCTACACTTCAACATATCACAGGCAGCTTTAATTCCTCCCCTCCTCACCTTTGTCCAGGTCAGCTGGACAAAAATGACAAATGAAAGGAAAAGCTTCAGCTGGAAGACCAACTACAAGGTGACAGCTAATCCAGCCCCTTGTTTTGGCCCTGTGGTCATGGTGAAAGCAGACAATGACCCTTTTTCTGCCCAAAGGGAGTAGCCAAGGGTCAGTTCCAGCTGCAGTTTGTCCTGTGCTCTAACAGGCTGCAGAGTCATGCACTCCAAATTTTACACCACCCACATACACACAAACATACAAGAACGAGTTTCCTTCCACACAATCTCACTGATCCTCACAGCATTAACACACAAAAAACACCCCGACACAAAAGCACTAAACAAAGAAAAAACCCAATTTTGTACAAGAGCAGAAAATGTTGCTGCTTCTATCCAAGCAGAACATGTACAAGTCAATACTTTCAGACAAAAGGTATTGAAATATAAAATCTGACATGGGAGTATTTCTGAATGTTGCTTAAATTACATTACAAAATGAAATTAATGCAAAGCTGCTGCTACATCCTTCTATGCAATTTAATTCATAGTTTGCATAAATAAAGAATTATAATGCATTCATTTGTTTCCTTCAGTTTCTTACCTTGCCCTTCTGGAGTTTCACCAAAGGGATTCACTTCAACCTGAGTGGCATCAATTTTCAAGAAAAGATTATACAGCTTCTTAATCTGATCTGCTGCCTAAATTTGATCAAATGATTTACAGTTACCACACAGAAAAATAAAAGTTAATGTCTTCAAGGCAAAGGTAAACCACTGTAGACTATTTTTAATGCATTAAATTGCAAACTACCTCTAGATAATTACTACTTTAATTTCTGTTTTCTTAACCCTATTCACATAGTCTCTTACATAGCATTATGATACTCTGTAACATTTAGTACATGTGCATTTAAAGACTACATGAACCGGAGATTTCCTGTAAAATGAACACTACAATTACTATGAAAAGTTTAATTTGAAAAGTGACTATTGGGTACTAGCACAGTGATGTATTCTCCAGCGTGATGAGATCTAAGTTGCAGATTAGTCTAAATTCAGAGACCATATAGCAGTATGTGCACATCAGTGACTTCAGGAAAAAACACCTATTTCTCCTTCCTACATCAGTCAGAAATGTTTTCTTGAAGAACTTCCACCCAAAGCAAGCCTGCTTACTCATTACAAGATTCTAGTCCTCTAGTCTAGTCCTCCAGTCCCTCACCATCTACTTCAGTGCCTGGCTGCGTGGCCAAAAGGGCCATCACTGACACCTGACTTCCAAGACTTTTGTTCTTACAACATTCTTCTGCTAACAGAACAACTTCAAAACAGCAACATGAGTGTGCATAAAAAAAAATCCCTTTGGTTCATTACACACTGACAGCCTATTAGCTGAAATAAGTTCGTTGATGAAGTGCACTAATAAAGAACCACTCGTCCCCTCATTACTGAGCAGCTGACTGAAGTACACAACCAAAAAACCTGCACCCTCTCCTGGTAAGTAAAGTGAATTAGAAAAAAAACCCTCAGATGTCAGCTTTCTTCTACAATGTCAGTTATATAGAAGCAAACATTACAACAAGAAAGACTCACAACCAATCCCAGTTTTGCCCAGAGAGGTTGTGGACTCCCTGTCCGTGGAAACATCCACTGCCAGAGTGGACGGGGCTTTGAGCAACCTGGTCTAGTGGAAGGTGGCCCTGCCCATGGCAGAGGGTTTGGAACAAGATGGTTTTTAAGACCTTTTCCAAACCAAACCATTCTGTGGTTCTGTGGTAGAGATTCAGTTTGGAGGCAGCACACAAATTGCTTAAGAAGGCTTTCCTGTTCAAAAGCTATGAATTGGAACATCTCAGTGGTTTCAGCTTTCAAACATTATCACTTATAAATCTGCAGCAGTGTCCTTGGCACAAACACACAGGGTGACACTTCCCCAACAGCACGTGGGTGAGGCTGTGTCAGCAGTGACACTGGTGAGGAAGATCCACTATATCATGCCCATGAGCAACCTGAAAACCTGTTATTGCCACAGGAATCTGCTGTCATTGTACCAGACCACCAAAATCCCTTCTCTTTTATTCAAGGCTGCTGCATCTTTCAGCACCTCTTTGAATCAGGCAGCTTAATGTCAACACTTCTTTCTCAAGGTCTACAAGCACTGAGCCTCTTCAAGTCCAAGTATAAATTCCTAACTTAGAACTAGTGAATAAGTAAGCAAATAGTAGGATTTGTTTGAATAAAAGCTATGTCCCTTTGCTTCAGTAAATCCCTTGGAGTCGACAGCAGGAGGAAAGAAATGCATTCCTGAAGCATTATTTAAATTTGTTGTTTAAAAGTCCATATATTGCTGTTAATTATTGAGTACCAGAACTCTTCAAGGGTTGAAAGGTTCTGCATAATCATTCCTCCTCATTAGATATACAGCTAAATCTTCAAATGTGTGTTAATCAACCTAATGATTATGCATTTGTTAATTGCACGTTAGGATAGAAAATAATTAAAACTGCTGAATTAAAGGAATTCTATAAAAATGACAGTTTGATACTACAGAAAAAAAACAAACCAGGCCAAAGTAGATAAAACATGCTCTCTTCTCTGCAACATGACTCATATAGACAAAAACATATATTAAATATATTTATGTAGAGAAGAGTTATTGAAAAGACAACAAGCTGGTAGCCTTTTGGTTGAGTCAAAGATTGAAAAAAATTTTAAAAGGCTTACACAGCCAGGTACAGTTTTACCTCTCCCCATATTAAAGGTCACTTTTTCAATAAAGCTCTACCCATGTCATTCCCTGGGCTCCAATGGCATTCCAAGGACAGCAAAGGAATCCCACGTGCTGCAACTCTGTGTTGTCATCGACTGCACTCTCACTTTAAAACAATAAGGACCTTAATCAAATTGCTAAAGCCTGATGACAATGATATAGGTGCAATTTAGTATTTAGAATGTCAAAATCATCCTGATTTAATGGACACTTGGACTTTCATGCCTATTGGAAAGCATTTAATATATAGCTGAGCTAAAGAGTCCTCAGCCTAAGCCAAGGGAGGAGAGTCAAGTTACCTGCTGCTGCAAAGGTCCTTGGAATCCCAAATTTTTTGCCATCTGCAATGCCTGATGATCCTTTATGCCTTCAAAAATATCTATTTCCTCCTGTAACAATAACGTGCATAAATAGAACTAAATATTCATTCTGAATGGAGGTTTCTGACTTCAAAAGGAAAACACTTAGTATACATTTGCAAATTAGTAATTAAAGCCTGGCTGTTTGCCAGGGCTCCCTGAGACCCAGGCTATGGCAGCTGCCTATAGGGGATGTTCTAATTACCACCCCAGCTCTGAGACAGTCCTTCCAAAACACACAGAATTCTTCAGGGTGCCACACTGACAAGACAATGTGACACCAGTTTTCACTTTTAATTACTGTACAGATGGCGTTGACGAATATTTAGTCTGTTAATTTTTATGACATACTCTGGAATATTTTCAAGGCAATGAGTGTCACTGCCCAGTAACACTGTGAAGTTTATATAATTTTAAAATGCACATTAAATATTTTCACAATTTTTGGAATAATTATACTTGATTGTATCAATTATTTTCTCAGCTGAATCGCTTGTCTACTCATTATCTTGCCACAGTACCATAAAAAAATACCTAAATGTAGTCATTGTTAAAAAAAAGTAATTACAACAGTTGTATTTCAGATGCAAAAGTCTTGCAGGTACAAAGAAATAATTAACAACTCTGTCAATTAGAGAAAAACAGCCACAGAAACAATAACTATATTGGCATCAACCCACTTGTGAAAAAACTGTGTACCTTCCTGAAAGTGAAACTTAGAAAACATACCAGATATGAAGTTTAACATATCACTTAACTCCTAATTGAGTTGGAGACAAACACTAATCAATTTGATGTTACACGTGCTTCCTCTATAACATGACAAGTCGGATCCTGTCTTTGATCAAACACAGTTTTTATGGTTTTCAGTGTCTTCCTTCCACAGACAGAAGAAGGAAAAATGGAAGGAGAAACAGGGGAAAAATACTCTTTTGGAAAAGTGACATAGACAATTTTTAGTGTCAAACATTATTTCAATACCTTAAAGATAAGTTCTGGGCTAGTTACTGCGACTTCTTCTATGTCCACACCACCCTGGGGACTGCCAACCATGACAGGTCCATTGCAGGCTCTGTCCATCAGAATTGCAAAGTATGTTTCCCTGGCAATATCCAGTGCTTCTGCAACCATCACCTAAAAGGGAATGTGAGGAAGAAAACACTGACAGTTCTGACTGGTGCTTCTGCATCCCCTTGTAAGAAAGCACTGTGACACTCCCAAACCCTGAAAAGAACAGTTTGTTTCACTGCTTTGGCACAGTATGACAAACCCAGTCACTTTCATCCCAAGAAAACTTCCCTCCCTAAATAAGACACACCCCTGATGCTGCTGTTCTCCTTGGGGGCATGCAGCAACAGGGCAAAGCAGGAATATCTCCTTGCTGGGGTTTTTCCAAGAAAACAATCAGAACTGCTGCAGTGTCCATAAGGCAGACCTTTATATTATTACCTTTTTATTTCCCAAAGGCACTTAAATGTGCTGTCCTGAGAAAAACTTGACTCACAAAGGACTCAGTTTGCAAATCACATGGATAGAAAGGTGGGCACGTTGGCCTTCAGCTGCATCTCACCAGCAGCACCTCAGTTCCTCACCACTAAATCCTCAGCCTTAATGTCTCTCTCTCATTCTGAGAGAAGACCACCTGACCCTTAAAATCACTGCACTGAATTCCTGCCCTGCCTAAGTATGTCCTAAGAAAAGGAGTTTACAGATAATTCTGCCATCCAGCTTTTTACTTCCAACTTAGTGAGTCAAGCAGATGTGTGTGTGTCCTTCAGATGCTGGCACGATCTAGAAACAGAAATTTATTTTTCCAAAGAGCTCCTACTTCCTATTTATTACTATAAGCTACAGAGCCCTTTCATACCAATATCTTACAGATACCTCATTGGACAACAAGAGATGATTCAAATCCTACATGCTGGGAATCCACAAGTTAAATCCACATTAAAGTGTTTGCCACAACTTTTTTACTCCTCCAAAAAAAATGACAAAGTCCTTTCCATTTTAGTATTGCAATAACTATACCTTTTTCTTCATCTCAATTGTCATTGTTTTTCAATAGTTTAACAATAGCTACTGAAGCAGTTTCAGAGATTAAGTAGTTTCACACTTGTCCAAGGACTCACAAGCTGTTCTGATGCAAGAAAATTAAATTCCCCAAATATTCTTAATTTGAAGAAAAAATCTGCATATGATCATTACTAATTGTTCCTTGTGATCATGACATACTCTCAGGTTCAAAGACTGCTGTTCTATTCTGCACCATGATTTTGCTTTTCAGCCTGGAAGTGGAGCAGCCCCCTCTGCCTCAGTTATCACCACAGCTTCTGATGACCATCAATTACATTCTTCCCTAACTTCCCATCTTCCAATGCAACTGGTAGAAATCAGGAAAATCACTTCCCTAATATTAATATAATTAAGAAAGATTAAGTGGCAACATCTTTCTAACATCGTCTGTTTAAGAAGTGACAGTTTTGAACAGTGATTGCTGCCGAAGATCATCACTGAATGAACCACAAGGTGAAATTCATCCCAACAGTCAGCAGATCTGAGACCTGCAGCCTTAAAACTCTGCCTACCCAGCAAGAGGTGCTCCATCAAACAAGTGTTCCTGGGACTTTCATAGTTCAAGGGCTGCAAACAAGAAAGATGCACTATACGTTCACCCAAGCAGCTTTTTTGACATTCGTTTCCACAGAACACAAGAAAAAAATGTACATACCTTCTGCCAGGCTGTGTGTATTAGAGAACAGGGGGAAAAAAAGTAAGAGACAAGGAATTAAATAAAGCTCTCTGTGTTCAGATGGAAGGAAAGGTGAAATTTCTTTATGTTTTTTTTTACTTGGAAGAGATTTGCTTTATAGCAATGTTGTTTCTTTTTACTTTTACCTTGCTTTATTCGTAGAACATAGGGGGATGTGAAGGAATAGTTCAAATAAGTGACTGTTCAAAAGGCAACTAAAGAATACTAGGGTGAAGGAGAGAACTAAGAATACAGAAAACTACTGCACTACTTAAAAGCATCTGCCTATTTTAGACTACTACAGAGGGATGCTCAAAAGCCAACTTTAGAGACATAGCTTGGCTACCTGCCAAGATGTGTCAAATTAACAAGCAAAGACAGGGAAAGTATGCTGGATTTGCTATTTTTACCTGCATCCATGTTTTCACCTTCTCACATATCCTGCATCAATGTATCTGAAAAACGTGAGTCAGTTGCTTTAGACACAGGTCAGACACACCCAACTGGTCCTACTGGGTCTTGCTGGAGCTGTTCAGGTTCCACAGCACTGAGGAACAGGGCCAGACTGAGGATGGGAGTACACTCAACCTGTCCTGAGGGATACATGTGCAGGCACAGCAGGTGGGACTGACATTATTAAATCAGGTATCTTCAACTGCTACTTCCAACCCCAGTGATTGCCCTAATTAACCACGTCAACATTGTCCAATACTTCTTTGTCTTAATTCACTATTGAAATTACTCAGAGTCTAATTTGTAGTAGGCAACCTTGGGGCAAAAACTGTCAGACTGTGCAGTATCTCTCATTTCTTCCAACAAAAACAACTTTCCTTCACTATCCTTCCTGTCTGATTCAGAGCAAAGTCAAGGAAATTTGTGTTCAAGGTCTTTAAATATTAAGTCTACCTATCATTCACACAACAAAACTAATGCAAACACATTAATGAACAGTTAAGAGTAATGAAATTGAATCTACAGACTGTTGACTCTTCTCACATTTTGTCTGTTTTGCTTTTGATAAAGAATGTGAAGTATCATTATCTGTTTGCCAAATCATGTCCTGAGGAAAAAAAAAATCAGTTTTCATTAAAACTTCCTGACAACTTCAAGTTTTCCTTCTCAGTAACAAATCATTACCTAAAAGTTTAAGTCACACATCTGATTTCATGAGGGCAACCAGAACAGCTTTTTTTGAAATGCACAATCAAATATGCAAAATGTTCATTCTGTTATTGCTTGGAGAGAAAGCACAGGTAGCCAATTCTCAGGATGGCCTGATAAGAGTAGACTGTCATCTCAGATAACCAGGCTCTCCAAATTCCAAGCTGCCACATGAGGATTTTATGCAAACTCACAAAACAGCTCCCAAGTTATGAGGGAACTGAAGTGACTGCTATTTGAGAAACATCAATCTGAAGAGGCACAAACACACTTTAAATTCTGTAGCAGGTGCACGAGCTGCGAAAGGAAGCTGAAAATGCAATTTTCTGCTCCATAATTATTCTAATTGTAGACAATTTCTATCTTTTATTCCTTCTTTACAAATATATGTAAAAGGTACATGACTTCCACTCCCTCACCTGACACTAGCTCACTGATTACCTCACAGAAAGTGACATAACTATTTTCCTTCTGAAAAACACTTATTACTTCAATTTTTTAAAACATATGAGTGTTTTGAAACACTCAAACATTCCAGAACACCAAAAAGTTTAAAAGCTACAAAACCTAAAAACATGCTTTTGCTTTCCCTTTTGAACTGCAGTTTTCTTTAAGCACAGGTACACCCCCAAACTCTCTCACACACACACAGAAAGCACATGCCTTGCAGTAGAACAACCATGCCAGGGATCACTTCCCAACGTGCCCACAGCTCCCAGCAAGCTCAAAAAGTCTGCCTGGCATTCTCTGTGCACTAAGTTCCCACTGCATTCATGACATCTTAGACACAGCTAAACTTACATTTTTAATCATATTACTGTATTTTCTCCCTTGATTAAAATGTCATTAAAGTCCTGATGCCACAAACATGAAGGGTACAACTCCTTTAACCAACTTGAAGGTCACTAAGCTAACTTTGTAAAAGATAAATGCTTTTAAAATACCTAACTTTGCTGGGAATCAGCTTTTTGATGGCCAAGGTGCACAATTTTAAATATGCTTTTGTCACCATCTAGTAACAGTGGGCAAACTGCTACACAATGAATTAAAGTAGGGTGTATAGTCTTACCACAAATTACCAAGAATCATGATCTCAACAACATAAAACATGCTATTTAAAAGTCAATGTATTTTTGAAAGCCAACTCTACAATCAGAAGTCTATGACAGTAGATGATCAGCTTCTCCCAGCCAAAAGCATCTGGTTTATCATGGATCAATATTAAAATACTTGCAAGCTGTGTCCTGAAAGGTTTCCATGTAACTCTACAGCAAAGCAAAACACAGCGTCTATCAATGCTACACACACAATCCTGTAGCACCAAAATACATACCTGAAGTTCAGTGGTGCAAACTTCACCATCAACCTCACCTATGCCCTCACTGCCTACTGATCATTGTTTATTCACACAAACGATGTGTGGTGGGGAGAAAGGAGTCACAAGTTGACTCTTTTATAGCTACTGTATACAAAAGTAAGTTTAATATAAATCTTTTGAATAATCTATGTTAAGAAAAAAATCCAACTCCCATACCTTTCTTTCATTTCTATTAATTTCAAAGAAAATCAGACTTTCTCTTTCAGAGCTGAATCTATAAATGCTGTTTGCACCCTGACAAAAGAGTAGAATTTCTATTAGGGCAAAAGATTAAAGCCTAAGAATTTATAAAAGCAAGCTGCATTTACAACACTAACCTTTCCAAGCAGAGTGCCTTAATATGGGAAAGGTGTATCCTTTCTTACACCCTTAGTATTACCAGGATCTCTGACAGACATGCCTTAATGAGTATACTGTTCCTCCTTTTGAATATATAGTATTTCTTTTCAACAGCAACTATGAGGAGTGATGCTAATGTGCTCTCCTTGCTCCCCAAGAGAAGAACTGCCTGAACACCTTCCTCCAGCCCTCATTAGACAGGATCTTTCCAGACAGGTGCTCCCTTTCTATGCTAATACAGCAAGCTGTTCACAGGATATTAAATGTGAACTGCAGTCCCTTTCAGTTCATGCCAACTTATTTCCTGGCATCAGATCCAGTGTGGCTCTTGACTACATACCTGTAGGAGGATTCTTGCTTAGTTAAAGCAAGACACAGAAACACATATAGCAGAGAGGCAATTGCTAGGATTGCTTGACTTAGAGAACTTAGAGAATGTGAAGAAGGATTTTGGTGAAGGGCTACCTGTGCT
This sequence comes from Formicarius rufipectus, assembly GCA_013399695.1. Classification (NCBI taxonomy): domain Eukaryota; kingdom Metazoa; phylum Chordata; class Aves; order Passeriformes; family Formicariidae; genus Formicarius; species Formicarius rufipectus. The sequence goes on along the minus strand of VXAU01003789.1, from coordinate 545,320 downwards.
TGTTATTGAGGCCAATCCAGAGCAACTCATTTATGCTGAAGGCAATCTTGGCACCTTGTAGTAGGCACCATCCCAGGAAGGTGAACTCCCACACATTAGCTGAACCACTATCATGACCACATTTCGCTCTGTATCTGCAACAAGTAGGAAGAAACTATTGCTGGACACCTTTTCAAAATTGGGATCTCTCTCATGTAAAAACCTTTCAATATCTACAGGGGGCTTGCAAGAAAGATGGGGACAAACTTGAGCATGGCCTTTTGCAATAGGTCAAGGTGGTTCTAAACTAAAAGGAGGTAGATTTAGACTACACATAAAGAAGGATTTTTTTACAATGAAGGTGGTGAAACATTGGCACAGGTTGCCCAGACAAGTGGTAAATGCTCCATCCTTGGAAACGTTCAAGGTCAGGCTGGACTGGGCTCTGAGCAGCCTGATCTGGTTGAAGATGTCCCTGCTCACTGCAGGGGAGTTGAACCAGATGAACTTTAAAGACCCCTTCCAACCCAACCCATTCTGTAATTCTGTGCAAGTCATCTGCCACTTTACTAACAGTTGCCCAGGGCTGAGGGTGCATCAAATATGGATTATATTATTACCAGAGGTAATCCCAGATATATTACTTCTGTAAGCAGAATGTCAGTAAGTTACTGTAAGTTACAGGTACAGTTAATACCACATGCAGTTATTTTAGCATTTATTGTGTATTTGATGAAGGATGAGCCCATGATAAAGGATTTCCTTCAACACAGGTAGCAGAAATGAGTATTTTTCCACCCTCAGGTATGTCAAAACTGATGAACAAAACACATGCACACAGAGAAAGAGTAACATTTTCTTCTTTCAGTTAGATGTAATCAATCAGGAATTGGAGAAGGAATGAAAAGAACCAAAAACTTATGTCATACATCCCAGCTTATTAATGCAAAATTGCAGCTGAACAGTTTTCAACTTTCAAGAGGTCAAAAATCTTACCTTTTTAACTGTCACACCATCCTTTGGAGTTTGCTTTGTTGACAGATTGTACCCAATCATCTGTTTAGCAAGCTGTTCAACAGTCTTAGGGCTACAAACAAAGGAAAAACATTCGTTTATTGGAAGGTATTAAAAGAAACAGTCCATAGCTATTGTAAACAGCTTAAATATTACCCAAAAAAGCAATTTATTTATGCTTTTTTTCAATTTTAAACACTTACTCTTTGGTTAGATGAACTCCTCCTTTCAATCCACTATTGAAAATACCTTTTCCTCTCCCTCCAGCCAGAATCTGTGCCTTCAGAACAATTTCCTTTGCCTCTGCAAAAGAAAAAATACATTGCTATTCTATGGTGTCTCATTTATCAAGCTTATTAACACAAATTTAAAAAGCACTTCTGGGTTGGACTATTTTAGAACAGCAAGTTCTTCATAAATAGTCAGCAACAAACCAAGTGTCAATTTAGTACTTTTATAAAGTAACCTTGTGAAAAAGAATTGATCAAGGAAGTTAAAAAATGAATATACACCACTTATTAGAGAGATAAATATGTCACTTTATGGATCACAAACATGCTGATAATGCTGCTTGGCCTTCACAACAAAGCATACAACCAGCACTGTTCAGTGGATTATATTCTGGCACAGTTCCTGAAACACGAATCAGATCATATTTTGTCTTGAATACACAACAAACAAATGCTCATCAGGGAAAATAAAATTCATTCCTTGCTCTGAACACAGGTAAAGAAATGCATGGCTGTGGTCCTGAAAGAAGAAATCCCTATCTCCAAAGTGCAGAGCAAGGGCAGGAGGGTGAAAACATTTCACCTCTTCGTGAGGCATCACTTGAATCTTTGGCAATTTGAGTACAACAGTATCTTAGTAACGGCAAAGTGCAGCAAGACACAGTGACAAAAGCAGGTGCAGCGTGTCCTACACTGCACCAAGAAGCAATCCTAACATCCCTACAGAGTAAAACAAGGGGGGGAAAGGGGAAAAGAAAAACAACAGCCACACAAAACCATCACTTGTGACCTCTGCAGCTCCACGGATCACAGCAGCCTCTTGAACCATGAACACCTGCCAGCTGCCTGTAAGGTGTTTATTAACACCCAGTACTGTCACTTGGCACTTTTATCACATTTCTGCCAGGTTCTTTGCAAAGTCTGAGATCCCAATATTAACATATCATTAACTGTGCCTACAACAGGCTAACATTGATACCCTCTTCTGGAGCCTGTGGAAATCTCTGATTTCCATGATGTTCAGATTAGGTCACACCTTGAATCATAATACTCTATATCCAAGTTGCAAGAAAACATGGGTTAAACTGACACATTTACTGTTTAATTGCCATAGAGGCTACAGCTACTTTCAAACAAACAAACACATACAGGTTTTCCAGGCTGCAAAACATTTTACAGATTATGAAACGTAAATTTAGAGGTGCAGCAATTTTTGGTGCAGACCAGCTCTTACCCAGCATCATTTCAAAGTTCCTGCAGAATAAATTTCAGCAAGTAGGAAAAAAGTTGAATCTTAGGATAGAATAAATATTCCACTTCCTGCATTCAGACAAGAAAGCTTTTTTAACATAGGAATTGCACTTTAACACATTTATTATCATCATCATCATCATCATCATTAACAATACAGGTACTGTTCTAAGATGCCTGATTTCCAAGCTTCTCAAGGCTAAAATCCCTCCACATGTTTATCCTTTCAGTAACATTTAACATATATCACTGTGAACCTTAAGCACTCTCCTCAAAAATACTTCATGTATTCCAATATATTCATGTTCTGGGTTCCCTATTACTCATGCCACTGCAGGGCAGATAACAAGGAAATTTAAATGCAACAAAAAGTTTTATATCAAGTGTTTCCAATGCACACAAATTATTTAGATGAATTAAAACTATAAATCACTTTACAACCTGCAGAAGCAAACTGTAGAATCAAAATAGCTGTTGTGATAACAAAATCTAATATAGTATTGTTAATAGATGCTGCAAGCATTTAATTAGATGAGTCTTAGCTGCCAACCATCCTGACAATGTGAGCTTTGATTGTCAGCGATAGTTGGTATCAGTTCTGGGAGTGATCATCACCCTCATTCTTCATCAGCATGCTCTGGGAGCATCAATCATCTCCACTGTGACCCAACAAATGAAGTTCGAGAAGGGAATTAATGTGTACATTTTTATAACCCACTAGAGGACTATCAAGGCAATACAGTAACTTCAGAAAAACAACTATCAAACCCATAAACAAACAGGCTAGAGAGTAAAACCACATCAAGATTAGACCTGAAGAACTAATCAATGCAGCAGCTCAGCAGAGCACAGTACAGCAGGCTCTTTGTGCCCTGTGGGAAACCAATAGGAAGCAATTTAATTCCCTAATTATTTGCCCAAACTCTGTAAAACCAAGTAAAGCAGTCACGTATTATTTTGTGGTAACTAGGCTTGATCATTCAGTGCTTACCAATGACGTTCACTACCGAATGTCACCATCTTATTCAAGAGTTGATTTCTGGGAATGCTCACACAGTTTTTATGGTGGTTCCTGCCTGAATTCCAAATTATGTTAGAAGGACTACCCCAAAAGAAAAATGTGACTTTAGCTGGAATATCCAAAGTAATTCATGTTCATTTGCAGATTTAATACAAATAAATAATAACCAAAAGTAACCAAAGTCGGTATTAAATCCTTTAAAACCAGAAAGGTGTAACTAATTTCCATTCATTTCCTTCCAAACTGTTGTGGTAACAATGGAATAATATTTGAGCAGGGCTGTGTAGTTACAAATACAGGATTTGAAGAGAACAAAGGACAACCAATAGGACTCTACACCACCATAAAATACAGAGCAACGTTTGCAGCAGCATTTGGTCACTAAGTCTTCAACCAAGTCCTGTGCATGTCCACTGAATGACCAGCCTCGGTAAACAACAAAAACAAAACACACAAACCCCTCAAATAATAAACCTGCTTCCTTCTTAAGTGTGCACAGACTCTGTCACAGATTTAAAATTTTATCATTAAAAACAATACAAAAACCCAACTGCTTTCAAGTGTCACTAATTTAGCAGCAAATAGCTGCAAACTGCTCCATGCAGATTAATGACACAGTGCTGGTAACAGCATGTGTTCTTAACTAATTATAACTTGAATATATTAATATCTCAGACTGAACAGTTTATTCACTGGCTCTTTTATTTGCCTACAGAAAAAGAGATGTATAAGTGTAGTGCTTAGGGGCATAGTTTTGTGGTGGCCCTGGCAGTGTTAGGTTAATCCTTGGACTCAATGACCTTTATCAAGTAAAACCGAATCTACAATTCTATGGTTTCTAAAGAGTCCTTTAAAAAGCAAACCAACCAACCAAACAAACCTCCAAAACAATAGAGAAAAAAAATAAAACTGGTCCCTAACTCAGATGCCAATAATAAAGCAAGACCTTGACTCCTCAGAAGCCTGCTCAGAATTTAGAATTTCAAAATTGGAGCTGGCTCTACATCTCTAAAAAAATTTAATCTAACCACATAGCAAAAAAGCCTTCAGTACTTTTTTCCTATAATAAATTCAGATGTTTCAGCAGGACAGAACAGAACACTGAGGGACAAGCAGCCTCTGCCCTGCATCCAACAAGACCCCTCCTTCCCCCAGCCAGCACTGTGAATACAAACGGCAGCGATACTCTTTGCAATTGGAATAAGCTCAGTGCTATAATGAAAGCCTATTTAAAATCAATAAAATCGGTCCTGCTTTTGGGAGCTGTGATTACTTTGGTCCACTGGTACTGCTTGCAGCAAAAATGAACAGCTTGTTCTCAGCCCACTGCTGAGTATATTTAACTACTGAATCCTTGGTCGTGGAACAATGTAGTGAGAAGCACAGCTCTGCCAGTTAGATGCTATGCTAATTTATTACCTGTGAACAACTTTCCATTATTATTGATAGGACTGTGTGACTGCAAATTAGGCATGTTAACAATTACACTGCAATGTGCTGTAGCTTATCAAAAATACACGGCTGTAAAGAACAGCCCATGTTCGACTGCACAGTAATGGGTCTCACACTCGCCTGTTTATGAACAAAAGGTTTTCTACGAGGGAGAGCTCAGGAGTACTTCGACAAGGCATCCCACACCGCAGAATCAGAGCTGGGGACAAAGGGAGAAGGTCTCACCCAAATTCCTGATCACATTTCTGTCTCACCACGAGACTTTCAGGAGTTCAGCTTCGCTATCTGCAGGGGCTCTGTGTAAATTAATTAGTGCCGGCACCTTCTTCAAACATGCAGAACCTCTTTCAGTATTACACCAGTGTATTTTTACCCCAGTGTAAGGCAATGGAGCACGGAAGGGTTGACTCCAAACCCTGGTAGCAGCAGCAAAGTCTCCCTGAAAAATGCCCCAATCTCTCTGGGAATGAGCTTTGCACACATTGCAGAGAGGAGAGCAACCCCGTGTCCTGGGAGCAGCACAAGGAACACAAACTGAGCACATGTCAAATCAAGGTTTCACAGAAGCCCTGTCTCCTTGCTGAGCCAAACACTGAGTTTATGAACACACAAGAGTTGTTTCCACAAAGGCAGCTGGGGTTTACCAGCCTCCTCTGCCCTTCAGGATGCAGAGGAGCCCAGCCCACTGTGGCCAGGCAGTCACTACTGGCTTCAAGAACTTTGTTGGTCACCCTTCTTTAGGTAAAGTCATTAATCTGTGCCTGATGAGCAGAACTCCTGGCGTGCTTCCTCCTCCTTCTCAGATCCTGAAAGAGCCAAATGAGGTACATGAGTCTGCAACCAACTTCAAACTCTGAAGATGAATTTACCTGCTAAGGTTGCCCTGAGGGACACAAATCACAGTTTCATTTGCTCACATGCAGCTTCAAGCTTTGCTTTGGCCAGCCAAGCTTTAGTCCACATCTCTTCCACAGTTGTCTGGAATATCACTCCTTGAAGGACTGACTGGGACTCTGATGACCAATTCTATTTCCCAACCATATTAGCTGAACACTGGTTTCCTAAGACACAGCAGTAAATTCAGTGCTTCCTTTCCCAAAGCAAGTGTTTTTTCCTCCCCTCTGCTTAAGCAATTTTGCTTTCATAACATGAAGGTTGAGGAAAACAGGGCAGACACTACAGACATTCTCTTACAGCAATTGTACTTCATTTTGGGCAGCAAAAGAACTATCCAGATTCCAACGAACACCCACATGCTGTCCTTCCTTCAGTTTCCTCAGCAGTGTTGATGCAAACCCACCAATGCTCAAGTGTCCTGTAAGGGTTAAAGATAACCTCTCCCAAACCGCACCTCTGCAGCTCAGAGCCTTTCTTCCAAAACAAAGGGTTCCCCTCACAAGCCCTAAAAGGATTTACTTTGGCTTGCTTTGAGGTTTTATCACCTACCTCTAAGTTAGTAAGGAAAACTTACTTTTTGGGCTCTCATCTGTCCTGTTCTATTGTTGTTGCTTGTTTCTTTGTTGTTTTAATGCTACCTCCCACCACCTGAGTTTCCAGCTTCCCGTTGGGAAGGACTGGCCATAATTAATTTTCCAAATTTCAGTGACCCTGTTACACTGCTCAGGCAAGATCCTGTCAGGTGCTTATGACTTTTTAATAATAGCCCTGTCCAGAGACACTTTGGTACACTGACTTCAGCAAGGAAAGAAGGGAGAAGAACAAAAACAATAAGAAAGATCATAACAAATATAATACAGTAAGACAAGAACTGTTATAAAGCCTAATTCCCAAACTGAACACTGAATCTTCAAGTCGTGGTAATAACTTTTCACATCTGAGTCTCTTCACACCAACTTGCTCTGAAATCTGAGACAGCTTTTCCCAAAGAGAAAGTTGTGCTACCAGTTCCACAGCTCCCCATCTTCTGAGAGCTCCAGGGATGCAGCACCTGAGACAGTTCCCACGCTCTGCCAAGTGAGCAGATTGAGATGGAAAAGAAGCTGTCCACAAGACACCTCCCACATCTACAAAACTACTGTTGTGTTTAAAGACCTTTAGAATGAAGATAAACAATTTATTTCCCCCCATTTAATTTTAATTTAACCTCCCTTCCTCTGTTATTTTCATCCTTCTGCTCCGTAACACCAAAGAGAATTATGCTCTTACACGCCTAGTTTCTGCAACCTTTGGTTGGCAGACAAGTTTAGAATTGGAGTTAAATAAATCATCCTTTCTATAACTCCACACTTTTGAATATATTGTATATTTATTGCTAGATTATAAGCCTCATTAAAATCTATAATGATAAATTAGTCAGTCTCTTGATTCTGTCACTACTGTTATTAATTGCTTTCATAACCATTACTACACACTTCACCGGTGATAAAAATTTTAAAGCTAGACAGAATCAGCTAAGCTAAAGCTCACTTTCAATATTGCACTCAAACCTTCTCAGAGTAAAAGTAATCAGGTATTCACACATCCTACATTTAAGTTAAACCTGATAAATTACTTATACAGCAAACAGAGCCTCACCAGATCCAGCACCACCACCATAATGCATGGAAAAATAGGCACATTAGGGCAGGGTCCAAAAAAACCAGTTCTCACATTAAAACTGTTTATTGTATATGCTTGTATGAACTCCATGGGATATGGTATTTCTGATAGTTTTCAGCCTTTGACAGCTTTTTTTTTTTCAACCTAGGTTCTCATTATTTCTTACATAAATTTCCTCTGTAACAGACAAACCGTTCAGAAAAATTACTGTTTTCACATTTACTTACAAACTTGAGAGCAGACATGGCTTGAAGGCCAATCAGGAGAGGAACAAATTCTTCATTTGGTGGAAGAGCTCTGAAGTTGCTGACAAGAGAGCAAAAGTTTTGTCTTCCTGCCAGTTCTCAGGCAACATCCATTTAATGGGCAAAACAGGGAAAGCCAGTTGGTGTAACCTGCAGCATCACCCTGAACCACGGGCACAGCACATCCTGAACCACAGGGGAAAATCCATGCAAACTCAGCCAGGGCTCTTCCTTCATTATACCAGATTCATTGCTGTTACTTTTTGACTTCAAAATAAACCTATCAAAAAATCCCCCCATAGCGAAATGAATAGACTAGCAGTTTTCTTTGCACCCTTACCTTTTAAAGCTTACAGGGTTTTCAGGTTTTCCTTGCCAAAATACCGTGCAAACTTTCCCCCCCCCACCCCCCACCGTAAAACATATTTAAAAGTTACCAGACAGGTAGTTCAGCTGTGTCCTAAAATCTTGACTGAATACCATAACATGATTTGTTTTAATACAATTCAGGGAACAGGTTTTATGCAATCTGTAGTGTTGAAGTCAAGCAGCCACAAGGAACAAACACCACTCTCGCCCCTCACTGCAACAACACACACACCTGCTTTCCTGGAACACCTTCAAAATTTCATTCTTTCTCATTATACGTAAGGTACAAAAGACACAAAGCCACCTCTGACTGATTCTAATTCTTTTACCTGTTACTGAGCTGCAGAGATTATTTTGGAAAAAGTTGTATGTAATGCAGAATACATAAAAACTGAGAAATATATATTGGCTTTTTTCATACTTCACTTTAAACCATAAAGGAGTTGTTGTAGTTGAAGATATTCTCAGAAAAGGGAGAATGAAATAAGAAATTCAAGTAAGAAAGCAGGCAATTCATGTGGCAGCAAAAGGAAATTAATATGAATCATAGAATCACAGGATGGTTTGTGTTGGAACGGATGTCAAAGATTATCTTATTCCACCCCCCACCATGGGCAGGGACACCTTCCCCCAGCCCAGGTTGCTCCAAACCCCATCCAACCTGGCCTTGGACACTTCCAGGGATGGGGCAGCCACAGCTTCTCTGGGCACCCTGTGCCAGGGCCTGCCCACCCTCACAGTAAAGAATGTTTTCATGATATAAAACCTGAACCTGCACTTTCATAAACGAAAACGTGCAGAGAATAAAGACAACCACAACATGACCACCGCTCCTTAACAAATGTTAAACAAATTCATAAGGTCATATGGGACAGACGAACCCTGTTCAAGTACTGACTTGATAATATATCCTCTGCCAAGCACAGTCTTTACATCCAGGTCTGCTATGCCCAGCAAAATCCTTGAAAAACAAGCTTTAAAACAGAAGGCAAAGCTAGAAGAACTGTGGAGGACACCACACAGTGGAGGACACCACACAGTGGAGGACACCACACAGTGGAGGCCGGGCAATCAACAGCCTCTGAAAGCACGAGAAACAGGCCATGTGCTCAAAGGGAGTACTTGAAAGCAGAGCAGCTTTAGACCCTGAACTTCTGCAAGTTAACCAGGACTAGGCCAGGACAAAGTCCCTTCCAAGGGTTTCATCATCTCTCGTTTCCTTGTGAGGGATAAAGTAACCTGAGAGGTGACCATGTGCATGCTCTGCCCAGCCCTGAGGACCTCCCTGCTTTGATGTCACAGTGCTCACTTCTCCTCTTGACAACTTACAGCGACATTACTGATGCTTTCATCCAACATGTAGTTATGTGCTCAGTTTTAAGCACATGTTAAAGGCAACCTGGAGTTTGGGTGCTTGCATAAAAATTTCCTTTTGAAACACTCAATGATGAATTTCTTAATGAAGCTCCAAACCTAAATCTCTTCTACAGTTTTCATTTTTACCCAAAGCAATGAAAATACTGAACAGCTCTTTGCTGAAAATTTACATTTTTAGCAAAATTAATATCTCCCTCCTGGAGACAGTTCCAGCTCTCAGCCTTGTATCCCTGAGATTATTTTTCATTGTGTAGGGTTGCATTAGATGCCACACATTTTGCTGTTCAGACAATAAATAAATCAATCCACACCCAAAAGTAGAAAGATGCAAAAGAATAGCAAATCTGGCAGCATTTTGATCTGAATCAAGCCCAGTAGTACTGAAATGTCCTCCAGCAGCCTCGTTCATTATCCAACTTCCTCAGTGGAATTAAGTACAAAGTTTTCAATGTATTGCGGAAATAATTTATTGAGCCGCTGAAGAGAATCATGCTAGCCTGGTCATTACCTGGAAAACATCTGGATGGGAAAATGATCACACAGAAGAATTTATGTCTGCCTCAGTAGTGCTAAGGACAGAAAGCTGAAAAATATTACTTCAGAGCTGTTATTCTACATATGACATTGATTCCTGGCCCTGATTCTGAAGCAAGACACTGATTTGCTCATCCCTGCCATAAACAAAACACTCAACTTCTCCCTCCCCACAACTAATGACCAACAAAAGCTCTTCCTCCAAATCTTGTGCACTACTTAGAGACAGAAATGACACCCTTAAAAGAGGACATTTCTAATTCCCTGCTTTTTACCACTGAAATGTAGTCTCATTTACTGAGCTGTTTTCTATTTGAAGAAAATCAGACTCCACAATGAAAACCACCACGATGCCAAATTCAAGAAACAACCTTCTTCCAGCATGGCTTGTCCCAGACACCTGACAGCAGGTGGGAAAGCCAGATGGAGAAGCAAACTCCAGTCACCAAGATGCTGCGCTGAGGGATTGCACAGGGCCATGTGACATTGAAGTTCTTTTGCAGTTATAAGTGGGACTTAAGTGAGGAATAGCTATGGCTCTGGCCATCTGGAGGAGCAATGAATTTAACCCAGAGTGAAGAGAAAAACCAAGAAGAAGGAAACTATCAGGACTGGTTCTAATGCTTCATTCCTACCAAGTGGAGGTGAACTAATTGGAGACTGGGAAAAAGCTCATTTGTTTCCAAAACTACAGATGTAGAAAATGGAGTTACCAAGTTGGAAACAAAGCTCACCACACAAAGGTTTAAAGAATGCAAGAGACAGTGGAATACATAAATAAATGGAGAATATATGTTTAAAATATATATAAAAATATATATGAATTAAAATGTATTAAAAAAAGATCTACAGAAATGCTGCAACCAGAATAACCACCATATCTATTCCTGGTGATACTTTCCTGCATAGTTTGATTAAAATGCTTCTAAGGATTACTGATGTTACATTGCATATTATCTTGCTTTTCATCTCCTAAGATAACCTTCTGCATTAAGAAGTATAAAAACAAGTATTTTAGTCCTCTGGCAACTATTAACTACAGTAAGCACAACTGTTTTATAACTTGTGTCAGATAACACCAGTAATCACAAAACCCAGCTAACAAGAAAGAGGATGCACTATCATCTTTTGGTTTTGTTTTCTCATCACAAATGTGAAATAGAAGCAATTGCCAAAATAATCTAATACTGGAAAAAGGCTGAGACCCATTATAAGGATCTCTTAATATAATTCAGTATTTCAGACAATCACTCCCTCAAAAGGCCATCTGACTGCTCAATGATAGACTGGTGAATTTGGATTCAATGCCCCCCCCCAAATCTGTTTAGAAGAAAGTTACCTCAATGATGTTCTTTTTACAGCTTCACATTACCCAACCTATACAATTCCTTCACACGAGTGGTATGCCAAGACATTCAACACAAACCCATTCAGAACACATCCCCCACAACATCCCTGCCAGTGTTAATTAGCCTTCTAATTTCCTTATTTTTTCTAGATTTCTTTTTATTCTGTAATTTTTCTTAGTATCATACCATCTGCAGACTTTTTCAAAAATGTTGGAGAAAGGCAATTTAGGGAATGTTCCAGATCAGGGGGAAAGAAAAAAAGAAGTCCTGCTGTGCTTTTCATAGCTTGGTAATTCTTACAGTCTTTCATCTTGGTGATTTCTTCTTTTTAAACACCATTGTATTAAGTCTTCAGTTTTGAATGTGGCAGAAGCAGGATAATGCAAACTTTACAGATTCAGCTCTGAAGACTCCCTGCATATTAAGAGAGGTTGAGAGAAAAAAAAATACTGAGGTATAAATTGTTCCCATGAGTTACTGAACAAAAGCCACAAAACCAGAACTTTGAACAAGTTTGTTGGGCGGACCAAATGAGTTTCCACTTGAAAGATGAAAATAAAAGAATGGGATGAGGGACTTTTATCCCAAGATGAACCCTTAATTCATGAACCCAGAAGAAAATATTAATGATTTAGACCACAGAGTAAAGCAATTGTCAAAACACACACTGCACCCTTGATTTTAACTAGTAGCTTGTTAGCTGAACCATTCATGACCATGCCCAGTACCAACATATGCAGCTTCTCTTCTTGGCTCAGCCTCTCTCTGCCACTTAGTGTTCTCTGAGGGTTTATAAGGAGTTGCTTGTTAATATCTGTAGCTACAACATGCTCTGTATGAGGACACTGGACAAGCTGTTAGTTCCATTAACTTAATAATAGATTTCTGAGTGTGATTTCCTGTAATTTCATTTTCCTCATTCCATGAGAAGCCAAAATCGCAAACAGCCATATGGTGCTTCATAAATAACAATTAAAAGTTATTTTCTGATACTCAGGCAGTAAAAAAAAAAAAAATCCCATAAAAATACATATGGTTGGATTATACAAAGGAAATCAGGCTTTGGAATGTCTGCATATGTCCAGGATGCTTCAAACACTTCCTCGGCCTTTTCCCCATTCACTCATTTCTAGTCTGTGCCAGCTCCTGGATGTTACAAATAACCAGTGTTTGCCTCAAGGACCACAATTAAGGTTCTTCTTCTAGACTTCTAGACATCAGGACTTGGCAGAGCTCGGTCAGTCAGAGACACGATGCGCACGAGTTGGAGCCTAGACTGGAGCTTGGTCAGCTCAGTGTTGGTCCTTGTCATTTTAGAGGGACTAAGAATCACACTAAGAAATACCCACCAGAGCAGCTGAGAAACCAGCCTGCTGAAACTTCAGCTGCTGCTCTAAATGGCCCTGTTACAGCCAACTTCTTCTTGCCTGCCCTTTCGTACATCTTATGTGTGTGCTGACTGTAGAGCAATTCCATCTGAGTCTGGTCTGAGCACCCGAGGTTACACGAACTCCCAGTGTCTCTTACTATAAAAGAGAAATTAAAAGGCTACCTGTGTCATGGGAAATTTCTTTTTGGAATAAACATGAATCAGGGAGAATTTTCTTTGGAAGCAGTTGGGATAGCTGCTTTTACAGCCACCCACTACTAAAGGTCCAACTGATGGGTGAAGATTGTGATATCCCTGTATCTATATAGCAGCTGGTGCAATCAAAGCATACATCCACACCAAAGGGGGGTCCACCTGTGCAGTCCACTGCTTGCATGTTCTTTCCTTGGTATTCCATTGGCCGTTTCATTCTGGCATTTGCTTTCCATTTTCAAGAACCTGCAGCAGGGACTGCAGAACTCAATCTAAGTTGGAACATGACACTCAGCAGCAGAAAATATTTGACACCAGCCTGGGAGCAGAACAGGCCTCCACAGATGCTTCCTCAGCAGAAGAGCTTCTGCCCTCCATCAGGACACACCACCTCAAAGACAGTCATGATCACTTGTTCATTTTGGCTTTCAGAACTGCTTTGAAAAGTTCTCTGGGTATTTTAACTAAAATACCACATTCTCCTGGAGAAAATGGATAGTCTGGAAGAAGACAAGTTTCCTAAGTAAGTTGTACACTTAAGTGCACATTTTTCCTTAATTAACAGCAGATAGCTTTAAGTATTTCCTGAAGATCTTTTCTTAAGAGGCCTGTATCTAATTAACTGATTAAGGCTACATGAAGAAACAACTGTTTCATATTTCCAATTGTAGATGCCCAATAAAATCAAGAGTGCATCCTACAAGGTAACTTGAATACTTGATTTCATGAACCAACTCACCCTGGGTATGCACCTCTGCACCCTTCTCATAACAGTAACGAGTTGTCTGGCTGGAGACAGGGAAGGGAATTCAAGTCCTGTTTTGTCAGCCTACAGAGCAAAGTCAGGATCAGTAACACTCTTTGGTTGTTAACACAGTTCCAAGCATAAAAGGGTAATATAATCCCAGTGGTTGAGTTTGAAGAATTCTACAATAAAAATAAAAAAAGGTTCTACCTTAGAAAACCCAAATGTTCACGATGCGGAGGTTAAAGGTCACTCTTTGAGCACTTGTGACATTACAAGCCTCGCTGATGTTTTAACTTGCAACAAATACTGGAAAACAGCATTTTACCTCATTGCTATGAAATTGTACCTCTTGGTGTAGAGTCATTTATCCCAACGTGACAACTCTAAGAGCAATCACTGATTTCCTTTAAATTAAGGATATTGCAGTAATTATCCACCATACCTATTCTTTCCCTCAAGAAACATTATCTTTAGCAATATCCTAAACAAACCTGCATGAATCTAAACTGTTCCCTGCTTTCCTTTGGGGCACTCGCTTTTTTAACACAATCTATTTCTTCTTCTTTGTATATACAAATCCCTTTGTTTTGCAAGGAAAGACTTTTTCAAATTCAACACAAAAGTAGTTGTTTGGATATTAATGGATTTTTCTTGAAAGTAAATCAGATTCAAAGCCTCTGGACTAGAGTTTTAAAGCCAAGCCATTCCAGATGCATGAGAAATGAAATCTGATAATGCACATAATAACCTTCTTTGACTTCATCACCACTGATGTGAAACTGGACATGGAAAACCATGAGTCTGTGCTTTCAATTGACTAACACCACACAGCTCTTCTGTCATTACCTTAGCTGTCTTTCACAGAACCATGTTTGCACTTGCTAAAGGTATTTTAAAGCAGCAGCAACTGAATTGCAGGTAGGTCCTATGCACTTGTAGCCTATAGCAAAGTTGGAGTATCAACAATTTTCCTGAATTTCCAGCACAGGAAATACTGAGACGCAAACAGATTTAAACAAAACCACAACACATCACAGAACAATGGCTGTGTAAAACAAAATGCTCCACCCCTCAAGGCAGCATGTTTAGAAACCCAAAGGCCAAACCAGAAGACAAAAGAAGACATAAAGGTGCCCCACCTCCACGGCAAAGCACTGTTCCTGTGCTTGTGATCCAGGAAAACTGGAGAGGGATGAAGGACCTGATGGCACAAAAAGAGTATCAGCAACGAGCAAGAACCTTTGTGTGAAATAAAGTAATTTCCCTCAGGACTGGGTTGTTTCATAGCAACTCTGGAGAGAAACTCCAGCCAGGAGTGTGGGAAAGGTGTTCCTAAAGAGAACAAGACATCTGAGGCTCTGACCTTGGCCACCCAGACCAGTCATGGGTGCTCCATGCAGTAAACATTTCATAAAGCTCTCAACTGCCCTCGACTAATGAAAGAAGAAACAGCACAACAAATAAAAGTGAAAATGAAGAGTGGATTACTTTCAGCAAAGAGCTACAGCAAACCTCTGCACTACTGTCTCAGAAGTGAAGTGATAAAGTACTACAGTGACACTTCCATGGCATGGCAGACTGAGCTGGTGGAGTTGCCAGTTTTCTGTCGACAAGTCCCAGGAATTATTTCATTACACAATCAGTTAAGTGAACAGACAAAGAAAGAAAAATCTTGCCATTGAGCACAGCTCACGAAATCAAGCCCGTTTCATTACTACCACAACAACTTTTCCATATTTTTCTTACCACTCACCTAATTCAGAACATTATTTGTCATCATGTTAAGATTTCACTCCACAATAAATAAGCTGCAAGTAGTTTGAGGCAGCTCAAAATCTACACAGATCAAACACAAAGACATATTTTCACTGATTATGTAATATGGCATCAGCCTCGCAAAGCTATTATACAGGCACTCAAATTTAAGGTCTTAAATCAGTGGATTTGCTTTCAGAAATGTCTTTGGACACACCTGACTAGGAGGAGGAGATTCTGGAGCTTGTGAGTGATGGAGCAAGTCTTGATCAAAAATCACAGGCCTAAACTTTATAAATCACTAGTCATTTGTGACAATCACTTGAAAGCACTTTCTAAGGGCTCAGTTTTTCACTCTGTGTGGCAGAGAGACCTCCCCTGAAAACACCAGACACTCCAAAGTGTACCAGAGCTGCCAGCTACAAGTGCTGGTTTTGAAACTCCACCACCTGTACTTGAGAGGAGCGTTCTGCACACAGTTATTTGCATCTCTGCCATGCCAAGACATGCCCCAGCCCCAAATGGAAATACCTTCTGCCTGCATGGGCAAAGACCCAAAACACACAGAAATGTTTGCCTGCAAAGATGTGCCTCCAGTCAGATGCAGCCTGTTTATTTTATACTTATAATATCCATTGAATTAACATTTAGTATTGCTACAAAAGTGTTTATTCAATAATTCTCTCCCCAAAGTGAAAACACATTAAAACCAAATACTTTTACAATTATAGACAACTTTTCACATTTATGCAGAAGATAATACAATTTATAAAAAGTCTCCCAAATTGTTTTTCCATTTGGGACAGGGTTTTTTTGTGTTTGACAGAAAGTTTTCACACTCCTCCCTTCTCTTTTCTCCTGCTGACACTTCAATCTCTTTCTGTTGTACATATGAGCTTATAACAATAAAGCATGTTATATATATTAAAGACAAAACCAGGAATCAGTACAAAGGAAAAAAAGCCAATCTCCATAAAGTTTCTCTCCACAGTGACTGAATTAGTTTTTATATGAAGATTCAAAGATGTATCTGGCAGGCATACTTAAGCAAGAATAAAAATATTTCCTCACATGCATTACATAATACACTTAGGAAAAAAAATACTATCTTTGGCCAGTTGTAATGAAGTAAAATCAATGACTGACATTTTAAAATGATCTGCAATGAGGAACTTGTCACATCTGAGAACTGTTGTCAATACTAACATCAAAGAATTACACAAAATTAATATAAAGTAGTTTTTTTTTTAACTTTTCGGTTCAGGTCACTTTTAGTCCCATCATTGTTGATTCAGAGATTTAAAAAAATACCCCTAGATTCTTCTGTAAATATATTCTGCTTGGAAAAGTGCCTGTATGAAGCACACCAGGGAACAGGAGTGCAAGCATCCCACATCACCTTGCCCTTTGTTTAGATTGTCAGTTTTTCCTTTTGATCTTTCTTTGCAGTTGAGGAACTAAAAATTGATTTTCCCAGTTGAACTAAAGTAGAAAAAGGACCAATGTTTTATTTAAGATCCTTCACTTCTGCACATAAGCCTGTTTCTTTCTTTATATACAAAAGAAACTGTCTTTTTGTTCTTGTAAAAAAATATTTCCAAGTAGGGAATGCTCCCATTGTACTTACTGTGGTTTCGTAACAAAAAAAAAAGGTGGGCTGTGTTTAAAACTCCAGATACTGCCCTCCTGCAGAGCAGCACAGCCACCTTCCAGAGATACAGAAACTGAGCCTCAGGGAAGCAGCTCACCCCTGTGAGGTGTTGGCACAAACCGTGGCCATGAGCAATGCCCCACTTAAAACCGTGTTCATGGGCAAAGGGAAAGCACAGTTTACTTGTCTGGATACATACACAGAAAGGATATATTGTAAATACATCCATAATCTTGACCACGGAATTTTTAATTCCAGATTTGTTATAGAACAAGAATGTCTATAAGTGAACAAATTGCAATAATAATGGAGTTAAAATTGTTATACAACTATTTCCTAATTTCTGCCTCCTTTTCTTGGTGTTATGCTCATCCTTCCACTGCTCTTCGGGGTGCAAGGTTTGACAGTTTCCTTCCGGTCTAGGGCTGTTCTTTGGAGTTCTTGCTGAGTGGAATCTGATGTTTGCTTTGATGGTTCCTTCTTCCTCACTCTTAAAACTGGCCTTTTTTCCCTACTGGCCCAAGCTCACCTGAGGTTTAGGGACATTAGATACTAGGGATCTTGGCTGAAAAGAAACCTGCAGGAGATTATTCATTCTCTCCATGCTGCAGAAAATCATTCCAGATTTTACTGAGGCACCAGATACAGAATATAGCAATTCTTCTTTAAAAGGCAAAATTTTTGCATGATGTTTTGTTCATGCTTCTGCCATTTCTTCTATTGCAACCTTGTCACTTTAAGGTCAAGTTCAGGACTGGTATCTGAGGCAGTAAAAATTACATCTGCGTAAATAATGGTCACAGATAACTCTCAGAAAGTCTCTTGAGGAGTAATTTACTTAATAATATGCAAAAGAAGAGGGCTCTAAACAGCTAAAACAATTCATAGAGAGACAGGAGAACATATAATTAACATTGCCCTACCTGCTGTTAAGTGCACTAATTGCATTCTTTCTGCACAGCTGACAATTCTGACATCATGGGGACATCTGCAGTGAAATGCAACTCCTGCTAAATTACCTCTGAAACTTAGCCCTTACAAATTTTTCTCTGGTATTTAAGTTGAATGGCTTATTTTGTTTCTTCATCAGCCTACAGATTTCTGAAAGAATGTTTACCCCAGTCTGTGGAAGTCCAGATATCTCACTATTTACAGGAGACTAAATGTGAAAAACTCAACATAAAACCCAGCCATAAACTGGAAGCCATAACATTAAAACTGTGAAAATAGTCACAAAGCTGAATAAACTCAAAGACACGGGAGTCTTATTGTGGAAACTGACAACATAATGCATGAAAATACATGGAAGATTTTCATCTCAAAATTGTCACATAACTTTTCCATACAAAAACAACTTTAAGCATCTAACTTGGCTTATGAATCAAAGAAACAACTAAATAAATACTATCTGCATATGCACTTCAAATAGGAATGTCACTCAAAGGATATAATAAGCAAGTTATTTAAAGCATACATTAATCATCATATTTAAATAGCAGATTACTTTATACCATGAGACATAAACCTGTAATAACAGGGGGAAATATTACACAAGAATAGTTTTTCCTAAGACAGTCAAATCTGCAGTAATCAGCTTCAAGTCTCCAAACAAAACCTGAAGGTAAGACATGGATAGGCCAGTAAGAAAAATCGATCACACTGGACATTTAATGAGATAAACAAAAAAACCCCATGTAAAATATTTGTGTGTGGCAACAAGAAGAGGAGGGGGTATTGGGCAAGCAGAGAATCAGGATCATTATGACAATAATTTTCAGTGGAGCAGAAAACACACTCTTAAGATTAGGAAAGCTACTACTAAAATACACAGATGAGTAACTGGAGGAATAGAAGGATAAGACTTAGCAGGGAGTAGAGGGAAGTGCAGCAATGGTGAATCTTCCCACTGACTTTATATAGTTACCTGTTTATACAGCAAACTCTTCATGGCTGCTTTTTTCTTCTTTCTGCAAAAATCCCAGGGCTGTTCTTAAGCATTTAGAACAATAAATATATTTAAGATTTATAGCCTGGAGTTTAGCCATATTCATCTTACTCAGGTGAGCAGTCCAACTAAGCCCAGGGGAGGCACAAGAAAAATGTTCTCCTCCATAATGATGCACAAAAACAAAAGCTGACTTTAACTGTAGGACAGGGAAGAGCACACCACATGGAGGTAAAACTGTCAACTTCAGATTTTTTTTAATAAAACAAAACACACTTAAAATAAGAGCATAGGTAACTTCTGGAACTAACCTGAACATGATTCTCACTAAATGTTGGTTTTTGTGATGACATTCTCAAGGGTTGGAGCCTCATTTAAAATATCCTACGATGTAGAGAGTCAGATAATATCTCTCTGCTGAATCCAGGGGGGCTACAAAGACACATTTCATATTCATAAATGTGTTGAAATATTTTACTATTCTTAAACCGCAAATATTTGAAGAAATGTAGATAAACATATTTAAAATTCACAGCACTTCCTCAAACACGAAGTAGCAGATTTAACAAAATGTCAGAGCATCCCCAGCTTCAAAAACTGCTCTACCATTTTAGGTAGAGATTACCTACCAGAAAAAATAATAATCACAGCCTCTTATGACCATACTTCTCAACTGCTGATACATTCAGCTTGTACATTTCTCCCCTCTTTAAAGACAGAACAAGCTCTTGCAAGTCATACTAACAGCAGTTAGGATTACTTCAGTGGCAGGAGGAGGCTGAGGGTGGGAAAGGAGGGAATTGAGGTATGGAGGCTGTGTACTGGGTGTTCTCTGAGCTCCATATGAGATGAAAGGCCAGCTGTGAGACTCCTGGCTTGGTTCAAAACCACGTGCTTTTACAGCAAGGGTACAAGCTAATATCCTGACACATCAATCCAGCCATTCTAAACCATTTAAATTCTGTAAAGACGAAAGGTATAAAAAATTTAACTGAAACAACTGACAGTTTTAAAAAAAAAAAAAAAAAAAAAAAAAAAAAAGAGGCAACTTCCACAACTGAATTATATACAGAAACTGGTTCTCTAACAACTGCACCTTCCTGCTGTACCCTGTGACACTTGGGGATAGGGTCAGGGGACACCTGAGGTCAGGGAAACTATGACAGTATCAGCTATGAACTATCTTGTCTTAGTACTGCCACCATTAACTCTTAGACTCATTCAATTCAATATGATTTTGCTGCCAGCCCTTCCACCAAAAAGTTTAAATTAAAATCCCCCCACCCCACATTTTACAGAAATAAGTGCCGATTACGTGTCTGACCCCCCCATGCAGAGGATTATCCACTGGGACTGACCACACAGAAGAGGCAGCAAGCACTACACACTGCAGACCAGATTTGCCACCTCATTTCAAGTTCCCAACTAGTAAACATTATTTCCAAATGAATACCTAAAGCACACCTCCTGCTGAGGGTTTACACCATGAAAAGAGAGGCACGATTCTTCTGATGACAGTGACCTCAAAGATCACGGCACCAACACAGCCACAGTAATGAGGTCCAGGGAGAAAAAACTAGAGCTGAGAACTTGATCTTTTCCTTCAGAAGTTAAACCCACAATATTTACAGCATTTGTTATCAACACATAGACTTCCTTTAAATACATTAATAAATACCTACACATCAGGCTTCAGAAGAAATAACAGAATTCTCAAGTGCCATATGGCTTCTAGACAAGAACCATTATTTTAGACCTTGTCCCAGAGAGTTGGTTAAAATTCAAGTGCCAATCAAATGACTGTTCAAACAAGTTGCTATTTCTTTCAACAGTGCTCTAGTTTACATCAAATGAAAAATTTGGATTCAGTTCTGCATGCAGTCAGTGATGGAAGAATCCTAAAAAAACCAGCACAACTCATTCATCTTCCATCAGGAAGTGACATTCCCAGGAGGGGATACACTGTGGCATTCAGATAAAAACTGCAGCTATAAATACACGTGATCTGAAAAAAAATTTACTCCTAGTGTGACAGGTGGATATTTGGATTTTACAAATTAAAACAAAAACAAGTGTTTTACCACATGCATTCTAATACAAGCCAGAGTAACAAACAAGGAAAAACAAAAAGAAAAAAAAAACAGAAAAGAATGAAATTTGGTTCCAGTAATCAATCCCCAAATATTTAGAAGCAGATGGGCATCTAGAGAGTATAGACAGTGTGATTTCTCTCCTTTACACAGCTGCTGGTGCTACAGAGAAAACATTATTCTTCAGTGTTCCATACCTCACACATAAAGTGTGTCTATTGGTTCTGATTTTATGCATTAAAAAAATGAAAATTTCATGCAGCTGCTTCTCAATTACACATCTGGTTATTGTTTTGCAGCTGCAAAACTACCTTGAAGAACTATAAACCATGGTGTGATGAATCAGGAATAGATACCAGTACTCTTCTGGTACCTTCCTTGAAAAATTTTTAATTTTTAACCACCTGACAAAATGCGCAAATCAAGAACCTCAGCTTCTGTCACCTCCTTCTTCCATGACCAAAAATCTGCCGGTGTACTTAACACAACTGAGATTTGTAATTGACCATTCTCTATGGCACACATTGAATTTAAAATTCAGTACCCCATTTCTAGAGTATTTTTTACTTTGTGTTGTTACTTTCAAGTAGCTATTTTGGTAATTTGATCAGAAATCCAACACACAGAACAATAAGTCAGCTCAACATTAGTGTCAAACATCTGAAATGAGATTTTGATTTGTTAGTCCCCAAGCCATTACTCATATTACTATAAATCCATTGAATATGAAGACATTTGATGACAAAGAATGGTTATAAAATACCCAACTAATGTAAGTAGTCTCAAGCTTG
Source organism: Formicarius rufipectus (assembly GCA_013399695.1). Classification (NCBI taxonomy): domain Eukaryota; kingdom Metazoa; phylum Chordata; class Aves; order Passeriformes; family Formicariidae; genus Formicarius; species Formicarius rufipectus. The sequence goes on along the minus strand of VXAU01003789.1, from coordinate 523,378 downwards.
CATTTACTGACTCACACTCAGCGTGCAACTCTCTAAGAAAGGGAACAGATAAAAACAGAACAATTTGTTTTTCATAACAATGCATTTGAAATTAACTATTTCTGTAATTCCTCTAGAGATGGAGGGCCCTGCAAAGAATTTCCATATCTAAAACATAAAAAAAGCCACAATGTGTAATCTTAACTTGAAGCTGAAAGGTTCAACTTGAAACAACACAATACCCAGCCGTGAGCTTTGACAAAATCTTTTATTAATTTGGTTTCAGGAAAAATAAAATTCAAAATCACTCTTAGGGAAGCTGGAAGTTTCAGTGCCTGTTGTTCTGGCAGGCAGGATGCAGCACGTGTGGCCATTACCAGCAGCACTGGTGCTCGACAGCTGCCCGGTTTTCAGCAGGAGCCAAGGGCTTCTGTGGAAAACCATTTCTAAGCCGCAGAGGCAGCAGGAGAAGAGCAGCAAAGCCAAGGCAGAGAGCCCTTGCAGGGCTTACCAAGGATACTGCACTGCTTCAATACTGCTGCACTGACAAGTCTGCCTCTGCTCTGCCAACTCTGTGAAGTAACAGTTTCTTTCTTAGCCCAAATCACGGAGGAGGGAAGCAAAGGGGAGGGAGAAAATGTTCAAAAGTTTAAGTTCAAAAATATTAAACTAAATATTCAAAACCCAACCAATCCAGCACACAGAGGAGAAAGCAGCACCACAGGGCTCATATTCAGGGGAAGGGTTCTGTGGCACCATCAGCCATTGCGTGTGAAACTGTCAAACAGAAACCCTAATCCACCTTAATCGTGTCTTTTTCCACAGTCAAACTTAAGGTAGATTAAGTGAAAGCACATAAAAGGAATGGGAGAAGGAATGAAGAATGTCCATAAAAAGAGCTCTTATGGAATAGGTATTACATACTGTGAAATAGGTACTACACTCCTGGTTTGTTCAAATTCATCAGGACTTTCCAACAAACTCCCTGGAAAAGCATGTTTGGTGAACACAACCCTTTAACACCTTCCCTAACACGTCTAATTTTCCATGACTGATTTCTTCATCCAGTAAATGGGGTAATAAATTGAGTCACTGACATATTGGTTATTGAGCTTCCCACAAAGAACTGCTTTAACTGTAACAAACAAGGCATTGCCTTTTTAAGTTTTACTCTAGTTTATTATTTTCATTACTTTCAGACACCAGTGAGAATTTTCAAATTGTTAGTACAACAATGATATCTGTAAAAATTTTCCAAAAACAACAATCAAACTGTTCAATGCAGACAAATACAGAAAAATATTATCTGAACTATTAGCAATCAATGTGTTTTCTGATCATGCACAGAAACTTTAATATTCCTATGTCAAGTAAAGGGTGATCTGAGCAAAGTACTTCATCAAGCAAAAAAACCAGTGTGCACACAAACCTGTAGCTGCTAAATATTTGTTCTCAGTATGGTATAGAGGATAACTGCCTGTTTAGCACAAAAAAAAAGGAAGAGGCTATTCTCAAGCAGAACTTGTAAGGGCAAAGAAGGGTTGGAAGGAACAGGAGCAAGTGGACACAGTGAGGAAACTGCTCTAAGAAACAACAGGAAACTGAACAGGGGACTGAAAAGATTCAAACCACAGGATGTATTCAAGAAATACCTGAAGACTGCAAACAGAGTATTAACAGGTACTTGGTATTATTGAAAAGGGGTTGGAAAATGCAGATTCACTCTAGCCTTAGATTTCACCACTCCAACAAGGCAAAATCCATTAAGTGAAGAGCTATTAAGTGGAAGAAAGAAACGCTCATGCTCAGTAACTCTGAACATGGTCCAAAGGCAGCTCATCCACCACTAGTTTTCTATTACATTTAAAAGGTTGTTTTCTAAACACTTAACCATTTGAGAATAAAATCGTATTAGTCAATAACTTAGAGTGTTATTTTGCCTGAAAGAACAGCTTCAGAAAGCTATAATTTAAGTATAAGGAAGTCTAATAGAAGCTGTCAGAGAAATAAGAGGACTTATGGGAGAGCTGTTTCTCAACAGTGAGCAAGTTCTCTGTGTACAGCTCCACAGAATTCTATTTCAACAACACATGATTTTTCAACATATGCAGAGAAGCACAATCGAGGGGCTTTAAAAAATAACTAGTTATAACCACTAAGTACATAGGATTTTTTAAAGAAATAACTCATTATGCAGAGGTGAGAAATTATTACTACACAGTGAACCATATGATGGGAAAAAAGAATTACAAAAATAGTAGAAATGCTGAAAGAAGCAATTCTTCTTCTACCTATACTGATGGAGAGAGACAAAGGGAATTAAATCATGTAAGCAAAGCACATGATGACAATAAAAAAAGATCAGCTAAGTAGCCAGGTTGACCAAATAAAGCTTTATAGATGGCTACTTTGTACAGGATACTCACAGAAAAGATCTTCATGGTGTAAAAAAAAAAAAGAACCTGAATTCACATTCCTAATATCCTCAGAAATGTCAAGTTCAATGATCTTTTGAGTTTTCCTAACATTAAAGCTTAGATTAAATGCAGACAGCATTATCAAAAATAATTTCTTTATAATCTATACAAAGAGGACATTACCAAGCTAAAGGTCAATTTTTGATCCCTTCTAAACATAAATTGCTTTCAAGTAGTTTTCACAACTTGTACTGGAGAGATGGATTTTCAGATAAGGGATTGAAAACAGCATCTAAAAATGCAGTCTTCCCTTTAAACAGGCATAGCAATTAAAAAACCCCTCAGCAGCTGAGATAGAAAGGAGACTGGTGCTCACATGACTGAGAGAACTCATCCAATATTCTGAAAAACGGTGAATAATGCGTGACAGGTAAATGACCTCATGAAAAGATGCCTCAATAAACCCATTCTGTTCTTTATAAAATACATGTTTACCTCTCCAGCCTGATATAAAAAGCATGCCTTCAGTCCAAACCTGAATTTTATGAGTTCCCTCATGCATAAGCAATAGAAACAGGACATGCAGAGGCTATATTTTGTTATACTTTTTTAAAAGAAGAGTGAATAAACCCCTCTCACTCAATTCAATTGCATTTCTCTGTGATGGAGTGTGAACACTGCACCTGACTGATTCCTACGTGTAATGAAACACTCTAAGTGGCAACAGGCAGCACTCTATTGCCTTTGTTAAAAAGCAGAAAAAGAAACACATGCCAAGCTTCCAGCATCGACTTAGGACTGTCAGCATTGCCAAGCACCTCTTTAAGTACTCAGCTGATTCAAAGAGCCAATTGACAGTGCACAGGAACACCCTCCAGCATAATTACAACCCCCTCAGCTTTGTCCACCTACCAGTTCAAAATGATGGGTCCCTTAATAACTTCTCCAACAGGCAGAACAGAAAGAGCAGTGCACGAGCTGAAGGAGACTGAAGGGCTTCTACTGGAGGAGCCCAGAGAAAATGCTGGACCCTGAAATGATGCACAGTCCAAGCAATGGCACTGCACACACCCTCACAGTGTGGGCATAGGTAAGGATTTTTTCTTTATGTATGTACCACAGTATGAGGAAAAGAAATGGAAAGTATGGAAATGTCTTCCCTGGCAAAACAAGTCCTCAAATAAGTGAGAATCAAATGAGACAGAAAGAGCCAGATGATCTTACACTTCAGACAAAAACACAGCTTCCAAATATTTCACTTTGCTCTATTAAATAGTAGCACTGCAACTGTAAGAACCTGTTTACAGACTGAGTTTCTTCAGAGAGCAGATCAAACAGCACCATATTCTTGCAGCAAAACAGCACAATGTCTTTTTCTTGAAAACCAAGAAATTTTAACACACACCAGAAAACTACTGTGACTGCATTGCTTGGTATTCTGTAAATATCTCCTCCTCTACAAGAGTTACACCTGAAAATTGCTTAGCATGTAGAAGGCAATGAATTCCTTGGGGCTTAATTCTGTATTCTTGATTGTGTACAACTTCTTTTGAAGTCAATATTAGTGATGTCATTTTAATTTTCTTCACATCTGCCATTCTTATCTTAGANGGGGGGGGGGGAAATCAATCTTTTAATTCCATTAAAAATTCCTCACAGAATGCCTTTTGTGCTGTTGGTAAGTTTTGAAAGTCTTTGAGAAAATTAACATTCAGCGTACATATTAATAAGTCAAGAGAAACGGAGGAAATGAGAAAAGTGTAACAAAACTGCTGATAGTGGATAAAGGCAAAACCTTTCAGGAACACATGCATTAACACCTTCCTGACAAGTGAAGACAGCAGCAAAAATTATCTAATCTCATCTCTTTCCATTGCATCAACAGGAAATCCAACAATAGCAGAACTGGTGAGCACAGGCCTGCAGCAGTACAGACAGCTCTGTCAAGCATCGAGTATTTGCTGAAATTGTGACATTAAATTGTGAATTACAGACTTTATACAGACTTCCATGATAGTTTCTACCCCCTTATCTCTAATCCTTTATCACATGCACAGACCCATGTGAGTGATGCAGTGCTATAAGACTATAAAGTCTTGTTTCTCCTGTGTTCATGATGATAGTTTGTAGAAAGAATTTCCTATCACACAAAAAAAAGAACCCAAAAACTGAACCTTTGACTTTAAAGTTTTGAGAACTTCATCTTATTTTTATCTTTAAAATATGCTGGCAAGCATATTTTCTTGTTTGAAATAGCAAAAGTTAAGGACAGCTGCAATGTGGCATCCAGTATCTACAACATCAGACTTCTGAGCAGGACCTGGCAGGGGCTGTTGCCTCCCACAATTACTGCAGGATACCTGTCTAACAAGAACATCCTGGTGACATTATTTTGTAACATTTTGTGCTTTCTGTTAGGCTACAGTTTTTTGTTGACTCAGAACCTTGTACTTCGAGTAGCTGCATCTTCAGCTGCAAATTGTGCAAATAAACCTGAGTGACAGAGACCCTGCTGGTCTGAGGGATCATAACAAGGATAAACACGACTCAATCTCGGAACAGCAACGACTACAGTTGCAAAACTGGTGCTCTTGATGCTTAGTTTTCAAAGTGCATGTTAGAAACACAATGACAGCACAGCATCAGAATGATTAAGAGGGCATTGTTAATTATTTAGTGGATCAGTGGAATGTCAATTATTTCAACGTGAAACAGATTCCACACCATAAACCACAATTCTTTAACGCTCAGGACTGCAGCGTTGCTGAATGAAGCGACATCAGGTGAAGAAAGTCACCACTGACTTACAGTTTCTGAAGTGATAATAAGCCAACCCAGTTAAAAGACAACATATCTGATAAAGTTTCACTGGCAAAAGTGTTTTACTTTTGATTACTTAAACTCAGTTTGGTGTGTTTTGTTTTTTTTTTTAAATAAACCAGTATTTCTGATTTGTGAAGCCAGAAAGCTAAAGAGGTTATTTAAAACAAATTTGGCATCATAAACCAGAGGAGGTTCACTGCCTTTAACAGAGTAATTTGTTTCTCCAAATAGTTATGGAGATCAAGAATAGTAACAGTTATTGGACAGACCAATCCCTTTATGAGTTCAATCATGAAGAGAAGAGTTTAAGTGCTGTAAGGCTGGTGATAAACCTGCCACAGCTCCAGTTAGTATTTCTTGATTTTCTCAGACATCCAGACATGAGGAAACACTTCAATTTTATATGCTTGGTTTTGTGTCCGACTCTTCCATTTTGTACTGCTAAATGATCAAAACAGTTGCATTTAATTTTTTGTTTCAAATACATTTTCAAATATACTGGTTGTTATAAGAAGGTTTTGATCACTGAAAAATGAAGCACCTTAATGAATTTCTGGAGATTGAGCAAGCTATTATGTTAATGCTATTCAGCTACTTGAGCTCTGATGAGATCTTTGATATAAGTTGTGTTAATTTACCTTCCAGTGTGCAAAACTGAGGTGCATTTAACTAAGTGGCCTGTGCATTATGTGAGGCATAAAACAAAAAACCTTCCGGTTACTACACAATTAGACTACAATAACGTCTGGCCTCTGGCATCTTGATGTTTCATATATTAACAAAGTTAAATGAAAAAGAGGAAAATGGTGCAAACTGCTCAGCTTTAAAAAGCAGAAAAATTACTTCAGAGTTAGAACAGGGTGACAAAGTACCTCAAGGCATTTCTTTTTGAGAGAAAAGGTATTACATAAACACCTTTCTGACCCACATTATCATCTTATGTTCATCACACTAAAATGAGGATGCTGTCAGAGGACCAAAATGAAGCTCCAGAAGCAGTTCTTCCCTCTAAGCCACTGTCAAGTCCTTCCATGATGGCAGGGAACTCACAATTTTTTTCATCTCTTCACATGGACACACACACACAGGAACAAATGTACATGTATACAAACCTCTCATACATATTTTCTTTCTTCATAGAATCACAGAACAGTTGAGGCTGCAAGAATCTCTAGAGGACGTCTAGTCCAACCCATCAGCTCAAGGCAGGGTCATCTAAAGCAGATTGTGTCCAACTGGATTCTAAATATATTTTATGTTATTTATATTTTGGAGAGTCTCCAACCTTCCTTCCTTCCTTCCTTTCTTTCTTTCCTTTTTAATGGAGCAAATCTTTGTTTGAAAACAAGGTTTTACATGAGTTCATTTATTTCAGTTCTTTAAATTATATCAAGTGTACAGCAACAAATAATGTTCCTCAGCAACCATATTCTGAATTATTCAAAATAACATAAATAACATTAAAGAATTCATGTTACATGCTGCCTGCAAAACATTTGAAAAACAAAGTTCGAAGTACTGCTGTTATAAACTATTGTTCACATTTAAAATTAAGCATATATTTACGGTCTGGATAAAATATCAAACCTTTTCAATAAGCTCCAATTTAAAGACTGTGTACCACTTATTAGAAAGCAATTTATTTCCCAGATTGCTATCCAGTGAAGCAGGTTCCTCCCATTACCAGGGAACTTACTGAGTCTCTCAGCAGCCTCCAGGGCATCATTTGCAGAATCAGCTACAAAGAATCTCTGAACTGTCACCCCGTGGTCTGCCATTATTCTTTTGCTCTGGTACTCCTGCAGGTTCAGCCATCGTCTGGGGGTTAACTGAACAGCCTAGGAGAGACAGAGGGGAAAACAACATAATGCTCATTAAGAACAGTTCATGAGACAGCCCACTGAGCTCTTCCACCTTGTGGTTCTCTCAAACCAGCACTTAAACAACATCCTGAGAAAAGGTAAAACACGGATTGATTTACCTCAGTGCCTTTTCTTAACATTTGTGCATCCCAAGTACTCTGAAAGCCACAGGTATTTTCTAAAGCTACACAAGGCTCACTTGGCTACACAAAATGTCTTGCATTTAATATCAAGACAGAATGGCAAATCTGGCTTTAACTCTGAAGTCTGTTTCTGCTTTTATGCTATCTTCTGCTATAAAAATAGTAACAGACTTCTCTTAAACTCCATTTCATATTAAATATCCTTATTCACATGACATTTCATATAATTCTTCCATATAAAATTTTTTCTACTGATCCCATGCATTTATTGCAGCATAGCTGAGAAGAAAAACTGACATGGAATTAGCATCATCTTGTAAGAAACTACATACTAATACAGATATTTTCAGCAGTCTTATCTGTGCTTAGATGGTTGCACTTCTAAGTGCATTTTGTTGAGGATGCCAACACAGCCACATCAGCCATGCAAGGCCAACAACAGCTGGAGAATTCCCTTCCCATTCTCAATACCCCAGTTTAGATGTCCATGTGTGCACGTGCACTTACACACACAGAGACATCACATCTGCTCGTGGCAGCAAACACTGAGTACAGACACTACAGAAGTCACAGCATCTTTACTGAATGTTTTTAAGAAAGGACACTTTCTCCACATAGGATAAATTGTTACAGGCAAAAGGAATAATTAAGGAGCCAGAGCTGGCTCCTGGCAATAGAATAATCCCTTTCTGAGCCAGCCAAAGATGCTCTTCCCACATGGAGAGACACACTGCTGTCCCGGCAGACAGACACAATCCATTCTTGGTTTCTCCTGAAGGAGCACAGCATGCAAGATAGTGCTACATATTTAGACATGTTAGACAAAGAGGATTATTTACAATACTAATACTTTGATCCCTAACAGCATGACCAAAAAAAAAATAAAATTATCCCAACCCAACTTTATACTGAAAACAAAAAATCCCCATGCTACTAAAGTCTTTCAGTAACACACCCTTCCACCATACTCAAGGTTTACATGCTGAGTTGTCTCAAAAACAACCTCCCCATCTGTTTTATTCTCTCTGAAATGCAACACAAAAGATTCATAAAGAAAACACAAAGCCATCGTTTACCGTATATAACTGTATGTTTTCTGTGAAAGTGCCTCCCACAGAACGTAAACAGTTACAAAGAGCACAGAAAGACCTTAAATTCTTTTCTCCCTTTTAGAGGATCAAAATGTCACTGACAGTTTGCTCTACAGCTACCTGGAATTCTATACATCAGACAGACACCTCACTATGATTTATATACCTCCATACTATTCACAGACAACATGGTATTACAGTTACGCAACACTTCAAATGCAGGGTCAAAATTTAAAGCCACTTTGATAATTGTTGCCATTAAATTTGTATTCCCATTTTAAGTTCTCTGCTAGGCTTTACCACTTATTACTTCAGGATCATTTCCACAAAGGGATTAACACTAGGAGCCAAGAGGGATCCTTTAGGTTCATCTAAAAACACCTACAGTTCAGTAACACAGCTGATAAAATTTTGATCACTGGCTTTATACTTTAAGAACAAGTTCTCAAAGCTGCCTTTATTCCTAACTTAGAACAATAAATCAGTTTCACAGGTATGTATTGCTAAGCTGATCAAAAGCAAATAAATAAGAAGGAAAATACCAAACAATTTAATTCCTCAGAAGACTTCTGACGCTGTTTCTTGACAAAAGACTCTTTCAACACAAATTGCTTTCAAATTTTCTTTTCAGGTAGGAATTACTAAGGTGAGGAATGTGCAATGCAGCACAGTGTGCCAGCTGACATCTCCACTGCTGGTTCAAACTGCAACACCTACGTAGCAAAACTTTTCAAGGAATCTCTTAAATCATATGGACTGAAAAGGGTCACCACGTAACAAATCCATCAGTGGTAGCTCCCAACACATGATGGATAACAGATGACAGCAAGAAAAGCAGTCAGAGCTCCATTTCTTTCATGAAGAAAACTCATCTCCGTGATGACTTCTCAACCACTGGTGCCTCCCCCTCCAACACGAACCCAGCTCAGCTGTCAGTGAGTAAAACAAGCCCAAGAGCTCCAACAGGAACCTGCAGTGACCTCTGTTCCCAAACACCCCCATGCCCTGTCACTGGTGCTTTTGGGATATGACAGTTTTGCAACTCAAAAACACAACTCCAAATGTCCCACAGGGATATTCCATTGGTGAGATGCTAAAAATCTTATTACGTATGCACAGGGCAGATATACATAACCATCCAGACATGGGTCTGCTCTTTTATAAAAACTGGACAATTAATATTTAATACCATGACAGTATTTCCTTCATAAATTATGAACCAGACAGGTCTGAGGAACATAGAAAGGAAGTAAGAGAATCATTTCTTTGAAAGAACTGTCAAAGCAGTCCTAAGGGTGACAAGACAAGTTTCTGGCCAAGAACTGACAGCACAGGAAAGCCAAGTCTACAAACTTCAGGTTAATGAGAACATACTTTTTTTCTTCTCTTACATTACATGACTCTGAGAGAGTCTATCATTACTGAGTGTCCACTGAAGACTTTCAATCAAGACTTCCCACAAAAGACAAAGTCCTGACGGTGAATCAACTACTTGATAAATTAGTATCTGAAGTCTGCACCAGAAGCTCTGCAGAGCAAGTAACATGAAAATCTTGCTTTAGAGCACTTGCAGGATACACACCATGTGTGTTGAGAAGAGCAGGAATAAAAAAAAGCAGTTAAAAGAGATGAAATAAAGCAAAAGCTTTGATCTGTGAAGGCTACCTCTCTTTCAAGACCATCTTGAAAAATCAAAAGAGTTGCAGACAGATGCATTTTAGGGTGAAGACAAAAAAAAAAAGTGACCACGAGATCTTAGAAACATGAGTAAACAGATGATCCTCTGAACCAATTCCCTACTCAAAGATGTGTTGGTTGCAGTAAATCTGCATCTGTACTTAAAAGGGACAGCGATGAAACGAATTAGTACAGGAATCTTGAATCCCAACCCTGCACAAAATTCATTTATACCAAACACTCACAAGAATTTGAGATGGGCTTCAAACGGCATAAATTCTCGGTCATCATAAACTTCCACACACCCTCCAGATAAATCTACACCTGAGACAGAGCTAAAGGACAAAGGCACAGCCTGAAAGCAGCCTGGGAAGAGTCTCGAAAGGTTTCCAAGAAAGCCATTTCCCACAGTCAGTCTTCTACAGGCACCCATAATCCATCCCTTCCACCTGAGAATTATTAGGAGATTTTAACAAGGCACAAGACATAACTGCAGCACCGTGTGTCTTTGTATTGTTTATTTTCCCATTCTGCAGCTCTACTCACCCACAATTTTGTTGCTCTCAGCACCATCAAAAAGCACTGCTAAAACCACCACTGCAGCCCCAGATCTCATGACAGACAGACTGAGGAATTAGGCTGTAAATTACGAACAAAGAAACCCAATCTCAATCTGAAAGGGGACATGGGAGAAGCAAGTAAAAGAAACCCTAAAGCACAGAAAGGCAGAGGCTGCCTTTTAAGGGATTTCTGTTCATTATTGATTCTCACCACTTTCTATTCTCAGCTGATCCCTGCTTGAAGACTTCTTATCTCTTTTCCCACATACAGGTCAGAAAACCCACCAGAAAACAGTACAGATCTCTCAGATCTTTCCATGCAGTTCTGGCTCTGCTGAAACCCAGTATGTTCCAGCAATTTAAATCTTTCTCTACTGCAAAGTCACACTGGAGTACAAGGAACACCTCCTGTCCCACCAGCCTGTGAAGAAGAGACTGGAAATAGGATGTGGATTTCAGTAAACCCCTCACTCCTTCTATGACAACTCATGTTTCATCTTCAGAAGATGACAGGCAAAAGCTGGAAATTTTCCCATCAGTGGCATTTCTGTTATCCTTAACCCAACTTTTCTAACAAAAGGAAGTTTTACAACATTTTACTAAACCTACACATATCCTTACACTGTAAATACATCTTAACCTTGAATATTAACTTCTGTCAAGCTCTGAACAGCCCAAAGAAGGGCTGTAGGTTTAAATTGTTTCCAAACCTTTTTTCTTCCCCAATGGCGTTTTACTTCTTAGCATGACAGTTACTACAACAAAGAAAAACTTAAAATTACTCCAGTGAGCCTACATGAAAATCCAGACAATATGTTTTCATGGAATGGAATAAGGAAAAATTCAAACTAAAGGGTCGAGCCTTTTGAAAGGCAATTTTTATAAAAAGGCGAAAATAAATGTAGTTCACTGGTCTGCTGAAGACTTCCAACAGATCTGGTATTACTACAAGCAAAACCAGCTTTCATGTGAGATCTTTCTGTTGTGTATTGATGTACACATTGCAGATGCAAAGGCGTCCTTATTTGAGATTAAGATCTGGCTGACAAGTTGAAAGGGGTTTTTTTCTTTATTTTTAAACCATGAATAAGCTTTAAGTAAGTTCATAAAACTAAGAAAAACATCGCTCCTAGCACATAGAAAATAAAACTGTTATTTAAAATAAAGCATTTAAGAGGAATGAAATTCATCCTAATAAGATATTTCCAAAGATTAAATTTCTAACATATTAACTTATCAAAGAGAATAATATACTTAAACAGGGTACAGTCTTTTACAACTGATAACACTTCCTCAGAGCCTGACAACAGCATCATAAATCCCCAAAGTCAAATAAGTCAACAAAAGGCCTCAACAGAACAGGAACATCAAGTGAGATGAAGGCAGAATTAGTCAACCAAGTCCAAGTCTCACACCAGATTCTCTCCTGCTGGCTTGAATTATTTGGCATTTTCCAAAAGCACAGAGAACTAGTGTTGGTTGGGTTCCCCTCTAAGCTCCCTTCCCTTCTCCAGTCCCCAAGATGTTGGTACCTGGTGAGGACCACCCTACCATGGGCCAGAAGCCCATGAAGTGAGGAGGACAGAAACCTGCTGTTAGCAGGAACTGCACTCTCCGTGCTGAAGAAGCTTTCTCTGAGCAGCTCCTTCTTCACAGAACCACAGACTATGTTTGGTCCAACAGCACGAGGATGCCAAACACCTCTTTTTCACCACCGTACCAACGCCAGGGGTTACAGAACTGAATCAGGGGTTTACTGCTGACTGGTAGAGGGAAAAAACCTGATGGTTCACATAACCCCCATAATCTCTCATTTAACACCTTCTTGTTTGGTGGGGGTTTTACATCAAACACTAAGGACTCTACACAAATAATGTATTTGGAGAGCAGTTGCATGATTCTTCCAATTTCTGAGATGTCAACTGGCAAGGAAAAAAACCCTGCATTATTTAAATAATCCAGGCTAAAAACAACAGGAGGAGAATTACATTTTCCAGCAGAAATTTGCTTCAAAATAAATGAAAACAAACAAAAAAACCCCACAAATTTTGAAAATACAGTTGTATTCTGATGTAGAGCATCTTTCAAATGACCCAGGTCATATCTTCTGAGTGCTTGCTTTTGAAAAAAGAAAACACACACACTAAAAACAGGAGAAAGTGTCTTAACACGTTCACCAGAAGTTTGCAAGTTTCATGTCAACTACTTCAGCAAAACTCTGCTCGGAAATAAACGTTCCATATAACCACAAAACAAAAGCAGCATCAGTAACCCCAAACTTAAGAAATAATGAATAGCATAATTTAATGATCTGAATCCATATGCTTAGTATAATGTTTTTTCATTCCCTGGCATCTCTGGTAAAACACCCAAGACTGTCTCCAAGATATGAATCCACATAAATGTTGCCATAAAGCTTTAATAAACAAACAGAAAACTCCAAGATCACACATATATGTAAAAAATAAGTACATTAACAAAAAAAAAAATCAGTGTCTTTTTGAAGCCAAATCAGCTCACAGCTAAGCCCTACAAGTACCTGTGTCAGTAGAACAACTGAGCCTTAGGGCAGGAACATTTTTAGCCAGCAGCATCAGCAACCACTGTGACTTTGCACTTACCCTTCAACTCAGTAATTACTGCAACAGGAAATTCTCTTCCAAAAAGCAAAACCAAAACAAAAACGTTTTTGAAAAAAAAGCAGCAAGGTTTGGAAGGAAGCATTTTCAGGCAGCACCCACTACCTACCTCTAGAATTCAAACTTCAAGCACCACATTGTGTTTAATAGACTAAAAGAACAGAATCACTGAAGTCTATTCTGTAATAACAAAACCGTGAGAAAGAATAACTGAGAGGTCAAGTCCAACAAACAACCAAAGATTCAAATTATAACCTCTATTACAACCAAGACCTTTTGGCCTCAATAAAATTTTCACCAAGTTCTGTGCCATTTCATGCTTAATTCCACATGGGATTACCTTGGTTAACCATCCACAACTAAGTATTTCACCATATCAAGTCCAGTGATCATGTTTAGTTAATTTCCTTTAAAAAAAAAAGCCCTAACCTTAAATACTTATTTTCTCTTGGCAAGAGTCTCCAGGTCAAATCTCTACTTTTGGAAAATGCCAAGTAATTCCAACGAGAGGAAAGTAATTTAGTGATAATCAGCACTATTAAGGAAAACTAACCACCACTAAGAAAATTTCTCTACCTGAACATCCCTTGACACACCTGTATAATCTGAGCAGCTCTACTTTTACATTAACATAGTCTAATACATTTTATTGCACTACTATTAGAGGAAGACACATTTCAATGTTTCCTTTTCTTTCAGAGTATGAATGGAAGCCAATATTAACATCACAAAACAAAGATGGATCTCTTAAAAGCACTAAAAGTAAAGCTGGTCAAATAAATGTCTACTACTTGTTTCCTCCTCTGCTGCTCCACTGAAGCCAAGTAATTGCTAATAGATCCTGTGCCAGTATGAAACAGCTCTAGCAATGCAAATTATCTCTGCATGAATGGAAATTACATGTCAAATGCATACAGCATCAAGTTTTATAAACGTGGGCTTCATTGTAATGCTTATATTGGAAATAAGTCATTTGAGAGGAAAGGCTGTGGTGCTTTTGAGATCCTTCCGATGTATTCTGTATTCAAAATTAAAAGGAAGTGTGTTTAGTGTATCTGATCTAAAATAAAAGTCTGTCACCCCAAAAAAATCTATTTCCTTAGCCAATACATTCTATGGCATTCCAGTTTATGCAATTTGTGCACTCTAACCTGTAATACAATTCCAAGCAAATATGAAAGAAAACAGATACACAAAGATGACAGTAACAAAAGAGCATACTGTCCATCAATATGAGGAATAAACCTTTATTCTACTTATTGACATACAGCCTCTGTAATTGACAAAGCTGTGGAAGTTCCTTTCAGAAACAAACTATGAGAAATACAACTACACCGAGTATCTTCATATAAAACACTGCAGGGTATGGGGGCATTTTATTAGGTCATATAGTTAAAATATACCACACAGCCACTGCAAATAAACTAAAATGTTTATTTCAGTTTGCAGGCAGTGCCCATGAAATGAGTAAGTTCACCTGACAAGAAACAAAACCTCAGAAAAAAAGGCACTTCATTAAACAGAAGTTTATTGCAAATACAAGTTATAAAAAGCAAACTTACTCTGTAGGAAAGCAAGTCTTTCAAGCACAAAAGAAAGTGTGAGGACTCATGGTAAGGCTGCTGTGCTGTAAGATCTGCCCCTTTGAGCCCAACCTGCTGTCCAGAGATGGCCAAGGCCACAAACCTCAGGGGAAATTATTAAAACCACGACAGCAAATGTCCTCCCACAAACCAGGAATTTTAACCTTTCAAAGCAGGAGTCAGTATCCAGGTCATCCTATTGAAAAGCCCCAGAGGAAACCATCTTCCATCAACACCCCAAACTGCCCACCCCAGCTGGGATCCCATGCTGGTACTGGCAGCCTCATCCAACACTGAGCATTATGATCAAAGCCTCAGTCTAGACTTCTGTGATGTATTTATGTAAGGGTAAAACTGATGCTCTGAGCTAGTTTAGGAGGAAGTCTTGAACATTTCCTGACAAACAGATTTTTCATACTTATGTCCACAGCAGTCAGTCATTGCTTACTCCTCCTAGTCCATATCAGAACACCAGAAGCAGACTTGACCCTAAACATGAGTCTCGGATTCTAAAATCTTCTGTAGGGACAGCTAAAGGCCTTTGAGCACTTAAGTTGCTTTATTTATTCCTACAAATGGGAATTTATTTTAACTGAATTAAAACAAAACCAACACATAAACCCTCGTTAGCAGTCATAGGCTGTTTACTTCCACATTCATTGCTTAAAATACACCAGAAAAAATATCTTGAGCAGTAAAATACAGTATGTTTAATAAAAACCCCAGAACAGTATCTCATTTCCCAGTTCTTTAAAGGACATGAAATTTTGATCAATAAACTGCAGGAGCAATTTACTGTTTTATACCACTGAACCAAATACTCACTTCTCAGAATGAGTGACATCTGTCATTGCAACTGTTCAGGGTTATGAAACTCAATTTCAAATAAAGTAAAAAAAGCCACATGAAATATGCACCTGTGTTGTTGTTTACTAAAGCCAGACTGCCTGTTCTTTACATTTATGACTCTTTGAAACAAGATGCCCATGTTAAATAACTAAATGGTTCTCTTCACATACCCAAAAGAATACAGAAAAAAATACTGAGGGCTTAGCTATAAAAGGAGCTCATAGTTAATGTCATCATTAGGATTTCTACTGTTAAATTGTTTAAAAAAATTAGACTCACACAGTTGAGAGGGTTGCCAAGAGCTTGGAAAGTGCCTTTAAAACCTTTGAATGAGTGAAACAGGCAATCATCTCTGCTCAGAAGTCCAAGTTACTAAAGATGAGATTGCACTGCCCATTGCAAACCAAGCCTGGGGAAGACAATACGAAGCTACTCACTCAACTGCATTTTTCCTTAAAAAGAAATTACTCAAATTCACTGCATTTCACTGTCCAGAATAGTAACACTCCAGAAGAGCTTTAGTTCAAAAGTCTACACTTGAAAACAATCAGAGGATTTTTTTAATTACTATATTAGGTGTTTGTGCCACCATTTCATTCTAGTTCATGCAATCAAAACAAGTGCTTAGTTAAATCTTGTCCTGAACACTTTCCTGTAGTTCAAGGAAAAGCCAATTTCTCTGTCACACTGCAAGGTTCTTTTTAACAGGAGCCACTGCAAACCAGAGCTAGGAAGGCAGGAATCACAGTGCATAACAGCAGGAAAACAAAGAAGGTGACAAACATCAAACAAATGCAGGGAAGAGCTTTTTAAAACTAGTATGTCAATTTTAGAGAAGGGAGCTATTTTAACTGAAAAGCTAAAGAAGGTATACTTAGTCATCTCATCCATTTTATTTAAGAGAAACTACTTTTCTTCCATCACCAGGCAGCAGTGATTATTCTAATGCAACATAATAAAGCAAGGATATAAAACACAGATTACCTACCTGTAGATAACAAAGCACACTAAACTAATAGATGCCAGTTGACATCACTCATCTGTTGAGAAACAGGCAGTCACCAATTACGAGCAGAACGATAATTTGTTTGTTTAATGATTATGCTAATTTACTGAACTCTCATTAGACAGATACACAGGCAGTATTGATGAGTTCCATAAGGCATTATAAAGTATGGCTGAATTATTTCAAAACAAATTAAACCAGAAAAAATTGTACACTACTTAAAGGAATAATAAAAGCCTGGTAGGGAGCAAACCCTCCAGATGAGCTCTCTGAAAAAGGCTCGGGGTTCCAGAACTGTATGGACCTACAACCCTTCGGTTGCAGCAGCAAATGCCACCTAGGAACTCCCCTCCAAGGGCTGTTGGACCCTTCTGAACACAGGGGAGAGACTGAGCCCACCTGGGGTGCAACACCAGAGCTTTACAAACCCTGCAGAGCCTCCTGGGTACGGACCAACATTCCTCTGCTCCAACAGGGACACAAACCTGGCCCAGGTGATGCACCAGCCCTACTGGGCCCACCAGGGCAGGGCCGAAGGACTCAAATCAGGCCACTGGAGAAGATGGCACGTTGCATTTTCCACACAACCACCCACTGCCCCTTCCTGTTATTGCTACTAATAAATTCGAAGCTCTCCACAGGAAGAGTGCAGTAAAAGCTGGTTCATGTGCAGATTTAGTGCAGTACAACACGGCCCCGAAATCAAGAGCAGCTATTAAACTTTCAACTCACAATTCCTCTTTGCTTGTGCTGTGGCTGCATCTAGTTTCGCTTTTTATCTCTTAATAATTTTAAGTTCCTAAATTAAGAAGGAAAGAGAAATTGGTTTTTCACTTGAGAAAGGAATCACTACAAGCAATATCTGTCAATTTGTAATCATTTATTCATGCACAATTTAAATGAGAAACAATATTAAGTTTTCCTTCAAATTTCAGGTCTTGCCAAAGGAGTTTTATTTCAATAATATAAAAGAAATGAACAGAAATTGGTATCAAATAAACACTTATAAAATATTGTCGACATGATATGGCCATATAAGCCACATTTCTGCTTTTTAAGAAGAAAATACAAAGTCAGAAACAAGAGACTACAGCAGGGTGCATTTTTAGGCAGAGTAGGAAGGTCTGACATTTATGTGTAATACAGGACAGTTCAAAGTAGCAAGATCTAGCAGAAACCAATTATAAAAAGAACAGTTTCAGCCTCAACCTGAACAGCCTACCCAGAATGTTAAAATTAACCTGGGAGAGTGAATGATTTAACTAAAGAAATAAGCCTACTGGATTTGACCCCAAAGTCAAGTCATGAATCAGAACTCCCTCACTCTCCCCCGATTTCCTCACTGAAGTGGGTGAACTTTCCCAAGCCTCACTCAATAGCTGAACTGTCAACTTTCCTAGGTAACTGAATCTAAAAATAAGGGGTTCTATTCAAGCTTTTTAAGAATAAAATTCAAACACCATCATGACTGGGGGGGACTAAGCATTTCATTCACCACCCACTACCTCAAAATTCACATGTGAAACACTCGTGAGGATTTACCTCCTCCACCTTTAAAACAGTGTTCCCTTCCACTACAACAATACATTAAACTGCAATGACATATTAATCAATATATATTAGGAAACATAATGATACTGCAACATCCCTCCTATTTTTGATTCATCTGTTTTTGCCCCTCTCCCAGTGATGGAATCCCTCAGCAGGGAAAGGGGAACATCACGAGTGTATCCATCAGTTCTGAAGCAGTTGGGTGCTGTCGAGGCTTTCTCCGCCTTATTTCTCTCTTTCATTAAAGCCTACCTTCTAAATCTTTCCAGAGTAGCTCCAACAGGAAACAGCACAAATTTTCTGTGCTTTAACAAGTTTCTCAGAAACAGAAGAGGATTTCGGAAGACAGAATCAATCTCATAGTTCTGAAATTTAGATTTATACAGCCATATAGGTTGGATTTTAAAAAATAGGAGAGTATTCAGAAACCTTTCCTCTTAAGCTAAGCCATAGCAATGTGCACATGAAAAACACAGAGTTCTACAAACATCTGAATTATGTCTTGGCTATTTCACAGCATTGCAGATAAAACAGTAAGGATGGTAAATGCACTCATGGTGGAACTGAAAATCCTGACTGCTATCTTAACAAAATGTAATTACTCCCTTAACAGTTCTCCTGAATGTTCCTGCCACCTGCCTACTGCAACAAACC
This sequence comes from Formicarius rufipectus, assembly GCA_013399695.1. Lineage (NCBI taxonomy): Eukaryota > Metazoa > Chordata > Aves > Passeriformes > Formicariidae > Formicarius > Formicarius rufipectus. The sequence continues at coordinate 504,544 of VXAU01003789.1, read as the reverse complement.
TTTTGACTTCAAGGGTTCCTGAATGGTTGTCCTACTATGTTCTTTTGATTTTATCTTCTACTCCTCCTTGTCCTTTTATAATCAGTCTGATTGCGAACTGATTGATCCCAGGCTTAACCTCTGTACTCTCCTGGAAATGATGTAGTGTGATGTGATGCTCCTAAACTGCAGAACTCAGTTGGGTCATTAGCTCCAGAAAGCACAAATGAAACTACACAATTCTGTTCCAGCGTGCCTTTAAATCTCATTTATAAACTCAGCATTCTGATTTATCCTTCTGTTTACTTCTCATGCAAGAAGGCAGAGGCAAGAATGAACTTGATGCAAGTCCTTCACTCGTTGCAGATTTAAAGTCTCCAGTAATGATTATACTTTATAGACTTATTTACAGCTTGCTTACACTCAGGGATTTTGACAGTTATTCTGTAAATACACTCTCCTACCCACTAAGCTCCATTGTAAACTCCCAGGAACATGAACAGGGTCAGACTTGAGCTCCTTCTGTCATCCCTATTCTCCTTATCTCCCCAAACCAGAATCTGAGCCTATACCCTTGTGCACTGCAAGGCAGATCCCAGCAGCCACCACCTGGATGATCTCGCTGGCTGTCTGCAGATAATGCTTTTGTGAGGACTACAGTCCTCAAAAGAGGAGATGGTGGAAGGAATGTCCTCTTGAGTAAGACCCTGACCTCTCTCCTCCATTTCCCACACCTTGCCAGCCTATTGTTGAGCAGCTGTTTCAGTCGGGCTGCTATGGATTGACCTCCAAATTAAGCAGGACTGGCCAAATCCCTGACAACCGACATCCTGCTCACCACCCAGGGGACCGTCCAGGCTTCCATTTACACGCAAACAGCACAATAAAATTGCTCCAAATTAAGTGACAACACCCTTCTGGCACAGAGAAGCTGTCAGACGCTTTCTGGTTGGTGCGTAAAGGTTTTCTGAGCAGAGCAGAGCACACTCCCATCTCAGCAACATTCACCTGAGCAGGGAATCAGTGGCACCTAGAAAATCCATCTGGAACAGGGCAGACTCCTAATTCCATGGGATGACATGAACTGCCTGGTTTCAACAACATGCCTGAGGTCAGAAAACAAAAGTGTCACAAAACGAAGCTGCCTGCCCAAACAAAGCTGTCAGTCCATTCAAAGGGGCAAGCAATGCCTTTCCTTCTTATTTCAGAAATTGTTTGCAAAACATTTTTTTTCCCTTGCATTTTTAAGTCAAAATTCAGTAGAATTAAATAGTATTCAGATTACTTATTGTACATGTCCCATGTGCCCAAGGAGCAAGCGTGCCTAGAGATACTTCACACCTCCAGAATCGATTTTCAGAGCCTTTGCTTTTGTCAATGTCCTCACCATCAGAGGCTGTTTTGCATTAGTAATTAATTTTAGTCAAATTATGTTAATTTTGCTTTTTTTAAAACTTCAAAGCCTTAAGAGAAGCATATTTTTCTGACCTAAAAAGTAAGGCTTTGAAGTATCTGATGAAAATAAACTCAGTACCAAACACACCTGCATAATTAGCTACAGAAAATGCCACAATACATTCCCTGCCTCAGCAAGTAAAAGATTGTTGGCGATATACACCACACATTCAAAAGCGAAAAAAGCCATCTCTTCCACAAAAATCAGAAATATTCTTATTTAAAATACCTTGAGAGGAAATTTAATATTTTTTGTTCTCATCCTTTGGAAGTATTTAACTTCCTGATTTTTTATAAGATTAAAACTATACTTTAATCCAACTCTGAAGAAATGCTCTAAATAGTAAACCTAACCAGGAAAAAAATAATTCTAGAAGTCTTTTAACCACCACACAGGAGACAAAGTACCCGCTATCAATTTTTTGTGTACTGCATCCTAATTAACCTTCCTGAATCTTGGAAAGCTCAAAGCATTGTCAATGGGTTGAACAGAAACGTTTCTCAATTCCCCTCTCAAGCATTCATAACTATCAAAGAAGCATTTCACACCTACCATACCCTGGAAGAATACTTTTGTCAAGTGTTAGAAGTCACTGGTATTTTAAGAAAAACACCGATAAAATACAAATTTAGACAGTTTGAGCTCATTTTTTCATCATAGAGAAGCAAATGCAAAACATAATCACAGTTTTTCTGTTCCAGTTGTTTAATAGTTGAAGTCAAATCCTGGTAATTTTCATGCTACCGACTATGTCATCACAGATGATGACTTTGAGCACTAAGCAGTATAACACTCCCAAGCACCAAAAATGCAAATGCCCATGGCAGTAAAACAAATACAGAAATGTACAGGAACAGCTCCCCCTGAAAGCCTAAGTCATAGTTGGCCTCTTAAACCAGTGCAGAATGGACTGAAACAGTTTCTACCCTGGAG
>VXAU01003789.1:267517-495238 GCA_013399695.1 Formicarius rufipectus | reverse complement strand
CCCGCGGCCCCGCCCCCGCCGCCCCCGCCGCCATCTGCCCGCGCTGTCCCCGCCCTGCCCCGCGCCCCGGGCGGAAACCCCGGCGGGGGCGGGAGGGCTGTGAGGGGCTGAGGGGGATTTGGGGGGCTGTGAATGGCTGAGGGGGCTTTTAGGCTTTTTGAGAGGTTGTGAAGGGCTCAGAGGTTTTGGGGGGCTGAGGGGGACTGCGGGGTTTTGAGGGGCTGTGAAGGGCTCTGAGAGATTTTGAGGGGCTGAGAGGAACATTGAGGGGCTATGAGCTGAAGGGGCTTTTAGGGATTTTGAGGGGCTGTGAAGGGCTCAGAGGTTTTGAGGGTCTGAGGGGGACTTTGTGGGGGGTTGAGGGGATGTGAAGGGCTGAGGGGAGCTTTGAGGGACTGAAGNTTTGTGGGGGTTTGGGGGGATGTGGGGGGCTGAGGGGAGCTTTGAGGGACTGAAGGGCTGAGGGGGCCTTTGAGGGGCTCTGAGAGGTTTTGAGGGGCTGTGAAAGGCCGTTAGGGGTCGTAAAGGGGCATGAGGGGCTGTGAAGGCGTGTGAGGGGTCATGAAGGGCTATAAGAGGTTGAGGGGGGCTTTGAGGGGTTTTAAGGGGTTTTGAGGGCTTTGGAAGGCCGTGATGGGCTGTGAAGAGCCATGAGTGGCTGTGAGGGGTCGTGAAGGGCTTTGAGGGGCTGGGAAGGGCCATCAGGAGTCGTGAATGGGCCGTTGGTGGCTGTGAGGGGCTTTGAGGGGCTGTGAAGTGGTGTGGGGGGTCGTGAGGGTTTGTGAAGGGCTGTGGGGGGCCGTGGGTGGCTGTGAGGGGCAGCGAAGAGCCATGAGGGGCTGTGAATGGCCTTGAAGAACGATGAAGGGCTGTGAAGAGCCGTGGGGGTCTTGAGGGGCCATCAGGGGCTGTGAAGGGCCATGTGGGGCCATCAGAGCAGGGGTGGCATCACAGGGAAGGATATGGATTCGCTGTGTTCTCTCTCCTTCCAGGAAAGGTAGAGGAAACTGGGCCAGTTCAGCCTTGAGAAGGGACCGCAGAGAAATGCACAAGGGAGGGTCTCAGAGGATGGAGCAGACTGTGCTCAGGGCTGCCCTGCAACAGGAGAAGAGGTGATGGGCAGAAACTGATGCATGGGAAGTTACACCTGACTGTGAGGAAGAAGTTCTTTCCTGTGCAGTGGCCGAGCCCTGGAACAGAGGCCAGAAGGGATGTGGAGCCTCCCTCACTGGGGGTATTCCAGAGCCATCTGGGCACAATCCTGTGCCATGTGTGCTGGGATGGCCCTCCCTTAGCAGGGAGGGTGGAAAAGATGGTTCCTTCCAGCCTGACCCACTCTGGGATCCTGTGGAGGCACACTTGGGGTGTAGGATCAGAGCAGGAACTGGCTTTGTGGGAAGGCAGTGGCTGGTAATGATGAGGGCAGTGATGTGTAGAACGGCTGGGAAGTGTGAGGTGACAGCCTTGAGCTGCTGGAGACTGCCTTCTGACTTCTCTTTTCATGAGTAAAAGGTCTTTTGGTTTTCATTAGGAAATATCAAATTAGCCCAAGATAATAAACCCTAATAAGACTTGTATCTAGCTGAGTCTTCACAGGCACTTTAATTTGAAGTCCACAAAATGCCTCTGTTTGTTCTTCATCCACTGGTAAAATGTGTCAATCGGATTGGACATTAGGAGGAATTTCTTCACAGAAAGGGTTGTCAAGTGTTGGAATAGGCTGCCCAGAGAGGAGGTGGAGTCAACATCCCCGAGGTGTTCAAAGAAAGAGTAAAGGTGGCATTTAGTGCTGTGCTCTGGTTGACACTAGGATGTTGAGGTTGGACTGAACGATGTCAGAGGTGTTTCCAACTCAAATGATTCTGTGAAAACCTGTTTGTTAAAGCCAAACCTGAGACGCTGAATTCAGGCCCGTCTGGGGAATGGTGCTCAAGGCCAGAGCTCTGATAGCTCATGACTCAGCACATGGATATAAAATCTAACATAGGAGTTCCCAGTACAAGCAGAGGTTTCATGAAAGTGAGTCCCAGAAGCCAGATCTGTGCAAATTGCTCCATCCATCAGGAATGACTTAGGGGCTGGCGTGGACTCAAGTGTATCATGTCTACAATCTGAAGCAAACTCGAGTCAAGTGGCCTGATCTTTGCAGATACAGTCTCTGTATCCCTTTGACACCCACCCCCACCCAAGCGTTTCTGTACCTGGTTATGGTTAATTCACCCTTTGGATAATCTGTCTGTAAGTAAGTGAGAATTAACTTTAAATAGCTTGCTCAGATTGTCCATTGACACTCACGTTTGAAAAAAAAATATTACTAAAATTGAGCAGCAGATGAGATTCCCTTGCAATTTTACCTCAGTTCTTATTTAATTCGCCTATATGAAAGCATGCAGAGTTAGCAGTATATGGAGGCATTAGTTATGCTGAACATAATTTATTCAGTGGTTTATGATGAAATAGAAAAACGAAACAGTCAAATCCCCATCTTCTAGTCCAGGTTGTGAGTGGAAACAAAGGAGAATGCTCTTGTTGGTGCTTAGAACTTACACTCCCAAAGGTATTTTTTAAAAAATCAGGACTCCTTTACTGGAATTTAATCAGCAAATAAATTATACTTCCATTAGAAAAAAAATATGCAATTTCATAAAAACTGAGGTGCCAGAAAAATCTAAAATTGAGCACCTTTGTCTTTGTCACGACAATTTAAGTAACGTAATACGTTCCAATAAAGAATCTGAAGATGCAGCTTTTTGGTAGCATTGAGCAATGATGTCTGGTACCTAGTATTAGCCCAGGTATTACTGTATGTCTGTTCTTTCAGAATATTATATACTGACTTAGGTATTATGATGGAGGAACTATAATTTCATTTTTAGTTTCATGACTGTGGCTCAGTAAGCAGAGTTCCCTATTCATAGAGGCTATTATGGCTGTCGGCATTAGGTTTATATATATAATAGGTACATAAGCTTTCAGATAATGTGTGTGAATAGCATGCAAGGCTATCATTTAATGCTATGAGGAGCACTTTCACTGCATAATATAAATAGTGGAGAACCTTCTTTACTATATTTTTATTGTTTAGATTTAGGGGAAAAACACTGCAGATGTACACTGTGGGTTGGTCACCAAGACATGATTTTTTTGTATCTCTAGAAGATATCTGACCTTTAAAGGAGAAAAGGTACAGAGATTCATTGTCTTCACATCCAGTTTCTTTCTGTGTATGTGAAAACCACAGAAAATTTAGATAAAATAAGTCTCTGAAGCAATTAGAGAAAACAAGAGTCAGTGTTGTTGGAACATGGGGTACAGGGATTATGTGTGTGAGAGACAGGAGATACACATCATGGATTATTGTTAGGGAGCACGCTTGGAATGCAGGAATTTGGAAACAGCTAAGGAATAGTCTCAACACATTATCCTCACAAATAAAGAGGGAACTGAACTACAATATAAAAAGGGGTAGAGAGAGAGGCCGATTTCAAAGAACATTCCTTCTAGACTTCCAAACATTCCTCCCTGTATCCCTGCATGGATATACAGCATTTGAGAGTGCTGCCTTTCTCCTCTCTTCCCCAGGATGCATAAAAGGCTAGATTGGTCTACTTAATGCAAAATAACCTGTAATGTTTTTGCAATTAAATTAAAAAAAAATCAGAGGCAGGTTTATACCTCTTAAGAACTTACCCTCAAGGCTAAATAGTTAATAGTGTTCAAGTGAAAACATTTAAAGGTGGAAAAAATTACCTTATCACAGGTAAAGCACAGTTTTAAGTATTTTTGCATTTCTTCATCATTGTGGCAGTACTTGTTAACAATGATGTTGTATATTCCTTTCCTTATCTGTGCAGATTACCTCCCAAACTAACATTTGCTGAAGGTGGATGTTTCACCCAGCACGTGGATGTTGTATTCAGCCATCAAAAGAATTGTTTAACTTTTCATTTAACCATAAACACGTTGGATAAACATAAACCCATTATAGCTAGCAGAGCTGAATGGAGCTTTTTTCTTAATAATTTTTCCTGAGCAACATATCTGAACTCATGCTGATACATGTCAGGAATAAAACCACTATTACAGCAATGAAGTAGGAATCGTTTATGTGTTTGTGGATCGGATGCTCTTCTCATTTAGACTCAAAGAGAATTGGACCAAATACATTTTTTTTTATTCACATGATTAGTCTTAGAGCTGCAGCAGAGTAACTGTGAGTCAGATGAGCCCTCACACTTCCACAACCACTGATAAAGTGGCTTTTCTAGTCAGGTTTTGATGAGTTGTAGCCTCTTTTCAGAGAACTGTAACCGGTGGGCTGGAAGGCATTTCATCATCTGCTTATTACCTTGTAATTCTTCTTGTGTCAACTATGGAACCTGAGCTTTGCATTGGCATAGATTTTGTAGGGAAAAACTTAATCTGTGTGTGAAAGATAAACCACACAGGGCATCCCCAAGACTAATGCAAGAGGGTATTGAGATTGCAACAAACTCACTAAAGTAGCCCTACTGTAGGTGAGTGAGGAACAGGAACCAAGACCATAATCTGAGTCTTACAGTGTCATTACAGACACAAATCCTGATACACAGGTCCATCTCAGACCATGCTGCTGTCTCAGCCCAGCACTGTGCTCATTCCTTTTCTCTGTTCGTGCCTCCTTGTCTTCAAATGTAAAACCAAAGAGGAAAATGTAAGTGGGTGGAAGAAGGATAACAAAAGATTAAAATAACAATGTTCAAGTCTACAAAGGAGGATGAAAATAAGGAATGAAAAATAGCATGTTAGAATTGTGAACTACCTCCCAGGTCGTGGAGTTCAGTCACTGCACACAGCACGCAAAATTTCCATTCATTAAAAAAATTGTTTTAATATAATGGAAGGGGTCCTGGAAGCAAGTAGGATGGGGCGCTTTTTGCCTGGGTTGCATCAGATGTCCTGGTTGAACTGTCTTAAGTAAACAGAGGAGCTCCATGTACTGCTGCATCATCAAAGTTTGTTTGTAAATGTGAGTTTGCCCTTTTTGTGTTCAAAGAGCCTGTCCCTCTGCTGTACGTAGTGGAACTTGTATGTGGCTCAAAATGAAAGAATCAAGTGAAGCCTTAAAACAGTCTTTGCATCTTCTGCTTGGTGCTGTGGGAAGCCAAGGTGCCTGCATTTTAACACTGTGTGATAACTTTGACATGTACTTGAAGCTAAGAATTGAAAAGTGTCCAAACCAGGGAAGATTTTAAATAATAACGTGTAGGAATAAGGAGAAATGGTAATGAAATAACCAGCTTAAAAAAGATTTGTAGCAAGTGGGGCAATACCATGCAATCGAAACTATAATGGTCCACCTTTTTTGATAACTATCTGATTCTTTAAAAAGGAAAATTTCACAAATTATGACATAAATTAATTGGCTGAAAACAGAAGTGACGCATCAGTATCCAGGAGAGGCACTGCTACCTTTTGCCAGCGGCCTACCATATAATGAGGCAGACAGGGGAGTTCAGGTTTGTCAGCAGAGATAGACTGTAGGTCTATAACACTCAGTTCCAACAATGCTCAGAACCCTGATATTGTGGGTAGAAAGACAATTTTATTGAACTTCTGTCAGAGACAATATAGGACTGAATACAAAAAGTGTAAGGATCTGAGCTGTGGGATACACTGGAAGAAAACAACCTCTCAGAGGCTGGACCTCTTTGATAAGATGTGACTATATCCTCACAAAGACTTTGAAGTCTCTAAAAAATACAGACAATCTAAATTCAGGAAAGAAACGTCTAACAGTCTGAAAAATAAAAGCTAAAGTTACTGAGGGAAAAGGAATGGAGGTTAGAACAGCAGCAAAACAGTGACATCATGAAAGGTCAGGCTCTGTCTTGTGTGCTGAGCAAGTCACATTATTATGTAGACAATTATTCTAAAACAAAACTGATTTTTTAAATATGACACAGAATCTTGATCAATAATATTCTGTACGTTGTATTTAAAAGCAAGACATTATATTTAAAAACCTTTTTAGAAACAAGCTATGTAGACTGTAAAGGCAAGTTCCCAGATGATGAAGAGTTTGTCCAGGCAGTCTAATGTGGAACGTCCATACCCAAGAGCATGTGCTGACTGATGGGAATCTCCATGAATGCCATGCACTAAAGCAGGGCTGCAGGTTCCATATGGAAGAAGAAAGGCAAGATGTTGCTGCCTTAAGAGAAACTGTTTGGATTCTGACAGAACAACCTTCCTTATGTGGGTTCTGTGTGTCCTGCAAACAGGTGAGCGTTCTCCAGGAGTGAAACCTGGGTACTGCTTGAGACTGTAGAAGGCTGTAGCTGAAACAGCGTGGTTTACCTTTACCAAAGGGAAACTAGGCAAATGAGGAAAGCTATAGGTGTTCACATCACATCTAATCCATGTTTTAATTCACAAGTTGCAGAATACCTTATAATGTGTTGCCCCAACCTGTTATGGGACTTGAAATTGTCTATTGTAATTAATTTCCAAACCAGTAGGATGAAAGGACTACTAATATGTAAGGGGTAGTTTTTTCCTGATGAATTTTATGGATTGCAGAGGGAGAGAAATTGATTTTTCTGCTGAGTGAAGTATTGATTTAAAAGTAGCTTTTGATGCTACCTAGTTTGGGGTCACAGGGTACTATTTCAGTGGATTTTACAGATTACTTGCTGTGTTTTCCTATTTCAATAAAACCTTTTGGCATTGGCAGGTTTCACTTTCATTACAATTGGTTGGACACCAGTAAGTGGTTCAGTGATCATGGAAGTTTATGAAAACTGTAAACTTTCTGAACAGCCTAACAAAGAAGTGCACCACTGTGTGAAAAATCTTGTATCAAAACCTGGATGCACCACCAGGGGAAACTGAACTGCCTAAGCATAAAACAAGGTAACAACAGTTACTATGGTGTTTGGGGCAGGTGCTCATTGCTTTGTTGTCTAGATGGCATATTTGGACTCGTTCAAGTGTGTGACATAGAGGAGGATTTTTTGCCTTAGCTGAGGACAAAAGCAGTTACAGCTGATGGAGCTGTGCTGTCCCTGGTCACAAGTGCAGGCAGGCTGCATCACTGATGCCCTGGAAGGTCTCAGTGCCTTAATGAGGTCTTGGAATAGCTCTTGTTTGTAAAGAATAAGTCTTGGGCTTGTACCTCATAGCATGGCAAGACCTGGGATGTGCCACACGCTGTGCTGTGCTGTGCTGTCTGGAGCACCCTGTGCTGGCAGCAGCCACACTATTCTGGGTTACTGGGTGTCCTGTCTCAATTTGCCATTCAGCAGTTTATCATCTCACTGTGTCTCTGTACTCTTTATTCCCTCCCAGTTTACACCTCTATCCGTTTCTTCCGAGAGCATTTCAGTATGTCTTACTCTTTGCATTTTAGAAAAATTACTCTTTTGCATTCTGTGCCACAAAGGAAATTGGAATAAAATTTCTCCAAGCAACTGAGAGTTCTAGTATCCATCTGATTTAGTACAGTAGCATTTGCAAGCTTAGCTGTTAAAATTAGCACTATCAGGTATAGCTTCTGCTCTGTGTATTGTTTGTCCTTCAATGTTTTTTGATGGTTTTGTTTCTCTAGGAAAGTTTTAGTACATTCAAGCAAGTCTACAATCAAAATTCTACCCCAATGGGCATTTTTATACCACCAGCTTGTGCTTCAGAAAATTCTGAAAGAAAAAGAATACTGGTGAAGTCCAATTCATTGACAACAACTGCCATAGGAGGTATGTGATTTGTTTTGAGTGTCATTTCGGCTCCAGATGTGTACTGTAATAAAAATTTGGGGAAACAATAGAAAATCCACATGGACAGCTCATTTAATGGCTATGATGATTTTATGTTTAAAATTAAGGTATTACATACCTTAAGTGTAGTATTCTGAGAAAAATACTCTTATTCACTTTAGATTTCCATTCTTTAGGCTTTTAATGTATTTATGAGTGTTGAGCTATATCCTGAAATGAATCCCTTTGTTACTCAAGGCTACATGTGGCTTATTTGATGGAATTCAGAGTAAGATTCATGACTAATAATAGAGTTTGAAGGGATAAGTGCTGAGAGTAAACTTTCTTATCTCTGCTGGTTTCTGGGAGCACAGTTATTACAGTATCTGTGGTCCATGGTTCGGTTCACTACAGAGGATTGAACTTACTAATACTAATCATCCTGCAGGCATTAATACAAGTGCATAATGTAAGAATGATGAATTCATTGTGTTGTTTATAACTGAAAAATTTAAAATCATTTCAATATTTCTAGTGAATACTCCCCCAAATTCTAATAGAATTTGTATCTATGTAAGAATTTGTGTTTCCTGCAATAATTGTATATAATATTGCCAGCCAGGAAAGAACAACACTAACGTATGCCTTGTATGACACATGCCATGTTTCAGCTGAAAACACAACTATTGCCACTCTATAAAGCAGAAAATCATTGCAATTAATTCATTACTTCAGAACAACAAATAACAGAGGAATTTGCAAAATACATCAGCCTTCTGTGAAGATGAGAAGACTTTGTTAGGCAGTAATTGTGAAGAATTAATCACTTAGCTTTAATGCTAAGTATGATCTTGTGATACAGCATATAAATATGAGCTTCAGTCAACAAACAGACAAGGAATAGACATGAGAAGGGATTTGTCTGCCCTCCAGAGTTCCTGGAGAATGGCAGTGAGTTTTTAATTTAACCCTCACCTCTCAATGGAAGGAGCACTTTGGTGCATGCTGTCTTATATCACAAGCACAGACTTCAGCAGTGGCACTGTGCCTGATGCAAACTTGTCACCACTATATCCTCCACAAGTCTTGCATTCTTTCTAGGCCAGTGGAAGTAATAAGATTTCTGGCACCGGTTAAAGTACAAAAGGTATGTGTACATATATTTTTGTGTCTGTGTAGGTACATATATATATAATGGAGACCTTTACTGATGGAAGATTTATATTAAAATATATGTTAAGTATTATGTAAGATCTTCAGGGTTTTTTTTTATATTCTGCAATATTTTCCTTCCTAATTCCTTTCTTTTTCCTCCCACTTACTCAAAATGATGAAGTCTCAGTACACCTAATATTCTAGAAATTGCTAACAAGCATGTACAGATTAATTGCATACAGCACATGAAGATCAAATTGCGCAGAATTGTTAATGTAGCTCAGTTGTGCCCTGTTGTATTTGTGCTGTCAGTCTGCACAGCTCTGTCTTAATAACCTGAGAGATGCTGAGAGAGTGAGAATCAGCTCCATAAAACTCCACCCAAATGAGAAAATCAGTGGTGGATGAATGGTGAGTACAGACCATCAGACATCACTTTTCTTGATGAGCAGATGGAGAAATGTGTTTTTGAAGGCAGGCTGTTGAGTTTTTTAAAGGCAACTATCAGAGGTCATTTCAACCTTAGCTGATTATCCCTCAGGCTTTAGCTAATCCTGAATGGCAAGTTCAGAAGTCTCCTATGTACTCTGTGGTCTGTAGAGTGAAAGATGTTTATTGTAGGTGAAAGTTGAAGAAAAGATGCAAGTCAAAGTCCATGAAAAGGAGAATCTTTCCTTTTAGGACAACATACTTATTTGTGAACTGGAAACTGGGGATTGTTTCATATTGTATGGCTTTTTTGCTCCCTTATCTGTGTGGAAGCGAACCAGACAGCATGTTTGTCGTGCAATTTCTGCCCATTCTGTTTGTATATCTAAAATACTCCATCATTCTCCACAAAGATAAAATGGTCTGCAACTTTAAAAAAAAACAACAAAAGGAGGCAGCAAGAGCATACAGAAATTGTCCTCCCAGTCAACAGGCATTAGCAGCATGTCCTTATCTCTGTGATGTATTTCAAAGTCACCAAGCAGAGATGAAGCAAAAACTTGCAGCGAGGTTTGGTGTTAAATTATTTTGTCTCGTTTCTTTCCTTATCTGCTCAAAAGTACAGTAGTCATATGTGACAACTGTCCTTTACAGACAAGGTTGCCATCCCAGCTTCATCCAGCTCATCTATCACTTCATGTTCACGGTGTCCCAAGGCAAGTGGGCTGCAGGATTGCTGAGATTTCTGCTCAGACACTGCAATGACACCTGAACAGCCATCCACTCTAAAACAATTCCTCTCATTTGTTGAAGTGAGCTGAAATTTTCATCAGGGAGCTATTGCTTCTCATTTATAAAGAAAAACATCAGCTATTATGGTAATAATACAGAAAGCCTCATTAATTACAGCACACAATAAAGAATAAAGCAAGTGTAAAGAAGACAAGCAGATGGTGCATTATAAACACTTTTTAAACAGTAACCTTCACAGTAGGGAATGCTGTAGGTAAGAGTGCAGCTTCACTTTCATTAGAACATTTTTATTTCTGTGTTTAAAACACAAATGCATTTCCAGGTATGTTCTTTGCTGGAAGTTGTATTATCCTTGAAAGCCTGAGAAAACTGAAAAGCAATACAATTGCTTTCTAATTGCAGAGATTATAGGGTGCGGAGTGGGGGTGAAGGGGATATGCTGTAAAATTTTTACTGCTTTCTGTAATTTCTTCTGCAGTTTTGAAACATACTGTAAAGAAAAATTTGCTAAAAACTTTTTTAGGAAGAAATTTGGTGTTTAGCAGAGATGGAAACAGGGGCAGATGTAGTTCTCTATTTTGGGAGTGTGGAATTGGGGGAAGGAAGACTTAGAGAGCTTTGCATAAAACTAGGAGCCTTTGAGGTACCATTTTGCCCAAAGGGAAGGAAGAGGAGGGTGAGAAAATACTGCTATAGGTTAGTGGCAATTTTAAGAGACAAACCCTTTAAAGATTGCCCCATCCGTATCTGGCGTTCATGTATGCCCAGGAAATGAAAATGTAACATGCCAGTTGCCCTTGCAATCATTCAGAAAACAACTGAAATACAAACCTATATATATCAAATAGAAAGTATTTGTTTAGAGAAATGATACCCATACAATTGTACATACCACAAACCTAGCAAAACTGAATCTGTGAGTTTTAAGAACTCAATTCCCATCCAAGAATTTACGAGGAGGATTTATTTTAACGAATGAAATGAATGCTAAGAGAAGTTTCTCTCTGCTTCAGCACAGCAATACAAGAATATTGTTCACCTCTGCTGGGTAAGTGAAGTGTCCAGCCCCAGGAACAGCAGCTGCTCAGAAAACACTTTCTGTCCACCTACTGCCTTTGTGGGCTGCCCAAACTCAGCCTGCATGTAAATCCCATCTGCCTTCACAGACACTGCAGTGGGAACAACCTCTGGTCTTGTTTTTGTTTGTTTGTTTGTTTGGGATTTTTTTCTTGTTTTGTTTTGGTTTGGTTTGGTTTGGTTTTTTTTTTTTCCTTTTTTTGTCCCCCAGTATCCTTTGATTTGTGCAGGATAACAGAAGGACTAGCTCCATGCTGAGGATGTAGGAAGGAGGGAGGTCTTGGCTAATGGGCAGGTTTGATGCAGTCACCTGAAAGCTCCAGAGCTTTTGTTCTAAGCTTGGTTGTGAACGTGGACTTTTTGCTTGGGGAGAGTGAGTTTAAAGGAGTTGCTGTTCAATCTTTTAGTATTACTCCACCAATTAGGCTCTATTAGATTGTTCTTGAAATAATGTGTGTAACTGTAGCTGCTCACAGTCTGCTCTCCTGGCCCTTTCAGCTCTGAGCTTTCCATTGTCTTAGTGGGATACACATTGCACTTTAACTGTATAGTTAATGAAAATCTAAGATTTGTGGCAATGTACTAACATTGCATTACTTTTTTTCCTTCCTGATCTCTTTAGTAATTAAATCCAGTTTAATTTTAGTTTGGACATTCAATAGCAAGATAGAAACAATCAAATGATCTATGTTTTTAAAAAAAAGAAGGCCACATTAAGAAAATACTTCTGTATTTCAAGGACCTGTTGCTTCAATTCTGAACCGTACAATCAGGTGGAATTGGAGAAATTGATTTTGTTCCATCTGGACTGGGATATGCTTTCAAAGTGGGCAGTAGGAAGCTTGGAATCTGAATACTCTAACCCATTTCTTGTCTCAAGCCTTTTTGTTATCTCTGAAATTGCAGTTCTCCTGTATAAACATCAATGTATGGTAGTATATATAAAGAATATTCAGAGTGTTGTTGGGTTTGTGGTTATTCTAAGGTCTGGGATGATTCACAGGCCAATCCATCCATTCCTTATACCTTGTTTTACAGATCAGAGTGTGAAAGGCAACTCCTGTGATGCTACACAATTCTGCTTTGGGTACCATTACCACTGGCCTTGGCCTGCCCTCAGCAAGCCATTCCAGAAGGCCACGTAGGTCATATTTATCTGACCCTTCAGTGAGTCAAATCCTACCTCCTGATGAAAACCTGCTGTTGTTAATGAAGCTTTCAGCCATCCATCTGAAAGACTATTTAGCTCATGTATCCACAAAATACTTGTATGAAACTGTGACTGCTCTGAAACTGAGGAATGGAGCTCTTTGCTGCCATCTCTCAGTGAACTGAGGTAAGAGGGAGATGTGTGTAAGAACTTTTTGGCATGTTTATTTGCCCACTTTCTTTCTGAGGTGCTTTTTTATCTATTTGTAAGAAATCATTAAAACTTGGAGAATCACAGAAATGAAATAACATTGTACTTGTTGTATGGTGAAGAAATTCAGGACAGTGTTCAGGAACTGTTTTGGAGTTACCACAACTGAACCTCAGTCCTGCAGGGGTTAGTAAATGGAACTGAATACGAGTGTGTAAGTACATCTATTTCTAACTGATGTGATGAGCTTGCTGAAGGATTGAGTGGAGACATCAGCATGACAGAAGATGATGGCAGCATCATTTAGGTACAGCAGTACGGGATTGGCACTGACAAAGGGTAGAAATGGGGGAGACTGTAAACAGCTTCCTCTGTGAAGTGAGGCAGCCCTTTCTGACAGTGTCTGTGGGTTTGTCTATTCCCCTTTTGTCACTGTCACAATCAAACAATTGGTATACTACAAAATCCTTTGTTCACCAAATGTTCAAACTGAGCTATAGAATGTAAGCACAGGTACTATTTGTGTCCTTCTTCATAGCAGGACACAAGTACAGCAAAAGAAACAACGGCAATACTTCAGATATCTACACTTTGTAGAAACATTGCTAAGCAGTTGGTGCAAATCACTGCTGAAATCCATTTCATCTTCGTTTGCTTAGTTTCAGAACCAGTCTTTAGTTTCAGACAAAGCTCTTTAGAAAGAATTAATTCTCCTTGATGAATTCAGTGAAAATGTTTTAGTTTTTTTTATGAGTTTATACATTATATTTTGAGCTATTTTCTGGAAGTTTTAAGAAAAATCATAGCATCTGAACCTGGTCCTTTTTGTTAGCAACAATCTTTGGAGGAGTAGTTTGATGTTTGTATGATTATAGGAAGTCTTCTTGACATAGTACTCATGAACAGGCTCATTAAAATCAAAAGCCTGACTATATGGCTGTGCAAACACCCAGAAGAGGAGATGTTCTGAAGTTTCCGTGACTCTCCAGAGATTTCACTGCTGCTATTGATTTTCCATGCAGGCACTCAGATGGTACAGTGATGGACGGCAGAGGAAAACCCTGGGAGAGATGGATAGACATGATTAAGTGTTTATTGGCCAGCAGTCAGTACCTTTTCCTTATCCTCTTAGGTCCCAATCCACACATGATATGCTGTTACCACTTTTAGCTCCAGGGTTGGTCATTAAACTCAAGCAGAAGTAGCTGATATATTTAGGACCAGAGGTCTCCAGTTCATTGCTTGTTTATCTCCATGCTGCAGTCTAACATCATTACAATATTGAGGCCTAAATAAACAGCAGAGTAGTGAATATTTAATTTGCCAAACCATTTTGATTCAAATATCTTAAAACTCTAAAACTTTCAGATATTTTGTTTGTTCCTTGGAGAATTTACAATTTCCCTTGAGATTGTGGTCTGTAGTTACTCTTTCCAGGGAAATATAGAAATCATATTTTAGCCTGAAATGGTTTTATCCGCCCTTCATGTTCTGTTTAATGCTTTATAGTTGAATAGTGTGAACTTTTCTAGACACATTTCTGGGATTTATGCATTAATATCAGACTCCAGGTGGAGAGGCTTTTTATCAGATAAGCAAACCTGGGAAGAAGTCCTGAATGTTAACACTGGGGATGGGGATGGTGAGGTACTTTTTCTCTGAGCAAATCTGATTGCATTTCAATGACATGGAAGATAGAATACCTTTATTTTATCCACTCATTCTATTACTCCCACAATAAGCTGTATAAGCTCGGTGAAAATGTTTCTGAGATGTGAAAAAATTGGATAGCAAGTTGTACTAAGGAACATTGGATGTATTTTGTAGTTTGCTACTGCTTGATATTTAGATGCCCAAGGTTCTTAAGAGATCCATATTCTACTAGGTTCTGATTTTATTGGAGTCAGTGGTACTGCCATCAGTGCCTTGCCATACAGCAGGAAGTCTTTCTGAAAAGAAGCACATGGTCCCCGCTCAGAGCACATTCATCTCCTTTTCCAGCCACTGACATCAGTTGAAAGGACATTGCAGGTGCTTGTCTGATTTTATGATTCAAACCCAAGATTTTAATTTCACAGAGGTTTTTTTATTCCTCTGGGGAGGGGTAGGTGCAGAATTTTGTGTCAGAAGCAACAGACTAGATCTGTCCTACCTCGAGTAAATAGCCATAGATGATACTTGTGTAATCCACAAAACTATGAAGTACATCCCTTTCACCTTTCCTGCAGCCTTGTAGTTAAACATAGCTAATATAGAGCATATATTCAGTTTGATTGGAGCTAAGCAGGTAACTTTTGATGAACACTAAAATAGCACAGTGTTTAATTGGTATCTTCTGCTCAGGAGAGGCCTATGAACTGCCATCATTTCCCCCCTCTTAGTTGTTACTCAAGGATGGTTTTCTGGCGTTTTTAGAATCTCTGAATCTGGGAGGACAAGGCTACATCTTGCATGTTACCCCAGTGTCACAATTCAAATGAAGTCATATGAAGTTGTCTCAGACTAACAGTCTTTCTGGCACTCATAATAATGTTCTTTTTAAAACCTGTTTTCCCCAGTTCTGTGCCCCAAAGGCATTTTGCACACTAAAACGGTATAGAAATGGTCAATTGCCAATGGCTCAGAGAAGTTAGGTAAGTCAGTGACTGAAGATTCATAACAACCTTCTTTTGCATGATGCACCTTTTTTAAAAGAAAAAAGTTATTATCTCTTTATTTGCCAATATTTCCTAGTGACATGTCAACAGTTCTGGGGAAAAAAGCCTTGAAAAATCTTAGTGTGTGTTTCTGTCACATGAAAATTCAGAGCTACAAAGTCTTTGCCCAGACAGCCTGGCTTGCTGTCTGTTGTCACTTGCTTCCATTTATCTAACAAATGCTACCAGTTCCTTAGGTTTGTCACAGACTGTGCTTCAGTTTCCTTTCACCTTCTGATGTGACTTACAGCTCCATCACAGAACTGTTTAGTAAATTGTTCAGCATTGTTTCTCACTCCCTGCTCTGCACAGTGTGGGGGGAATGTTCCTGATCCGTTTTCCTTGCAAGGCACTCTGGAGCGAAGATGCATCTTATTGTTACAAGGAGGTACTTTTGTCAGCCTTCCTGTTGTGTCTGACCTGGGTGGCTGTTCCCAGCCTCTGCATTTTCATCTGCTTTCCACCTGACCTGAGCACATGCACTTATTTCTTTAGTGATGTTCCATCTGTACAGGTGTGATTGCTGGACTTTATTTTTTTGGGTTTATTTTTTCAGTGGAACTCTGTTTTGATTTCTTTTTCAGATGCATTCTTCCACGTTGTGGACTTCATGATGCCTTGAAAATTCATTTTCTCAAGCCTAGTCTGAAATTTCATTGGAAATACTGCATTGTGTGTGTAATTACAGCTTCTTTCTCAAGATCACTCAGTAATTTATACCCTATTAGGATGTGTTGCTATGGGAAATCATGGTTGCTTGTCCAGCTCACTGACATTATGTGTTACAAAAGAATTTGCTATCATAGAACTGCATAGTAAGGCATTAATAAAAAGCTGAATAATCCAAGCATAGCTGGAAACTTTATATAAATTCAAGTAGTATTCCAACACTATATAGCATCAAATAAGATACCAAGCTATAGTGGTATCTTTTCCCCCTACAATAGAAACAATGGCAAATACTGTATTTAATTGTTTTAATGCTTCAGCCATTTCACATTTTGCAGATTATTGTAAACACTCTCTGTCCTGCAGCAAGGCAAACTGGTTTATGGTTTCTCTCTAAAAACCCTTCCTGCTTTACTGTTAATTTTTTCCTGAAGCCATGGTATCTTCATTTCATCAAACTGGTTGATAAAACATTCAATAGCAGGCAGAGGAAACGGAGGGACATTCTGCTAAAGGGACATTCTGCCAGTAATTTTATCCTCTCATGCACACTTTTCAAAGACAAGATTAAAAGGGAGCTGAAGAACTCTTACAGAATGTGATGTGTTTTGGACAGTTGTACTATTCTTATGCCAGTAGCTTGAGAGGATTGAATTCAATTTATTGGGAGGTGTTTGATAGTGATTCTCCATGTGGTTCAATGCCACCTTTTGGGGCTTGCCCCAGCTCGTGTTACAGGCGTGGCTGCAGTGCCATGTTTGTGTCATTCAGTGGCAGAGAGGACAAGGCGAGGTCTTCCCCTGGTGCTCTGACCCACATGGGCTCCCAGGATTTCTCAACAGCCTGACATTATTGCTTTTCTGTTTGTATGTTACACTTGAGAGGCAGCGGGCGTTGGCCGAGTGGCGTAGGCCCCCGCCTGTGGAGCTGGCTCCTCCTCTGAGGATGCCGGTTCGAATCCTGGAGGAACTCGCTGTCGCCGTTCGAGCGTGCTCGGCCGTGGCAAGATGAGCCTCAGGAGTAAAGGGAGTGGGGCCAGTTCTGCGCACCCTGTGCCTCACTTAAAAAATCCATTGCGCAGGTTTATCCCAAGATCTTCGTTCGCGAAGTCCAGCCAACAACAACCATGTGGTTCTTGGTGGGGGTGTTATGGTCTAATGGGTGACATTCCCAAGAGCTCTGCTGGCTCCAGCTCAGCCAGTGACACAGGAGGAGCCCAAGTTCCAGAAGAAGGAATGCTGGGATCTCCTTGACTGTGGAAAAAAATGGCAGGCTAAAGTTCACAACTTTTCCAGAAATGGTGGGTATATTATTTTTCTTTATATACTTTCTTCAGAGAATTTAAAAGCAGGAAAAGACAGTTGCAAATATTACATTGAACTGGAGAGCAGTGATAAGAAGCTGATGGAAGAATGTGACCTCCAGCTCCAATTTGAGGTTGCTTGCAGAAGTCCTTGTGAATTCCAATTCCTTGAGCTAAAAGAGTTGCGTGGATTAGGAAGCACAGTTCCTGTAGGCAAAGGAATCAAACCTTTGCCACCTTGCTGCTGCCTGTGTTTAACTCTCTCTTTTATTATTCCTTCACCGTTTCCTTTTCTTCAGTGATGCATCACCTCTCCAGGTAATAAATCATAGGATCTTTGTGGATAATGTCTTCATTTTGCATGGCAAACACATGCCATAAATCTATGTGAAGCTTAATAATTGGTATATGGCATCTTTCTTCCTGTGAATGGCAGAGACAGAGGATCCCATTTCCATTCTGCTTTCCCACTGACAGAGAGACAGAACTTGTTGATCAACTGTTTGAGTACTGCAGTGATTGAGATAAATGCTCAAAAAAAAGCCAGAGGAAAGAACCACTAATACTAGTCTGTTCATTTCCCAAAATCCTACTGGAAAACTCCACACAGGCCAAGGTTTCTAGAAGAGGATGGCATTGGAAGCACTGCTGTCTCTATTTGTGTGTCTGCACTGACTCATGGGTTCTGCTTTCAGAACTCCTGTTATGTGACTCCATGTAGTATCATGGAGACCTACTAGTCTTGCTTTACCAGAGCAAATAGGCCTTGTAATGATAGTGTTTCTACTGGGTAAATTGGCCAGGAATGAAAGGATGATAAGGATTCAGAATGATCTGAAGTGGTCTATTTCTCGAGTTGACTAGACTAGTACAAGCATTTTCCTCTAAGACATACATGTAGTGTCGCCATGCTCCTTGTTCCACCCTGACTGTTTGGGATATTTTTGGCAGCCTGATACTCGTTGTAGTATGAAGAGCAGGATCACAGAGCCAGAAGCTCCCAAAGTGGAACTGACAGCTCTGAGACAAAGGCAACAGAAATTTTCTCTGAGCGGCAGTGGTAGTATCAGGCCCATTGAATGTAAGGCAATTACAGTGTAGGCTAATGAAATCAGATGCCAGCCTTGCTGATATGACTAGTTTCACAACCTCTAGCCTTCCTAGCATAACACAGAATAATTCATAATGAGACTGCACAGAACTCTTTCAATTAGATTTCAGGAGTGGAGTAAGTTATTTGTTAGGCAGAAGCATGCAAAGCCTGTAGGCTCAAACACATGGTACTTGAATAAATAGACTCAGACTTTTGCTATCACAGAAAGAAAATAAGAACTCAGTGTAAAACATGTAAAATTCTACCTCTAGAAAACACCTATTCAGCTGAAATCACCTACCTGCACTCCATTCAAAAATCACACTTCTGGATGAAGGGACAAGCTGCCATTTCTCAGAAAAGCTCTGAGGATGCCTTCAAGTGAAGATTGGGGCTGCAGCTGTACGTTTCAGATGGCACAAATGTCAGAAATGCCTGCCACACATGAAAAAATCCCCAGGAATGCTGATCAGTAAGCAGAGACTCTGAAGACAAACTCTTTCATGGATGCTACTTTTATTAAAGGTGGTATTTCACCATTTCAGGGAAGTGTCTGTGTTAATCACCTGAACCCAGTTTAGTACAGGTATTTGTGCTCTTCCTGTCTTCAAGGTGGTTTTTGTTCTTTTGTGATAGTAACTACTTCTAGGATTGAGTTTTAGACACCTTATCTTTCCCATTAAGATGGGAATTCTTTCCCAAAGAAGATGGGTTGTTCCCCAGGCAAATTGCTTCAGCCAAACATCTTTGATCAAGTGCTTTCATTCTGGCATTCAGATGCTTTCATGGAGGAATTCATAGATGTCCATAGTAGCCTGGCTGATGGCTTGGTAATGGATTTGACAGAACAAGAAGAGAACAACTGCAGGACTCCATGGAAAAGGAGAAGACTGTCCATAAATGTCCTTTCCTGACTGCAGTGTTATATTGGAGATGACATAGGAGTAGTTTTGATTATATAATTTTACACTATTTTTCAGAAATTGTCTATATATCATTCTCTCAAGTGGAGAAGATGGCATTGCACAGGGGAAAAAAAAGTGTGGTCAGTTTGCAAGGAAACTCATGGGTCTTGTTGGCTTCTAATAGGGAGAAGAAATTATTTTTGCCTTCTAGGTTTGAATAAGAATTGCTTATAGTGAAATAGATTTTACAGCCCATTAAGTTCAGTCAGTACCAAATGAACTTAACTGGCCAGATTGACACCTGGAGAATACCCCTTGTGCTAGAGGGAACCTTCAAATGTGTAAAGTTGATGCAGCTAATTCTGTTATGTCTTGCTTTGGATCTGACATCAGTGAAGTTTCTGCTGCTGGAGTTACATGTTCTGAATGACTTGGAGCAGGGTGAGACAATGGAAAAGGGAGGAAGGGAGGCAAGGCAAGGCAAGGCAAGGCAAGGCGAAAGGAATACCATTCTGCTATGTCTCATCCTCATCAAAATAGGCAGGCAGGAGCACACTGGCTACACTCAGTGCCTACAGCTCCAGAGCCTACTCACATTACTCCTCTGATGATCATACCTGAACCATGACTGTTGTGATACATCTAGTCCATGTGATACTTCTGTTTTTCTTAATTATTGTGAAGAACAGACAAATTTTCTTCAGTACAAGGGAGGGCTAATGTCATTTCCCTGGTGGAAATGGCATAGGACGAAGTGATGATGTAAATTACCAAGTAGTGATTGAGATCCAGGCACTGAGAAGAGGATAAGAAGGCAGATTTCTTCTGTAAAAAAGCAAATCCTAACTCTGCTCTGCTCATAAAATTAAAAATCCTGTCTGAAAGCAATCCAGAATATTATATCTTTCACAGGAAAGAATTATGAAGTTCAGCTCAAGTGTTGACAGAATAGTTTATCATGAGGTAAACCACTTTCTTTAGATAACCCTTACTTTTTAAATTCCTACACATGCAATTATTATCCTTTTGAGGACATTTAAAAATAAACTGTCAAACAGGATCTTTCCAAAATGACAAAATCCTGACCCAAAAAGAATAGATTCTGACCCTGAAATTGTATATGATAATATTTGGCCAATAGATTGAAAAGAATTTCCTCCTGCCACTCTCAGTTCTTGAATTAAGTGGCAGAGTATGAAACTGGCCATGCAAATGGACAATGTCAACAGGCCCCAAAATGAGTCCTATGACAACTAAATACTCATGTTTCCCCAGAAAATCTGTTGCCTTGCATGTCTAAAGCATCAATCACAGTGGTTTTGATACCACCGCACAGATAATTTCCATTTTAAGTTCTTTGCTTTGTTGTGGGATTATCTTTACAACAATAGTTGTGGCTCTGTGTAAATCATTCTGTAAAAAGAAAGAGGATGGAAGTGGACAGTGTGGAGTCTGGCAGCACATCTCTCATCCCTCAGGATTGGGCAGCCATTGCACCAAGTCCTGCAGTCACCTGGAAGGATCTCTTGCTGTCTTGGAAATTTACAGTGCATCATCATGATGCCAAATAACCAACAATTGAATGTTTTTTCCAACATTAAGGAATTGTGAAAGCTGTTTTATACAGTGTCTTGTAAAATCACAGCCAGAAGTCCTAGAATTCATGGAGTTTTGATTATGAACTTAGATAAGAAGTTGGCATTTACTTTTGAGACAACCATGGGGGAGAAAGAAACCATCCCAAAAATGGAAGGGGACTGTGGAATCCTCATCCCTGGGAGTGTTAAAGGCCAAGTTGGATGTGGCTCTGAGCACCTTGCTCTAGTGGAAGGTGGCCCTGCCCATGTCAGGGAAGTTGTAATGAGGTGATCTTTAAGGTCCCTTCTAACCCAAACATTCTATAATTCTGTAATTACTGTCATTGACTGTAACTCAGACATTTACATTATTTTTTTTGTTTTGTTTTTCCCCCACTGCCTTCCTTTTTGAAGAATTGATTTCAATAAGGGAAACAGCACCAAGAGAAGATTTGCTGTATTGAATTCACATTGAACTGATTAAAAAACATGGAAGTTATTAGAAAAATAAACATATTTCCTGTTCCATTTTGTAGTATTTTATCAACAAATTTATTAGTTTAATATAAAGTCTAAGTAAATATGGTAGGGAATATTATTTAGCATCATTGTAGAATAATTTTGGAAGCTGGAGAACATGTTTTTATGTCTGCAATAAAGTTTACAAGTAAATATATTTTTTATGAAAGAGATCATATAGTTTTTCACCTTATGAAAGAATAGTGTGAGGATAGTTAAAATCTTCATAAAAAAGTCTAATCTTGTTAAGATTTTTTGCCTCAGCAATGCAGTCAGCATTGCCTTCTGGAGGAACTGGTGGGAGACAAAATAGAGGCCCTGAGTACCTATAAATAATAGAAGGTCTGGGGCCATTTTTTATAAAGGATGAGTCTGCATCAAATTCCCTTCAACATTTTGTGGGCATATTAATTCCTTCCCCTCCCTTCCCTTTGCAGATGTGGACTGTTGCAATCCACTGTTGAACGCCTGCTGTGGCTCCTGCTCAAGCACAGGGAAAGAGTCCCTTTAAATGAAAGAGATCTTTTAGTGCCTCTTCCAGCTGTTACGAGATTTAGTTACTGCATGTTTCCACAGCAGATTGAAGGCCTTGAAGTAAAGGTAGCATAGGGTTGTACTCCCTGCTTCATTCCATTACTGGTCCAGCAGATTACTTGAAACTCCAGTTTGGCATTCACAGGTGGCACAGCCTTTTGCAAACTCCTTCATCTGTGTGGTTTCCACAGGCCTGATCTCCTTCTTTCTTCTTTAACATTTCTTAGAAAGGGGAGAAAAGGAGAAGGTGGGTCAGAGAGATGCTTAGTGAAAGAGAACTTCACTCCATGAAACCTTTCCATCCACTGTACTGCCCACTATGCTGATGGTACAGTTTTTTCATGGGCACTATACCAGGAATAGGTGATGGGTTGGCACAAATAAAAGTATCAGTACAATTTGATATGAAAAATAGATGAGCAAAGGGCCCTGCTGTGCTAAGGGGCTTTGCTGGTTGTTTTTTATAGTATTCCAGCAAACTATTTGAGGTAATTCTTAAGCACACCATAATCTATTTATGCTGAAGTAAACTGAAATTTTCCTGTCAAAGCCTGTATTTCTGATGTTTCACCATTATTTATTTATTTATTTATTGAAAATTATTGCTCTCTATGGGAAATGTTAAGTGAAATTTAAGTGAAAAAATGCACATTCAAATGTCAGCTCAGTTGAAATAGGACCTTTTGAACCCACTTTTTCATTCATTTTTTTTTAGCATTCTTAACCTTCAGGTCACTCTGATGTAGTTTCTAAGGAACACCACTATGACTGTTGAACAGAATGGCTTCCTGATTTTCCTTTGGATTACTAATCACAAGACTCCTTTACACCCTTCTTGTCCAACCGCCTCTACTTCCAGTTGAATCAGGAATGAGAACTACTGTTTTCATCATTCCAGTTTGTTCCTTGGACTTTCCATAAGTTTTCCATTGTTGAGACCACTATTGGTTATGAGCTGACACAATTGGACTGGGGAGAGGAGCCTTTACTGGTGAAGAAAGCGTAAAGAATTGAAAGGACAGGGTTGTACTAGCAGAGTAGTGGTTGCGCTGACTCCAGCACTGGTGTGTGTTGTGCTGTAATATTAGAGAGGCCTTGTTGTGATGCAGTGAAATTAAGTCAGTGCCCATGGGCCCCACCACAGAACTGGGCAACAACCCAGTGTTTCCATGTCTCAGTGCTGAGGACATGCACTCACTCGGCAGTGACTGAACTCTTACAAGTGTTACAGCAGAGGAAAACATTGTCTCTGCAAAGGGCACTGATGAAAATTCAGGCAATATTCTGCAACCAGGGCTGTGTTCTTACTGCTTTTTGTAGCCTGGATTATTGAGGGTCTAGGACAGGGTTTGGAAGCTGTGAGCTCAAAACCAAACTGTGCTTCAGGCACATGATGGGATTCTTGGGGCTGTCCTGTGCAGGGCCAGGAGTTGGACTTTGATGGTCCTTGTGGGTCACTTCCAACTCAGGATGTTCAATGATTCTGTAACTCTATAATATTGAGTCGAGGTGTGCACACCCCTGAGTGCAGATTGGGGTCCTAAACCCTTATGAATGACAGGTGGAGGCACTGCTTATTGGCAGTGATTTCAGTGCAGTTTTGGGGCTGTGCCGCTGAGTACAGCCCTGCCCTGCCGTGTCTGCTTCTCTCCACTGGAGCACAAAGACTTCCCTGGAGGGAGTTGTTAGGTCCTGCTGCCTGGGCATCCCACTTCTAAGTGATGCCTGGGTTTAATAGCTGGAGCCTTCAGTTAAAGTATCTTTCTAGGTGCTTTCTCAATGGTAGGAAAACCTGCCTTTAGTTACATTTTTCCTGGAGACTTTTCCCAAGACTGCATACTGCCTTTCTCTTCAGACAGTAGGGCAAGACACTTTGCTGACATAAGCCTGCCCATTTCCCTCACACAGGAGGGCCTTTCAGTGATTTGGATCAGCTGAACAAATGATGTATAACTTAAACATCAATCCTGGGTTTATATATATGCACATATCAGCAATTCAGATCCAAATATTCACCCACCTAAATGCCAGAAATCATCAGTCTCACATCTATTTTGTATCTTCTTCATACTTTTGCCCTTCACTAGTGATAGTGCCTGCATGCAACTCTCGCAACTTAAAAATTCATAGTCAGTTAAACACTAGACTTAGAATATCCATTATCATTAGAAGATAAATAAGGTCTGTGAAAGTGGCTGTTCTTATAAAGTGTATTTTTTTCCCATCATTCAGCTGGGTGCTGAAGTTTGCTGGTTCACAGCAGTTTCTGCACATCAGAGGTGCTGAGACACAGAAGTGACTGGTCTGCACTGACATGGGAAATGAGAAAAGTGTCTGAGGAAAGTCAGGCTAATTTAACCTCTTTCCTAATTTGTTCTAAAGCCAAAGAGTTAATTAGTGCAGTTAAGTTTCTGGTTGGTAAGAACACTTGCTCTGCACAGACAAATGACAGTGTATACCACAGATTTAATTAAAGAGAACAGAGATAAGTACTGCATTGTATGCTAAAGTAATGTTTACTATAGCAACTGATTACTCTGCAGACAGCTTGTTATTTTCCTTTCCAATTTAAAGTGAAGATAAGAAATATAGAAGGATGATAAATATTCTATTTGAATTGTACCTTTTAGGGAGGTGACTGAAAGACATTGAGAGCACTTATATAAGAAATAAAGCTACAAAATCCTTGGCAATATAAATTGGCATATTTCCGTTTGCCATTAATGAGTTTTTTGTTACACCAGTTGAGAAGCTAACTCCTAAGAGAACTCAAAAACTTTTGTATCTTCAAACAATCTTCAAAAATACAAAGAGCTGGACTTTTTACATCAGTGTGCAATGGCCTGATAAATCATCATCCATTTCTTCTGAGAAAGTGAGGGAGAAATGATTGGAAGCAGTGCTGTTGCTTTCTGGAAGAAAGCTGTAGGACATAAAGAGATGGTATCTTAATACTGGTCAGTCCTTGTCCTGTCAGAGTCCCCACCTTTGTCATTTCTGCAATTGTTGTACAGTGTTCCCTCCCTCACTTCAGTCTGATGGTTAAATGTGGTGTAAAGGAGTGGGCTTTCTGCTGAAGCAGTAGATTGAGAAATAGTTCTGTTCCAGATCCACTGTATGACTGACAAGCTGCACCTCAATTTCTTCAGCATCATGCTCCTTCTAAGCTTCCCTTTGTCATTCCACTATCCTTTCCTTTATGAAAGGCAGGATTGCTCTAGGTGAGAAGCAGTCTGGTGTTTGAATTTAATGGATTTGCACTAGAGCATTGAGTCTACCATGGACTGCTCATGTTTCACTCCATGACAGGTTTATTCTGTCCAGGTTAGAGCAGACTAAAACAGGGACAACAAAACTCAGTTGTTACCAAAACAGCTGGGGATAGGCAGGGCCACAGTTTTGCAGCTCCACAAGGTAGTGGTGGTGGTGGTGGTGGTGAGAAACAGCTTGTGTCTTAAAGTTGGCAGGGAAAAGTAGCCCTCTCATCCCAGTGCAGTGTGAATTCCAGGATCGTGCAGGGAACATGAGGATGAGGTACTGCAGGAGGCACAGAACGGTGAGAGCTGCTGGCTCTGTGCATCCTCGCAGAGCCATGCACCGAACTCCCTGGAATCCAGAGTGCTCCAAATATTCCACTCACATTCCCAACACAGGAGAGCAAAGCCAGACTTATGTGTGTCCAATTTAATCAAGAATAAAACCAGGCAATGGAAGCTTCATTATTCCTTTATTATTATTATTGTATATATATTGCATGTAATTGTGGCGTGAGCTGATGTTAATGAATTCCAAATAGCCTTTTTAACTAGGAAGTTTATGTTGTATTGCATTAATGCAATAGGCTCTGACTTTCCAAGTTTCCTCAAAACGAAACAATTTTCTTTTCAAGTGTACATCACTGAAGTCAGAGAGACATAATATTCCCAACTGCATAGAACAGCCTGTGGCAACTAGGTTAGAGCTGTCAGTTTTACACATGGGGTGCCTGACAAACATATTATACATACAATTCAAGGCTGACCTTATACTGCACCTGAATTTAAATCTGTGTGCTGCACGATGCTTTATATCCTGAACAGGCTGTTAACACCCTCTTGCAGCCCTTCCCTTTTATAATGGGCTATAACTGCAAACTCTATATTGTCATGAGCAGCAGCCAGAAGGTAACACCATAAAATTAGTTAATTTTAACATAAAGATGCCAAATCACTGCTGCACACATTTGAAAAATACATTTTCTTTTAAGTAGTTGAGTGCTTGCAGATAGGAAGAATGTTCCATAAAAAATCACCATGTTGCCCAGTGTTTTCAGATAACTGGTGTCCCTGAGCTTCTGCAAGTTCTGTGAGGACATTTCATGGTTATGAGTGGTCACTGTGAGGCAATAACGTGGAGCACACTTTGCTGGTCTGTCCCATCTTAAGTAACAGGGATTTTACTCAAACCTCTTCTTACTCCATCTGTGAGATAATCACCTCCAAACCAGAAATTCTTGGCTTTACTAGTTTGGAATTGCTGAGATATCAGCCAGTGCTTTCAAGGGTGTAGCAGACATATACCTAGGATGAAATCCAATGCCAAACTCCTGATGACTTCAGCAGTGTGGAATTTCTACTCTAATGAGTGCACAGCCATGCATGACCCACAGAGCAAACCAGTTGTGCTTCCTCTGCTCATGTGTTGGGGAAGTAACAATTTTCTTCCTCTCTTCTTATGACTGGAAGATTTTCAGTCTTTGCAAGGGATGGTGTAACTGCAGCCAGAGAAGGAGGTGAGGGTAGCTGGGAAGGGGAAAGATTCGGAGCAATTTTACTACAGCTCTATGTAGACTTCTATAGGGTCTGTAGGAAGCTATAAAGGGAGGAGGGATGTTGGGACAGGTGCTTTGACTCTGCTCTACATGTAGGCAATCAGGCATCTCTTGTGACCCTCTCTCTCTGCCCCTGTCCCCCCATCCAGTGCTGTGACATTGTACACTCAGTAGCTGTGTCTGTGCTCCAAGTGCAGGTTCTGGGGTTTACAGTGTTGTGTCTCTGATCTTTCATGTGCTTGTTTCTGCAGGGCTGTGCTGTTTGCATGTCAAATCACCCCCTCATTTCTGGTCAGAATAAGAAAGAATTCATTCAGCCAAGCCAAGCTCTGGAGAAGTCCAGAACAAGGAGTCTGATTTCAGACTGACCCAGGCAGTTTGAAGGTTGAGATCAAGATCTCAGTCTGGGCTCTGTAAATGAGGCTTGGCTCTTTGGCTTGTTTCCAGTCCACAACAGGAGCTGCCTGGGTCTGGCTTCCTTCCCACCTCTGTGAGCCCCTACCATGCCTGGCATCTTGAGCAACAATGAAAAAAAAGACTGCTTTTCTTGGCATAAACAAATCCTTTTGGAAATGTTTTCAGGCATTTGGAAGAACTGTCTGGAAGTATCCCACTTCAATCTGTAGATTCCATTTGCTATTCTCCTACATGCTCCTGTCAAGCACTAATAGGTACTATTTCCTTTTAAATTCTTTTGGAAGTAAAATCCTTAGGATTATTGGTTTTGTTTCCCTTGATTTGGGTAGTTGCCACTCATCAGACTTTAGAAAACTGGCTGCTGTACTGGCTGGACCAGGGCACAGCATAGCATGTATATTGTTATAGTTAATGAAATTATTTCACACCAATGGTGCTTTACTAACACACACTAATAATTCATTGATGGGATTAGTTTCTGTAATTGATTGCCAACTTTCCTAACAAGCTAGTGCTCAGAAACTTCTAAAGGTAAGACAACTCCTCTCCCTCCTCTGGAGACATGTATCTTGTATGCATTATGAAATGGGCGCAGCCTATTAAGGTGTTCTTCCCTGCTTGGATATGACAGATATTCTCAAAGGAACTAAACTCATTTCTGCACAATGTGCTAGAGACATGAAGAAGTAAACTATAATTTATCTTCCCTGAATAGCTCTTAGTTCAGTGCCTAAGCTGGAGCACCTTCCCATGAACTTTGCCCATGGATGTTTATTTGTGGACCCAAAGCTATATGGATTTGCTTTCATAATGCACAAATCATTTTGCAGATAAAGTTGAAAACAATCATTTTATTACTGATTTCCTATGAATTAGACATTGTCATTGACAAAAATTTGACTGGTTACACAGATTCTCTTTTGTTCTTGCATATTGACTTTTAATTATGCACTGTTTAATTAAACAAATAACAATGTCTTTCCCATCAAATGATAGGTAGAGTGTGCAGTCTCTATCATGACTTATTTTCTTAGCTTATCCTCTAGATTTTGTGAGTTGAATGAAAATGCAGAATTTCAAGTGTGTGTTGAAAGGTAAAAAGAAAGCCTCTAATATTCTGCAACATTCTTGCTTTGAAGAATGCTGTGTTGAAGATGGGTTAGATGTTTGGTTGGCACTGATTTAACTGGCACAGGCAGCTGGACTGTTTAAACATGGTCCATATGTCAGAAAGAAAGATTCTTCCAAGGTGCTCTTATGCTGCATGTCCTCCTTTAGGAATTCACTTGTGTATCCTGAGGTTTTGGTTCAGGACAGGAGGTTTTTATCTGTTTTCTGGGATCAAAGGAGTAACAGCCACTGGGTGTTAAGCATCAGTTCTCCTGTTAGAACTAGCTTCTCATAGACATGCACTATCCCTCAATGTTGGTAGGTAAAAGGGCAAGAAAGCAATTCCTTTTGGGCTTCTTCAGGGGCAGAGAGTTGTTTCAACAGCTTTTCCTGTGGTCAGATGACCACTTAAGCAAAGTCATGGTACTGCTGCTCTGAGAAGAACCCTTGTCCCTAGAGGTGAGTAGACATTAAAACCTGTTGACTGTCTCAAGGGTCAGCTTCCCCGGTGTGAATGGGCTGGTGGATTCTGAATACCAGCCTCAGTGTCCCTGTGAATAATCTGAGCTTGCTGTTCTGAAGTTCAAAGCCACAAGATGATCCTGCAGGTCAGTGCCTCTCTGCATGTTCTTCACCTAATTCTGTCACAGAGATAATCCCCCTTGGCAAGACAGGAGGGAGAACTCACAAATACAGAGAAGTTAGTTTAGGAAGACAATCAGAAAATACTTCTGGTAGCCTGATTTTGGTTGAAGTTACATGGTATTTCCTTTCAAAATAGCCATCCTTCTGTTTTTGTGGCTTCCAGCCTGCTTTTGCTCATCCCCGGATTCCTCTTGAGCCCATTGTTTCCCCATAGCAACAACTGTAATTTCTCAAGCCATTCCTACACTACAGTCTGAAAGCACAAATAAAATGAAACTATCATGAGAATGTTGTTCACGTGTGAAACGGCAGGTTGAACCATTTTCCATGTGTTTTATTTGTTAATTAATCTGGAAGCTTCCAGAGTTTATTTTAAAGAGTCCGGTTTATAGACACGTGCACCCCGTGAGGCATCCTGTGCTAAGGCATGCGTGTGGAATATATATATATATATATATATGGAATTGTTTTATGCCCATATAAAGTATAAATGTTGTTTTTCTCCAGGTTGTTGTATCATGATTCTAAATACCGAAGACAAAGGGTTCTATACTAAAATCCCCCCAACAGAATGAACAATAGTTATTAGTACTTAAAATTTTTTTATTACAGTATAAAAAATACTTAGCTCTGCTTACCTCTTCTTAACAAAGGGGGGAAGGAGGGCTAAGGAGTCCTAAAACACTTGCATTTGCTCTTATGTGAGATACACCAACCATTTTCCACTGCTCTCATTGTCAAGCAACTTGGTAGCAAATAATTCTTTGAAAAGCAAGCATTTTCTTCAAGTGGCAGAGCTATTCCTTTAACAACTCCTTCTGTCAGAAAGTTACTGGCACTTAGAACCCTAAGGGAGAGACTTCCCAAACCTCCCTTTGTAAGAGAAATTTGGCCTGTAGATATAATGGCTGGGTATTCATATCCTCTAATTTTAAGTGGAGTTTAACTTGTTGCTTCCATTTAGATTTCTTATGTAGGTGATGCAGACATTCTGACTTCTTCAGGAATGATTCAGACCAGGACTGAAGTCTAAGTCACCACCTGGAGATACAGCCTTTTTTCTAGGCACTGTAGAAGGTACATAGCATTACTGTACTTGTGCCACAGTCACCTCAGGTAGATGCTTATGCTGAGCTGAGATGGAGCAAAAACCAGCCCTACTGTGTGTCTGAGAAAAACAGTAGACCGAATTTATCCCGTTACTTATCCCACTTTGTATTTCAGTGAGTACCGAAGAAAACGAAACTTAAAATACAACATATAAATTTGTGGGTGTGCTGTTTCTAGTGTATTAGTATCAGTTAACACCATCCTGGCATCAGGAAAGGACCTGTGTGAGGTGTGCACATATATTAAAGGATGAAATTGGAACAGTAGATGTTCCATTGAAATCAAATATCCTGACCCTCTAGAGTTGCAGCTTTCTCAATGCTAAGAGGGTTATGCAGACAGTTTGCTAAGAGAGTATGTTAGCTGTTGCCAACTGAATTTTAATTTGCTATTAATAATTGTTATTCAATAACTCCAGGAAACATGCAAGAAGTGGAAAAGGTTCAGTATAATTCTTGGCTGGAAATAACTCCCTACTGCAATCTCTGGTACCACGGGGAACACATATTTAGTGGTCATATTCAGATGTAACTATCTCCTGGGATGTGCACTGCATGCTTCCAAGAGATGTATAAGCCACAGAGAGCTGAGGACTGGCTAGAAACACAGCCACATGGTTTTGCTTTAGCACTCCAGCATATCCATGTGGGCTTGGAGACCCCAGTCCAGGCCTGACAGCCATCTCACCTGGGCAGGTGCAGGATGTACATTGGTGAGAGCAGCTGTCCTGGGGCTAATGAAGGAAGACTTGCATGCCTAATGGTTTCTTTGATGCTGCATAATTTGTACAACACAGGTGCCATAAAGCATTTATGAGCAGGAATCCCCTGGTTTTGGCTCTGCTTTTCTCAAAGTAGCAGCTTATCTGTGCTTCTGCATAAAACAGAAAACAATGGAGATATCCTCAGAAGTGGACTCAAGAGGCTGAATCATAGCTCCAGCAGAGATATATCCCACTTTTCCTTATTGACCTTTAATATAGCTTCTCTGGCACTCTGCAATCAATGTAATCTTTTCACTATGATCATAATGGCCATTATCCTGAAAACAACAGATAGAAGTGGAAGAAATATTAAATTAGAAAAATAGCTGGAGGATTTCTTTGTTTTCTTTGTGGATTTCTCATTTTTCTTCTTTTTTTCCCCCTGGAGTCAAAAATATTTTTAGGTTGAGGCAAGTGGTTGGCCCCATTAATATTGCACACTTTCCTCTGTTTCAGTACATTGCCAACAGTAAGGTGTTATTTAGGGGAAAATATAAATGCATAATAAACAGATCTATACAATCATTACTGAACTAAAATAGCAGTTAGGAAAGTATTTTTATTGTGAAAAATGGCCCTGTAAGACTTGCTGGCTATTTGTAATGTTGCAGTGTAACTCAGATAAATTGGTGCCCAGGAGTGTGACATTTCAAAAGCTTGAAAATACACTACATTTTTTTTTTTTTTGAAACGCCATTTTTGTAATTCTGCTTGCTATTTCACAGGAGCAGGGAGCAATTCCTCTATGCCCAGGCAGTTCAATTAGAGTGTTGTAGATGTTGTCAGAAAGGCTCAAACAGAAGTGCCCCTGAGCAACTGTTGCGATTACATGAAGTATCCTGTGCCCCTGCTCCCCAGTAATTGACATTTCTGGCCATTTGTGTGCAATGCTATTCCATAACTTTCAAAGTAATGACTCATTTGTCTTGTAAACTTTGTATGATAAACCCTCCCATTTGGGGTTAGACATACATATTTTAGTAAAAAGGGGTTAATAGATGAAGACTTCCACAGGGACAGAGGCTCTTTTTCCATTAAGTGTTTCTACTGACATAAGCACAAGTTCACCAGATTCTGGAGGTGGATGTAGGGCAGCCTGGTAATGTTATCTGCTTATCTGTCATTATTCATAATATAGATCAGGGGTTCAGGAGATACCTGAAATCCTTTGTGGTTGGGGCTGAGGAGTAAGAAGGGGAGTAGATCTGACTTGGTTGACCTGTGGTTAAATACAAATCCCAGCTACTTGAAGACTGGTCAAACAGCACTGCACTGCACTTTGAGAGTTTAGATGTGCAGCCCAAAGCTTAATAAAATATACAAAATCACAGTGGGAGTGGAGCAGTGGACTGGGGCACTGTGGCCCCTCCACCTCTGCTGTGTGGATGAGGCATTGCTTGGGACAAGATTCATTTTGGTTCCCTGGATCTTCCCATCACTCATGTGCTTGGCTGCTTCAAAGTCTGCAGTCCCAGCAGGGCAGGACCCACGTGACACGTGTGACTCCTGTGTTCCTGTGAACACCTGTGGGTGAGGCAGGGACTCCACTGCTGATCTGGATCAGACACAGCCCATGGCACCTTTAAGAACCTCAGTGTCTGTATGGACTCTCTGCATAGAGAAAGGCCAGCCTTGGAGGGTTAAGAATTCAGTTCCCCAGGGGCACAGGAACATTGACCACATCGTATGTCACAATGTGAGCAACAGCCCTCAGCTCGATCCAAGGAACCCTCCATGGGGTGTGGGAGATGCAGTCCTCAGTCTGAATGCTGAGATTACTTACAGGGCACCTGCTCTTACCCTCAGTGCTGCCCCAGTGGTCTAAATAATTGCAGTCTTCAGAGCTCTTCCCCATTGTTCCTTCAATGACTTCATGCAAAAGAAAGATGATTTGTGCACATTTAGGAGGAGTGAATTTGCTTCCTGCGTCTGCTGCAGTTTTCAGACAATGGCCTTGATTTCCTTGCTCAGAACTGGGACAATAAGATGTTTTCTGATCTATGTAGTTGCTTTGTAAGGACAAGAACACTTTCCTGCTGTGTGTACTTACAATGCTCAACACATCAGGGTACTGATTTTCCAAAGCAAAGCACAAACTGTCTTGTTAACCTCCAAAGTCTTCTGAAGCCAAGAAGTGGGAAACACTTCTTACAGGTGAGCTATGACAAGCCTATCCCCTTAATTTTCTTTTTTTTTTTTTCTACTAGAAGTTTACACTGGCTGCTAAGAAAAATGGTTACTACCCAGTTGCCTAAAGGCCTCTTCATAACAAGCAACAGTATTATTTTTGCAATATGGAAATAGATTCACTAGTGAGATGATCAGCCTTCATAGAGGTGTGACTTAAAGATCCATTTTCTAGTGATGATAAATAGCATTTGGGCAGAGTCTGGACTTAAAGCCTTTCAAAATCACTACAAAGGACTTAACATCAGGGTATGAGACAGCATGACTTGGGGCTCACTTGGTGTTTTAACCCAGAGGCTTAAATGTCATAATGCAGCGTCATGTGATATTATTACTTAAGAGACATATGAAAGCTTGTAGGTAATAGAAAATAATATTACAGAATATGGTTTCAACAGCTTCAGGAATCAGAACATGTTCTAATTCTTTGAACTACATTTGTGGCATTTCACACTGAATTACTTAGTCTCCCATTAAGTAGCTGCTTTATCTTGTTTTTCTCATAGGTGTTCACCCACATGACACCACTATCATCTACATGAAGTCAAACATAAATACTGATTTGGGAATTTGTTCCTAGGTACTCTTTAGCAGGGGCTGCCCACACAGTCTGGTACCAATAAAAGACTAAACCAAATGCCCTAATCATAGTTTCTGTTACCATGTGCTTTCTGTCTCAACTTGACCTGGAATTTTCCCTTAGAGGAAAATCTTGCCATTTTCTGTTGACAAAAACAGTCATGAAGTCTGGGCTGAAAAAAACCCAAATTGACAGAGATATTGAATTAGAATAATTAAACAAGCAAACATCAATTCCTAAAATTGCTACTACATTAAATATATAGTATGCCACTTGAAAATCTGTTATCATAGGCTGCTGCTAAAAAGAGCAGTTATTTTTCCAATCATTGTACCACAGAATTGATAATTATGAGATGAGGAGCCACAGAAATTTTCCAGTGTATGTGAAGGGTTAAGTCAGGTTTTACTCAGTAAGTCTAGTTGAAAAAAAGAACAATTCTACTTCAGCTTCTGGACATGATGCCACTTAGTCTTTCCACAGTGGAGGGACTCCTCAATTTGGAATCTGTGTCTAAATCCCTGTCTAATGGGAACTGTAACAAAGGGTCACAGAATATACAGACATTACCCTCAATCAGTGATAAAAACCAACCAATAAAGCCACCAAACAAACAAATAAACAACCTGCAAGAGAGTTCCTCCAACAAAGTTATTCAGAGGATAATAGTACTACAGAGAGCAGTTCTTATTGTTGTTATAATCGTTGTGTCTGCAGCCTGTCAGATACTGACAGGCGCCTCTTTACCTTCGTAAAAGGGAAACAAAATGATCAGATTGCAAACCCCGTCGACTTTGATATCTGATCATGTCTAGACAGCCTCTGCCCCTGCCTCTTAAAGACAGTCGTCAAATGCTTTGCATCAATAATTTGATATGCTGCTGTTTTCAAGATGTTGAACATTAATGTCACCTCCTTGGGTCCCAAGTGCTTGCCTCTTCCGCACTTGTTATTTTTAGGTAATAATGGATACTCGCTTCTGTTTAGTTTTAATAATCAAGCAGAACAAGCAGCTTCAGCATCTGAAATAAACTGCTTCACAAATTAATCAAGTGCAGAACAAAGCTGTTTTAAGTCTATGATGGGCAATAAAGTCATTTGTGGTGCATTATCTCTGCTCTGTGCTAAAAACTATTGTGACCTGCAGAGATGAAGGAAAATTTTATTAGAAGTCAAAGTCCCTGGGACTTTTTACCAAACTGTAAAACTGGATTTTATACATTATACATGACCGTTTAATGTAAGTCCTAAAATTTCAGAGGATTATTTAAGAGACTACAAGCTGTAGAGAATGAAGGGGCTGAACTGACAATGGAATTGCCCTCGTGATTGGAAGAAGTCTTGGATAGGTTGGATGCCTTGCAGGCAGTCATAGTGCACATTTCTCTCACTGGCAAATAGAATCTAAGTCTGCCTTTGAGTAGAAGTGAACTGTTTGTGGTTGAACTCTAATGAACTTCCCTTAGCTCTACTGCTCACTTGTTGGGCTTTTAAATTGTGTGGCTGTAGGAAATTGCTGAATTATATGCAGCAGTTTGGTGTCAGCCCCTCAGTGCAGGAGGAACTGACCAGAGCTATCATTTACTTCTCTTCAGTTTTTGTATTGGATATGGAAAAAAAATAGTTGTGTATTGAGCTAACTATTCCTCTTACTTCTGATTATTCTCAGGTTACATTTAACTCTATCTTCTATCTGTTCAACAAATCTGTGTCCCTAAAGCATTTATGAATATAGCACAGGGTACAAACTGACATATTAATGCTGATAGATATGCAGAGAAAGTGAAGGGTTTGAATGTAGCACATTGGAGATGTGAAGACCTTGGTATAGAAATGATCTCTTGAGTAAAATCTATGTGAGATATATAGAAGTTGCAACACAGAATATTGGCTTATTGCACTCCATAGATTTGAAACCATCTCTCTTGGATGGCAGTGGAAAACTTCAATATACTTACATGAATTATAAATGATGTCTGATTCTCTTGTTGAAGTAGGTACCGAATGTTTTTCTAACATAGGCTCTTCAGCCTTTAAAAAGCTTCTTTGTATGTGCAAAGGTGAAAGATCTTCATTTGGAAATATTTACTGCTGTCAATATCTTAATGTAAATTGTGTAGCCTACTGTAAATATTTTTGTTTTAATTGGGAATGGCACAGATATTCCCTTTAAGTCATGGCTTTTAAAGAATTAGTTTGGAGATGGAATTGATCTGGAAGAAACAATGCTTGTGAAGATGCAGTATACAGAACCAAAATTGATTCAAGGTGACAATTCCTAAATAGTTCAGACATTTTGGTGCCTTGAAATGAACGCCTTCTCTGTCAGTTCAGAAATATAATGATGTACAACAAGGCAGATCAAAGACAAGAAATCATCACTTTGCTTACTGGATTCTCAGCAGTGATATAATTTACATTCTTAGAGATGTCTTTGCATTGTTTTTATTGTATAATAGTACATAAACCCTGGAAGTGCCTCCTGCTATCTCAAGACCCTTCATCATAATTATAGTAGTGGACTCAGTACATGAATAGCTGGATAAAATTCACAAGGCTATGTGACATGATCTCTTAGGTCCTACGGTGCCAAGAACTTGGTGTTTCTTCTTGGCAGAAAGAAAAAGTCTGCCTGGTCTTCATTTGGAGCAATTGGGATTCCTGTTAATTCATCAACCAACAGAGCTTTTAAATTTGACATGCACTTCCTCAGGGCTGCATCCACATGACTTTTCTCATACTGAATAGAGAGTGCCATAGAGCCTTCACTGTCCCATGTGAAGGAAGGAATGTTGGCATATCAAGGCAGATCTGTGCCCTGGCAGTGGATTCAGCTGTTTCCATCCACCATGGGGCTGAGAATCTGACTTGAAATTGAAGTGTTGCACCTGGATAGAAATACGCAAGTGGCTTTTTATTAAGATCAAACCTGAAGTTTTTGGCCCTGCATAGATCTCATCACGATGTTAGCTGAGGGAAGTGGCTCCTTGCAATGCTGTATCTAATTCCTGGAAAGCCCTGCCCTCAATATCAACAGCACAAGTCTGTGAGTGGTGGAACTGATAGGCAAGACGGTAGCTAGACTAACTTAGGAAAGGTCAGTCAAGACAAAAGAAAGCCTGGCGGACTGCTTGATGTAAGAATTGCTTTATGCAAAAAGGACTTAATGGAAGATAGAATGCATTTCCTGAAAGAACAAACTGATAAGGATGTAGTGAAAACAGTTATTGTATGTGCCAAGAACAGAAGGTGGTCTAGACTGGAGTGTGCCAGTGGGAATGAGTTTTACTGTTTCAGGCCCATGCAAACACAGACTCCAGCAGATCTGAAGGATGTTTACCTGGCTTTAAAAGAATATTGTCAGAATTGGGTTGCTCTAGGAACAGTCTGGTTCCAGCCCTGGCAGTGCCTGGCATTCAGCTACTCCAAAACTAAATGTGAATCACAAACCAAATACATTTCCCTGTCTGATGGCACAACTTGGATCATTATCATGGATCAAAATGTAAGGCTTGCCCTAAACAAGTGTGTGGAGAACACCACTGTAAAGAGTCTGACCAGTTCAGTGGCAGAGGGACAGTGTGACTGCATAGGAACATGGCCAGGGTTCTCTGTGCAAGGGGTGCTCCCAAAGGGATTGAATGAAAGGACACAGAGCTGAAAAAGACCTGAGGTCATTTAAAAGAACTACGAATTTCAAAAGACCGTCTAACAGAGATTGAAAAGAAGAATGGAGTCAAATAAGGAGAAAGTTGCCTGCAATATCACATTATCTAAGCTCTGACAGGGCACTTTTTCATCACAGATCTCAAAGCATCTTAAACTGAAGATAAATATCATTATTTCTATTGCGTAGCTTGGGAAACCCAAGGTATGAGGAAATTCTATTTACCTATTCTCATTCAGAGCTGAGTCTAAAGGCAGAAAAGATGGGTTTCCTAATTCAATCCATGCCTGCTATCATGTGACCCTTAAGTCACAGATGAATGAACTGTAAAATACAGAAGAACAAGTTGATGAATATTAAAGTCATGTTTAAAATATTTAAACTGATGTTTTTGCACCTTGATCTCCCTTCTTACTGTATCCAGATGCCTTTCTTTTTGTGCTGCCTGTGTGCTGTGCTTTTTTTTTTTCATATTCATGAGGTAATTTACCTCTGCTAATGGTTTTAAGGAGGTTGTTCAATTTTTGTTCTGCATTCCTTTGATGATTCTCTACCAAAATCAAGTAGAAATATCAGAAGATGTTTGGGTTTTATACAAATTATAAGCCAAATTCCTTGTTAGAATAGGCTGGTTAAAATAAAGTAACTGAAACAATGTCAATTTATCCTAGCAAAAACTTTGATTATTACTAGTGCCACTACCATTTTCGGACTTCAGTTCTACAAGTTCAAAGTCTTCATGTGGAAAACATGCCTTTTTTACCATTTAAGCCTCTCAGTGCTGTCGTTTCTTAGTGGCAGTGCAGTGTGTTCAGTAGCCCTGCACCCTTAAAGGGAACTAACTGGAACTGATGGACTGTTGCAGATGCAGACACAGAGGAATTGTTTTTACAGAAGAAAAAAACACGGAATGTAATGCAAATACATTGTCAGAAGATATTATCACTTATTTTAGTGAAGGCACAATGATCCTTCCCATGTCCCATGTCATGCTCCCTGTATGTACAGCTGACATGAGCATATGAGCCCAGACCACCTTGTGCACTGCCCAGGAGCATAGGAACCATTTCTACTTCATGACTCTTTAATTGCAGTGTGTGGCATCATGAAAACAGCTCATCTGGGGGTTTTTAGGTTTGTTCTTTTTATTTCTTCTGCAGCAATTTTCTCTGAAATTAGGAGGAGGGGAAATGGGCAACATGAGCAAAGAGACTTCCAGCATGTTTACCTTCTCACTGATGGTAAAGGAGTGATATTATGGGCAGCTGTTCCTGGAAACAGAGAGGAGAGCAGGAGGCTGAACTTGGACCTTCCCTCTGCACCACAGCAGGGAGTGGTGCCTGAATCCTCCTGGAAAACATGCCCTCCTCAGGGCTTTTGCCCAGGGACCAAACTGGTGAACATGGCACAGATGACACTCCTGTTTCAGCCTGCATCTGTCAGATTTGGGCAAAACTAGCTTTAGTAAGGAAAATTTCTCCCAGAAAGATGAAAAATATTTAAGTGGAAATCCTGTTTTTTCTTAGAAAATGAGTTCTGCTCAGTTAGAACACGTGGTGAGTTGGAGAGCCTGTGTCCTTGTCATGCAGGCAGGAAGGTCAGCACTCCTGCTTGCTGTTGGCTCCACGCTCCTGACAGACTCTGCAGAGGGGCTCTCTGGAGTTCTGCAGTTGGATTTGCACTGCAGCACAGTGACCACAGATTTTGGGCAGCAGCAGCTGCTCCTCTTTGTAAACTGAAGGCAGAAATTGGACTAAATCTTTTGTCATTCAGGAATGCAGAAATACTCAGCTGTTTCTCCTGAGTGAGTGAGGAATGTAAGAAGGAATGACAGGAGGCCTCAAGCTTGGAGTAAGCAAGAGCATCCGAGTTCTTTTAACACATTGCATTGAAAGCATCTTTGATATTTAAAGTATGTGGTCACCTGGTCAAATCATAAACAGATTTCTCTCATTTTTAACTTATATTCACTTCCAGACTTTTCCCATGAGATGACATAACAAATCCTGTCAGTGGCATGTGTTTGTGTGGTGCTAAATATTATGGAAGTCAATACTTCATTGTAACATTTAAAGAAGCAATTTGAGATTCAACAAAATTCCCCTTTAAAAACAGCGAAAGGCAACTGGTTGCCCTTGGGTTGATGAAGAAGTTACTGAAACTTCAGAAAAGACTGCCAGGTTGATAAATTTACCTCTGCTGCCAATAACTTGATGGTTCAGTAGGATGAAGATACACTCCAGCCTTTGGGGAACTGAGAAGAGACATATGTATTTCTGTCCTCCTGGAACCGGTCTGTTTCTTCTCCCTAGCTGGCAGCCCACTTATGCAGTAGTCTGTATGTGTTAGGTATGGACTGAGTAAGAAGAG
This sequence comes from Formicarius rufipectus, assembly GCA_013399695.1. Taxonomy (NCBI): domain Eukaryota; kingdom Metazoa; phylum Chordata; class Aves; order Passeriformes; family Formicariidae; genus Formicarius; species Formicarius rufipectus. The sequence continues at coordinate 455,776 of VXAU01003789.1, read as the reverse complement.
AGAACAGATGGAGATTTCTCACTTGAGGAAGAGGAAAGAAGGACATTGGGAAGTACCGTGGTGTGGACAGGTAGAAATGGGGGTATGGTGGAGCAGAACAATTCGTAATTGGCCCTCAAACACACCCAACTGTGCACAACTAAAGAAATAGGAAATGTGGAAATCCTCATAGTATGTCCATTTGCTAAATATTTCTTCATATTTAAGAACATGGTTTAGAGATCTCTCATTTCTGTTGTATTTATCTTTTTGCATTAGCAGATGACTACTTTGCCTTTCCCATTTACCCATTTGTCATCTTACAAGTATTCTTGCTATGTTATAATGCACAGGACCCAAATGCAATAAAACTAAAAGTATATAGTGCAGAAAATACAAAGGTTCTCAAATAGCTTTACATAAAATAGCATCTAGCAGCTTTAAAACTGAGCTGCATTTAAAGCTGGAAAAGCCAGCCTAAAAAGATAAGATTTCAATTTTGTATTAAATGAATTCACTGAATCTGCATTTCTGATGTCAAGTAGAAGTGAATTCCATAACTCTCATGAATAGCAAGCAAAAGCCCTACAGCTATGAGAATTTAATCTGAATCTTTTATTTTGCATGTCTGGGTTTCTTTTAAATAAATTTATTCTCATATGTTCTGAAATCTTTGTGGATTTTTGATCATATGGCTTTGCACAGTTTTTATTCCCCACAATTGTCCTTACATTCCAAATTACTAAATGAAACAGTCTTCTGGAAAAATATTGTTAACACTACAAATAGCTTTGAAATGACAGCCTTGATTCTTTGGAGCAGAATATTTTAAGTGGAAAAGTTCCTTGCTGTACTGTTTTATCTGTGGAAAAAACCCAGTCATTCAAGAGAAGCTGGGCTATGTGTGACAAATGGCTATGGATGCACTTAGAATTATGCATCCAGAAAACCAAATGAAAGATCATCCAGGAGCTTTCAGTTCTGGGTCTGCTGCTGTAGTCTAATATGTAGGGTCATTAACCTAACTTTCAGTGCTCAGAGATGAAGAGCTGAGAGGGAGCATGATTTTATGGCTAAGGTTCAGGAGATCTACATTAATTCCAGGCTCTTTGGCACTTCCTGTCCTTCACCCTCAGTGGCCAATGTCCAACAGTTCCCTGCCCTCTTTCTGTCTCTCTGGTAGGCTTCTCTTACAAACTTTTCAGGGCAATGGAAGCCTCCTCTTCTGTGACTGTAGTGTGGAGCTGAAACGGAGAATTTCCTTCAGAGCTGTTGACATGACTGCAACGAAATAGGTAAATGCAGTGACAGTGGATGGTGGATAGACATAACAGAGAGACTGACAGCATGTTTTATTGCTGTGTGACACTTCTCTCCCTCCATCTGCCAGTACGCAGTGTGTAATCTCAAAGTACATCTACACTGCCATGAGTGGCAACATATCTAAGGTAGCTTTAAACCACCTGTGTTGAGGCTATTGCAGCCCCTAAAAACAAGGTTAATTTAAGAAGCCCAGTGCCAGACCTGCTGACGTGAACATGCTTTTGTGACTGCCACAGTTTTGCTCCCTGAAATGGCCAGTTTGACAGACCCCAAAAGTGGCCTAACCCACCCAAGGAGCTGATGGCCCTTATTTAGACAACTTTAACCTTGCACCAGCTGCAGGAGACAAACGCAGTAGCCAGTGAGGGGCTGATGCCTTTGAAACTTTTCACTTATGCCTCCTACTTCCATCTGTCACCAGGAGCGCTCTGAGAACGGCCAGAACACCTCAGTTCCTTGTGTGACTGTGTCCAGAGGAGAGGCAGTAACAACCCACGTGTTCTCTTCCCCCGGGCTGTGTGCTGCAGTGCTGGAGGGTCTTGGTGACACTGGGGACCGCAGAGCGACTGCCCCGCAGCGCTTGTGCCACAAACCGGCGGCGATCCAGGCTGTGCCCACTGTAATGCCTGGCAGAGAGGAAGTGCTGCTCCTGGCAGAGACACAACATGTGTTGGGCACATGCTTGCAAAAGGGCAGATGCACAGGGCATTTTTCATCCTGGCTGGCTCTTCCAAATTTCCAGCAGCTGTTGTTAATATTTGAATAACACTGCTAGTGTGCTGCGGGTGGACTCTCAGCTGGCTCTCTCTTCCAGTTTTCCCTCTGCAAACTCCCAAGCCATGTGCATCCCTACTGCCATGTTCAGCCTCCCCTAAAGTCAGTATGGAGCTGAGAGCATGAGTACCATTTCCTGGGCATGGCTTAGAGCAGGTTTGGGGTTGCTCTTCCATCTGTTAGCAGAAGCCTTCAATTCACTTCTTCCTCCCCCAACCCCAAAATAACATCTGGTGAGCATGTCTAGAGCGATACTACTCTCAGTCCTCACTGAAGAGGACTCCAGCCTGCATGTAAGGAACAAACTAATAAGAGAATATGCTCTGCAAGGCTCAACACTGCGGTTTTACTCCTAGTGGAGGAAAGTCCATTTCTGTTTCCTTTGATGGCAAAGCCTCAGGAAGGATTGTAGATGGGTAGCAGAAAGGACAGGCAGGGTTTTGTGGCTTTGTCCTCAGAAAGCTGAGCTGGAATTCCAGATCACTCCCAATATCTGTTGTTTATTCTGGGTAAAAAGCTGCTAGCTGAACTCCTTCCCCTCTGACAGAGTCAATAGTGGTCACCAAAGTCTCCTGGAGTTTCCTAGAAGTTATCCCTAGTTCACAGGGAGCAGTTTAAGTGATTATAAAACATTAGCAATGTGAGAGGTCCTTTCAGGGTGTTCATAAATATGTGGTATCTCTTGTTCCATCTCTATTCCTCCCAGCAGGAATAATGCTCCCACAGTATATTCACTTCGTGCTTATTCCCTTTGTGCTGTTGTGAAATGTCTCTGGCTCTCAGGTGCACAATATATACCAGACTGTTCCTGGGAGGTTGGAGCTCACACTGCCAGGGGAGATGCAAGTTAGCAAGTACATCCAGGCACAGATTTATCAGGGACATTAAAGTGGTTATAAACTTTACCTGAAGTTTGTACAATCACTTGTGTTTAATCCCTTCTTTTCTTCTTAACAAAGTTTTATCCGAGTCCATTATAGTCATATCCATGAAACCCTGGGCAGAATACAATATTTCTCCTCTAATTCTGTTCCCCAATACCTGATCCCTGGGCTATACCTACAAAGGCAGAATGTGCCCAGAAGAACCTGACCGTGCAATGCTAAATAGCCTACATTTTCCCATGTGGGAGAAAACAGGATCAAGCAATTCATAATTGGTTCCAAATGAGAGTCAGGGGCCAAAACAGACACATCTCTCTGTGGGAACATCTGTCTGGAAGCGGAAGTACCTGATACTGCACCTGGGTGGGAAATGGGTTCTCCAGTCTGCAGCAGTTGGTAAAATTTTAGAAATAATACTTTTGAAGTAGGATAAAATTGGAAATGGAAAAACCCAAAGTGACGGATTATCTCATGCTGTATCACTTGAGATCTTTGTTTCAATAATTTTGAAAATACTGCCAGGGTATTAGACCAGGAAAGGAAACTTCTTGGCAAACAGGATGTTTGCTAATTTTGGTATTTTGTGTGAGTCAGAAATGTGTGGAGAGAAATGTATTGAAACTAACCCTGCCTTGTGAACTCTTTCGTATTGCATAACTGACATTTGCCAATAAAAAAATGTTACATCATGTAGTTTCTGAACACATCCCAAAGAAAAGGCATCAGAAGCTTCTGCAAACACTTCCCTACACAGAATTCAAGGCCACTGACCACACTGGATTTTCACAATGGTCACTAAGATGAATGCCTGCTTGCCTCTCTAACTCCAACTAATTGCAAAATAATTGGGTTCATTTATGAACTTGCGTATTTCCACATCATTTACTTGATCACAGAACTACACTGTCTTGCTTCTTTCTATTTCATGTTTTCAGCTGCTTGGTGAAAGCAAGTTGATGGAAAAATTCAACTCTTTGATATGTCAGTACATCGTTGAGAAATCAGTAAAAAAAGTTCTGCTTCCCTTGATAGCATTTTCACACCCACATGTATTCAAAACTCTTAAAATTTTCATTTTGGCTCCTGGAAAGTACATTGTAAAGTGAAAATTGTGGCTACAAAATTAGAATTGTGGTGTTCAGAAATCTACAAAGTGGTTTGATTTAAATTATCCACAATTGTCTGTTTTTCTTCCTACTGAAAAATAGCATGTCACAGGTGCTTAGGATTTACTTTGAGTTATGCTAAAAAGCCTTGCACATTACTTATTTGCTTAGTGCACTTTTGAACTGAAGCATTTAACGTTGGAAAATAAGCAGTAAATATATCACAGTTAATTGAAGAGAGAGAAAGATTTTGGGGAAGAACCTGAGCTTCTGTGACAGCTTTAAAGTTACAGTAAGATGTGATTTCATTGTCTTCATTTCTGAGTCCTATGTTGAATTTTAATTGCATTAAATGAACAAAATATGTTAAGAGTTATGGAAACTTCTGAGAGACAAATTAATTGGCTGAAATATGTGAGTAATGTGAAGAATGAAAAATTTTGCTTAACTAGCCTCTATTGATAGCAGGTCATTCAAGGTTCTCCCTGGTAACAACAAAAAAAGATGCAGATTTTTTGAATTTTCAGGAAGTTCTTTGTTAAAATCAACACAACGCCTGAGAAGTTTCTAAACACAGATTTAGGAGGATTTGAGTGTGCTGTAAAGAGTCAAGGACATAATTCACTTAAGATTGAATGTCCTTTTTGGAGTGATTCTGGGGTTTTTTTGGTCCAGATCTTCAGCAATAGGTCCATGATGACTCAAGGTGTGGAAAGCCATGGGAGCTGAACCTTAGTGAAACAAATCTCTGGAGAGAAAAGGATATTCCTTTTCATTGGCTTCAACCATGGCTTGCAGCTCTTCTGTGAAAAACAGATGACATCTTATTCTTCTGAAAGCTTCTAAAGACATTTTAGTGACAGTGCCTCTAAAGTGAAAACTTCAATGTTTCCACTTATGCCATATTGTTTTATGTAAATCAGAAGGGGCATTCTCTAGGTAACAATACAAGAAAGCATCACTCTGCAACTGCCACACTGAGCCCATTTAAAAACACAATGTGAAATACCACACTGCGAGTTTCTTTAGTACTTTGTGGAGACAGAACTCTGGAGATGAATGGATCTGGGAAAAGGGACTGAACTGGGATCTGACCTGAGTTACAGCTACAAAAGAGGGACTTCAAGGGTGCTGGGTGGGAAGTCAGGATGGATGCACAGAGCAGTGTCTGGTTCTGGCAGCTTGCTTAAAGCCATGGGTGTATTGGCACATTGACTGTGGGAGAGTAAATGCCCCTGACCCCTGAGATGCTCTGCCCTGGGTATGAGGACCATCACAATGGAGGTGACATGGATGTACAGAGGCTTTTTGGAAAAGTCAGATATGGATTTGTTTTCTGCTTTGTTTCTCTCAGGAGTGCTCTAAAGAGCTGCTATTTCCTAGTAGTGAAACCTGCACAGTCATAGAGTGCCCTGCAGATGTCTGAGAGAAGAGTCCAAGGCTAAAGAGAATGGACAAAGGTGGCCAGTAGTTTCCCAACAGATTCGAAGGAGGTTGGCCTGGGGCCATGAATTTTCCTGGCAACCATAAAGCTCTTTATCATTCTCCAAGATGCTGGAGAGAGGTGACATTGCAGCCACCAGGTTCTTTACGTCTTTATTTGTCTGCCTCTGTCCCAGTGTCTGGTCTCTCTTTTGCCCCACAAAGTGAAGTCCTGACACAGGAATTGCTGTGCCCATTAAGCAGTGTTTGTGCCCTGTGTATGATCAGGCCATAGGGCAGCTCTTTACTGAACTTGCAGTCCAGTAATCATCCTGGTGGCAGAGCACCAAATGATACAGAGGGGGAGTATCCACGCTCTGACCACATCTTGCTACCAAACTTCCCTCTCTTGAAACCAGTGTAAAGCCTGTGGCATGGCAGCTTTGGGATTTCAAAGGCCCCTTACTCAGAATGCCTTTGGGACCAATTTCTGCTGCAGGGGAATGTGGTGTGTGTGTGTCATAAAAAGCATCCCAAGTCACCAAGAGATAAGGAAACAGAGAATGCTATCAGGACTTAAAGCTGTTTCAGCTTTTTAGCAGCAAATGTGGTTTCTTTGTGGAGTTACTTCCAGTGATGACACATGGTGGGTGGTAGGTTTTGTATTGAGCTCCCCAATTAGTTGTCTTTGCATGAGCTCCACTTTTATCAAATTAAATAGATCAAAACTCAAGACAGATGCTACCTGCTGATCAAGATACTCTGGTACATATGCCACGTGAATGCAGTGACAAAACCACAAAGGCTGAAAAATCCAGATTGTGGTTTAGTTACAGCTAGAGTTTAAAATTATATTGATCTAAGTTGCAACATCAGAAAGGTGTTTGCTTGTTCTCTCTTCTGGAAGTGGTCACAACCTGAAAATATTCAGAGCTGGTTTTAGTATACCTTGCTTCAGAGTCCTTGCAGTTGTTCCAAGGACTCTTTGTTATTAGAGTATTCCAACTTGGCATAGCCCAGTCATAGTATTTCTCTCATCAATAAATTTACTGTGAATTAAAAGAGGATATGAAATAGAAACTATTCTGGACAAATGGGTGGAAAGAAGTGTGACATGAGTTATTCTCCATCTCAGAATTCAACATCTCTTTAGGATGCAGCACAGTCGATGTGTTGTGCCCTGTGTCAGCTCCCTGAACCTGTGCCCCAGTAATTCTCTTTTCAGCATGGCTTTGTAAGTCCAGGCAGCTTCTGTGCCCCTCTGCTCTGAGTGTGGAAAGGGACCACCTGGGCCCACAAAGCTGGGAGCCTCTGCCATGGAGGGATCTGAGCTGTCCTATGCCTAGCACAGTGATCTCAGTTGTCTTCTCCCTCACGAGAGGATGAAATGCAAGAACAGGATGATTGCAGTGTTGCCAGTGGTTGTGAGTTAACTTGACAAGTAAGTTAATACTCCCTGGGTTTCAAACCATGTCCAAACCTTAACAACAACAACAACAAAAAATAGAACCTTCTTTAAAATTTGTTTCAACAAAATGCTTGAAGCATCCATCTCTTTGTCAGCACAGATTCCCCTTTCCATCGTGTGTACATATGGAAACGATTAAAACAACCCCTTTTGTCAAGGATATGGAATGGAAAGAGAAATGTGAAGGCTGCTTTCCCCATATGTTGAGAAAAAAGTCTGCAGCAGGCAGTAAAGGATCTGGTCACAGGAAAAGTATGTGAAGCTATGTTACAAGGTAAAAGAGAAGACTGTGGCTATGAATGCAAACTAAGAGAAGAGAAGGAGATAAAATACCCTTTGCTGGATAGTACTGTGATGCCATACTTAGTTGAATCATGGAGGGAAGGGAATTTTAAGAGTTTGAGTGCTGGCCCAGATTATTTTGCTGATGCTGATAGTATACAAAGTTTCCTCTCAAATAACCATATAAAAAGTAATTCTGGCCCAAAGAGAACCCAGTCAATGAAAGGTCAGAAAGTATGAATTAGGAAAGGTTGCATTATCCTGAGAAGAAGCAAGATGTTTGCCACAGTGAGATATACATCTCAGGGAAGGAATCCCCACTTGGGGCTTTAGCCCTGGAGAGCTGTAAATAAATGCTTGGAGAATATACTTCATTTGACATTAATAATGTGCTGCACAATATATGTTGGATGTGCTTTAAATGTTGCATATGAATCGCAGACCTTTCTTGTAATAATTTTAGAAAATATCCATAGTCTTGTCATTTTAACAGCTAAACAGGTTTTCTGGCCCTTTCATCTTTCTTGGTGTGTTAGGGGCTGAGAAACATGGACCTTCTCCACATAAAAACTGTGTTTGCTATTGTTACTGCCTTTGCAGCTGTGCAAGTAACAATCTACTTGATTTTAGACAAGTAAAGTAAATTAAGAGAAGGTGAAGACCCAAGCACAATAAAGCTGCTTTGGAGTCATTACAAGACATAAATGTAGAGCAACTCTCAGGTCAAATCCAGGTCTAGCATCAACAATCTCAGCTCTAGCCTTTCTAAAATGTGCCTGCAAACAGCAGGGTTAATTTTATCTATCAATCAAAACTTGGATTGATTGGAAAATAGTGTTAGACTTTGGAAAACAATATTCACAGTACAATAGGATCACTGAATCATCAGTGCAAGATTCCTGTCAACATGACTTCCACTCACTTATTTCACAATCCCAAAGCAGCACTACAGTGCATGCGGATGGAAACTACCCAGCTTTCTACAACATACAGAACAGAAACATCTGATTCACTTTTCTGCTTCCAAATTTGCCCTAAATTAAAGAATAAATAGTAAAAGGAATGCATAGACAGGAAAAACAATTAGGGGAAACTTTTTAGAGGAGGAAATGTGTATACTTGCAGCTTGTGTCATGGGGACTTTGAAGTATGCTTGTGAGAAAACAATTTGTTCCTTAGATATTAAAACATACTCAGCCTGTTGCTGTCAACAAAGCAAGATGGGCAAGTGACACAATGCCTGTCTGAGTGAAATAGATACGTACAATATATATGGATTTCCTTTTTGTTCCATTTATCCCATATCTTTGATATTGCTGGACAGTAAGAGTCATGAAACTTTCCTTTGTGATTATTAAAGTTGTGCTTAATTAAATTAATCAGGAACATATTAAAAGAACACAGTTATACCCTCTGACACCAGTCCCTTCTCTTTTAAACTAGGGACTGACAGAGATTTATTCTGATAAAGGGCCATGATGATTATCTTCTTACTTCCTGACCTCTCCGTTTATATACAGTTCCACTTCCATTTTTTTCTGTTTGACATGAACAACATGCTGTTTATTTGCTTAGCTCTCCATACTGATAGAGGATCTCCTTGGGTGCTGTGGCTACAGAGCAGCATTTCCAACATAAAATGTGATCATCCCATTCCATCAGTGGTGAGAGGGAGGAAACCTCGGACAGGGGATTAGGACAGTGAATTCTCACATTTGCTCTGCTGCAGTGTGTAAGTACAGGCAGGTCATGTCACCTCTGTGTCCTCCTTCCCTATTTATTTGCTTTGACGTGCTTTGAAGCAGGGATTGCCTCTTTCCTGGGAGCCTGTGAAGCCCCTGGTGTGGTTTCCCCCTGATGCTGGCTCTGATCTTGTAAGAGTGGCCTGAGGGCACCGTGATGATGTTTCTGCTGTGCTACTGTTTCTGCTGTGCTGCTGGTTCTGCTGTGCTGAATGTCCACATGGCAAACAGGAGGCTGAACAGGTGAAGCCAGAGGCTCAAACCATGACAGCTCCATTCAGAAACCCCAGGGTTTAATCTCACACGAAAATCATAGAATCATAAAATCGATTGGGTTGGAAAAGACCTCTGAGGTCATCAAGTCCAACCCTTGATCCAACTCCAGTCCCTTTACCAGATCATGGCACTCAGTGCCACATCCAATCTCAGTTTAAAAACCTTCCGGGACGGTGAATCTACCACCTCTCTGTGCAGGCCATTCCAATGCCTGATCACTCTCTCTGGAAAGAATTTCTTTCTAATATCCAACCTAAATGTCCCCTGGCAGAGCTCAAGCCCGTGCCCCCTTGTCCTGTTGCTGGCTGCCTGGGAGAAGAGACCAACCCCACCTGGGTGCAGCCTCCCTTCAGGTAGTTGTAGAGAGTGAGGAGGTCACCTCTGAGCCTTCTCTTCTCCAGACTGAACCCCTCCAGCTCCCTCAGCCTCTCCCCACAAGACGTGTGCTCCAGTCCCTTCCCCAGCCTTGTTGCTCTTCTCTGGACCTGCTCCAGCACCTCAATATCTTTCCTGAACTGAGGGGAGCCCTTTGCAATGCAACGGGGACTGGGCAGTTGTGTGAAATGTGCCTTCTGCTCCACTTGGTAATCTCTAGAGTAGGGGGTGCTAATGGGAGGTTATAGTCATTTTTAGACCTCTCTGCTTTATCTGCTCAGAGAATAAACAAATATGCTGCACACACACAACCCTGAAAGCAGAAACTGTTCTGCAGGAAGCTATTCAGTGTGGAAGTCATAAATCACACAAGGAATGAGTGTCACCTCCATGGTCTGTGCTATATGAGGGCTTCCTTAGATAACAAACATTCCCAAAGAGAAGTTAGAAATGGCCTCTTATGGCCAGGACTGCAAAAATGTAGCATTTTGCAGTGGAGGAGAGGGGTTCTGGCAGGGCTTCCACACTGAAACTGTCACCGAAGGCAGGAGAGTGGACGTGCACATGGGGTGAGTGGTAATGCAGAGGAGAGGAAAGCTGGAAAGAAAAAAGAAAACCACACAAAACTCGAGCTGTTAATCACATCCCTATGTTGATAAAATATTTATGAGATCTCATTCAATTAATTAGAATAAACTATGTAACACTGCAGGAAACAAATTGAAAATTTAATAAAGTAAGTGCACTTCCAATTTCTTTTGAAGAAAGAAGCTAATTATATTTAGTTCTGTAATTATAACTTTAATTAAAATATAATGCAAAATATTTCATAAAGTGAATACAGTTCTGTGTTAGAAAATGGAACCTTTAAGACAACTTGCTCCTCAAAAATTCATAACAATTTTAAATGAAGATTTTAACATGTCTGTTTTAAAAATCCTTTCAACGCAATTTCACTACAAATCCATCATAGAAATGCTCATTAGTATTAGATTTTATTTAAAACATAATATCTTACCTTCCTGCCTCTATCCAGTGTTAGGGATGTGTGTTTTACTCACTGTATTTAAAGCACAGACACATTCCTTATTTACACTTGCTTATTGCAGCCTACAGAACCCAATTTTTATTTAGAGCATAATTTCAAAACACATTGTAAAGTATATCCACACAGCAGCTGCCTTCACCTGAGCAACAAAGAAATAAAGTGCCTCAGGCAGAGAGATCCAGGCACACACAGGGAAATTTGGGTCTGGCAATATAGAATGAGAACACTGACAAAATGACCTTTCAGTGATGTTTTCAGTGATGATGATTTAATAGCGAGAGAGTCTTCTAGGCTTGGGTAAAATGAATTTGTCTTTAAGACTAAAAGTATAATTTTACAAATGATCTCTAACACACAGTCCCACTCTATTCCACATTGCCACAGCCTCGCCTCAAGTGCTGGGGGCAATTTTGGGCACACAGTATGAAAAAGACATTAAACTACAGGAGAGTGTCCAAAGGAGGGCCATGAGAAGGGGGAAGTGTCTGGAAGGGCTGTATGAGGAGAGTCTGGAGAAGAGGAGACTGAGAGGAGACCTCATTGGGGTCTTCAACATCCTCACAAAGGGCAACACTGACCTCTGCTGTCTGGTGACCAATGACAAGACCCAAGGGAATGGCCTAAAGTTGTGTCAGGGGAGGTTTAAGTTGGATGCTACAAAGTTTTTTTACCCAGAGGGTTGTTGGGCACTGAACAGGCTCCCCAGCACCAACCCTGGCAGAGCTCAAGAAGAGTTTGGACAGTGCTCTCGGGCACATAGTGGGATTCTTGGGGCTGTCCTGTGCTGGACCGGGAGGTGGACTTTGGTGATCCTCGTGGACCCTTTCCAACTCAGGATACTCTGTCAGTTATAGATTTTCAGTGCTAACGAAAACTCCTTCTGTTCTTCTCGAGCTGATCAGATGTAATGAGTGAGTCAGTTACAGCAGAGTTAATTGAACAAAACAGGAGCTGAAAATAGACCAGTTTGAAGGAAATGCTGGATTGACATATGCTGTTTGCGTACATTTGTTGAACATTATTGAGCATTTCTAGTGCAGGAATCGGAGAGTAGGAAAATATCTGGGAGTGTTTATTTGATAGAGTTTACATTACACAGCCTGCAATCCAGCCAGAGCAGCATTTTGTGATCTTTCTGATCACGTAGTTAGAGTTTTGTCTCATCTTTGCCAAGGAACTTGTCATGATCAAAACTGGCCACTGAGCAACCAGAGGTGGCATTTCAAAGCCTGTGTGATGAATCAGCAGCACAGAGGTAATGGCACTGTGATCCTCCCAGAGTAGATCAGAGCCTGGGGACCTGTTCCTGAGCTCTTCTCCTGAGGCCAAGGCAGTGGATGCTTTAATCTCCCACAGTCTCTACTTTACTTTGCTTGGTGAATCAATTGGGGTGCTGGCCATTGATCCCCTACACCATAAAGCCCTTTGGGCCCTTTTTAGGATGGAATTTCTTCATCTCTAGGAGAACAGCCAAAGACACTTACTCAGAGTTAGCTCACTTAGTCCCTGTTTGACAGGACTGGGCTCTCCAGTGACATTTCAATCACCCTGAAGAACTGAAAAGCTGAGGATGGTGGACTCATACAGATGAAAATCAATACCGAAGCCCATGAAACTGAATCAGGATGCTATTTATGCAAATCAGTAATATTTCCACTGAAGTTATTGGAATTGCTGCCATGTCAAATCTAACCCCTTAATTTAAATGATGTTGGAATATGATTACTTGCTACCATGTTTATAAAGACACAATATTTATTTGTGCCTGTGATCCACAAATAAACTCATGGGACTGAACAGGCTGAACTATCTTAAGGAAAGGTAAATTTTTAAGGAAAATGTTAAAAATCCCTATGCTTTACCAACAAAATTAGATTGAAAAGAAGTGGAATTTGGGTGTTTGTTAGTTTGATTTGGGTTTTTTTTCGTTGTTGGTTTTGGTCAGGGTTTTTTTTTCTCTCCAGATGAGCAAGACAATATCTATTCCCTTGATAGAAAAGGTTACTAATTAATGTTTTGTTCTTTCCAGAAGAGATCAACCCCAGTGGTTCCCATTGCTGACCAGACTGAGCTACAAGGACTGAGCATGATGAGCAAAGGGTCAGATTTGCATTTACACTGAGTTAGGTAATATAAAATTACTTCTTGCATCTTTGTCATGGAGAGATCAAATTCTCTAATACAGACAGGAATTGATACTGGGTTTTTTAAGTGGCTTTAGAGAATTAGGGACTCAGGTCCCATTAATTAAATTTGCAGAAAGAAGTGGTTTATATTCTTTTTTCTCTTGATACTGTATTATAGTGTAGAAACCATCTGTGGGTGAAAATTATCCTCTGCTGGGTATTATGGTTACGACTTGCAAAGGCCTTTCCAAGGTGTTTGCAACCAAAGTATCATCTCTAATCTAAATATAATAGTGTGAGATCTGCCAGGAATCTGCTACACAACCATTTTCTTTCTTTTTTGTGTGTGTGGGTTTTTTTTTTTTCATCTCTCTCTGCTCTGATCTTCTGCCTGTCTGGTTTATGTAACTTCTACACTCTGCTTCAGGAATTAGCCTTTATGGTATGTCTATACATTACCCAGAATAAAGGGGTGATAATCTCAGTGGGGGCCTTTGGACAGGATCATCCTGCAAGGGAAGAATTTAATCTGTAACGTCTGACCCTGTTGTTTTCAATGTTTCTCCACATCCAGAGAAAAACTAATAACAAAGGGAAACAGACTGAGTTGTCATAGAGGAGATGTGAATTCTCAAAGAGCTGCCTGCTCTCTTTCATATTTTTAAGACTTAAAGGTTCATGTTTTTTTTTCCCCTGCCTGTGTTAAATGAAAACATCTTTACTTGATATTCATCATTCTACAATGGCCATTTTATCACCTAGACAACATGAATAAAAGTTATTATTCTTACTCATTAGTCACTCAGTCAAGGAAAAGAGAAAAATTGAGTTTTTTAGAACATTTTACTTTTCTGTCATTTTAGAGCAAATGACACTCCTAAATGATGGCCAGTCAAACCTACAGAATCTATTAGTAACTTGATAATAAGTGTGAAGGGATGCTGGGACCCAAAGGAGTCTTAAAGTGGCATTTATCAGGCATGTCACATCATTGCTACTGGTAATAAAAGCATTTTTGTTTTATGCTGCAGCGTCTATAGAGAATAATATTTTTTGTGCTATAGCCAAAAGTGATATTGCTACATTCATCACACTGTTTGATATGGAATAGCCTAAAAGCACTGGAAATTGGCTGTCATTATTTGTTTCTACCTTTTTTTTTTTTTTTTTTTAATCCCTAATCAAGGAGCCTTCTACAGTGATGGGAAAAGGTTTCCTTGTCTTCAGCAGAGACACACAACTGTAACATTTCTCCATCCAAAATCTAACCCTTTGTTTGTGGCACCATCTTAAACTTGGAGTGTCCTTTCAAGAAGAGCATTTATGGTTACCTCATTTCATTTTCACTTTGTCTTTCCCTATGAAAATAAAGTTCAGTGTGTTTGGTTTCCTGTTGCAGTCTTTTCTGGCAGAACCTTTGCTGGCTGCAATGGAAGTTCTGTGTGTTTGGGGACTGTGAGATGGTGACTTTGGATAATTGGCTTACAAGTGTCAAAAATCAGACAGTAATCAGTTGCCCATGAAAGTGATACAATTGTTTAGTTTTCCCTCTTTATTCAATATTTTAAAGTAGATAATTTGGAGAAGGACACAAGGTGAAATTATGAAGATCCCTGTGCTATAGCACTGTTATAGAAAGCCCTGATGAAGGGATAGTGTACACTGCTTACACTGCTGAAGACTGTTTTCCCTGATGATGATACAAACTAAACTCCTTTGGGGGGATTCTTGAATTATGCACATTTTTCCCCCACCCCAGTCCTTAAAGACACAGTGAGACCAAGTTAAATGTTTCAGTGTAGACTTGGCTGTTGACACTGGGGGAAACTACTACTGAGCCATGAACTCAGTCCATGGCTGTGACAGACTCTGTTCTTGAAAAGTAAAACATATTGGTGGTAGGAATTAACTGTTAAAAATTGGAAAAACAAACAAACAGACAAACCCCATTAGGAAACACAGAAGAGTCTTTTTTATTTTCAGTGCCCTTCCTTGGTAGGAAAAATATCCATCAGTCACTTCAGCTTGATGGGTTAACCAGTCATGACCTTGTGCTCTTTATCCCTTTTACAGCTGCTGCAAATTTGCATGGGAAAGCTTCTGCAATTTCCTATGGAAATGTAAGGCTGGGATAGACAAATGCATCACAGGAGCTCATTTAACAGCAAAGAGGAAACATCACATTTATCGTATTGAATTCTTTCCCTCAGATATTCATCATCTGCATGTAAAAATGCCATCTGATTTTCTCCCTCATAAACATGGTGCGATGTTTTCCTGTTGTTATTTTGGTTTGGATTTAAATCTGTCACTTTTGAAAACTTATGCTTTGTAAGCCCCACTGCACTCTAGAAAGAGGGGAGAAAAAAAGGATTTTGAAGGACTGGGAAAGTTAAGATACTCTTTGTTGAGTGTGTTTGTCCATCACAGTAGATCTTGCAATTACTTGAGTCTGTTCTGTACTGGGGCTGCTCTTTGAAGCTGAGTTCTGTCCTGATCATTTTTTTCACTCTCCAGGATTTTTCATATTGACTGCCTCTGTTAAGATCTGGCATGTCTTATTAACACTCTTCAGCAAAGCAACCCACTCTTTGTCTGAAACATATAGTCAGGCAAGTCTATTTGAACAGCTAGAGCAACCTTTGCACTTCTTAGGGGCACGACGGTGCCAATATTGTGAATAACTCTCTGAACTTCCCTCTCATTAATCTTACTCTGTCTTTCCAAAGTGCTGACATATCAGCTGACTCCATGGGACATTCAGTCCAGTGAGAGGATGATGCTATGACAACTTAGTTCAGGTTTTTAGAAGTTCATGCAACCAGACAATAAAAAAGACGTAACGTGCAGAAGTGTGGAAAAGCACCACAAATGCAGAAGGTCGTACCATTAATATGGATCCACATTTAAAATGGATGAACAACAGCTTATGCCTGCCTTTTCCTTTCTTCTTATGTAATTACTTCTGGTTTTTCCACAGCAATTAAGAACTTGCAGATGAAGCAACCTGCCACTTTGAGGTCAAGTATATCACACCTAGAGTGTGGTGCTAAGGAATGCCCCTAAATAAGTAAACTAATTTGTAAATAGCACTAATGCATCGAGCTCAAGAACTCTTTGTATGAAGCTGTTCAGCCTTCCTCAAGTTAGCACATGCCTCAGACTACTGGTTGTAATACGCATCTCTTGCAACGACCTGCAGACCACATTGAGGAATCACAAAATCATAGAATAGTTTGGGTTGGAAGGGACCTTTAGAGGCCATCTAGTCCAGCCCTCTGCAGTGAGCAGGGACATCTTCAGCTAGGTCAGGTTTCTCAGAGCCCTGTCCAACCTCACCTTAAACATCCAGGGACGGGTCATCCACCTCCTCTCTGGGCAACCTGTGCCAGTGTTTCAACATCGTCATCACAAACATTTCCTTCCTTCTATCCAGTCTGACTACGTTTTTTTAGTTTAAAACTGTTACCCCCTGTCCTATTGCTAAAACTCTATTTGAAAGTCTGTCCCTGTCATTCATATAAGCCCCCTCTAAGCATTGAAAGGCTGCAATAAGGTGTTCCAGGAGTGTTCTCCAGACTAAACAACCACAACCCTCTCAGCCTTTCCTCATAGGAAATGTGTTCCAACTCTCTGATCATTTCATGAATGCCTTCATGAATAAACTCTCATATCACCCTGCACAGACTTAATTTCTTCTGTTTGCCTTTTCCCCAGCAGCATTTCTTTCTGAAGCTGTTTCTGGCAGAGACTGGTTTGTGTGGCCTTAGGGTGACTCTTTTGGGTGCTGTTTTCTGCCAGTGGCTGTTTTCCTAAGCATTCTCCATCCTTTACTCTGGTAGTATTTGCTGATTTATTTCTGTAAAGATCATGCATACACTAGCAGACAGTTCTGTAATAATCATGTCTCAGCGGTTGTCTTCGGTCACCAGTAATGAGAAGAAAGGGATGAGCTCAAGAAAATGCTCTAATTAGTTCCTGTAGATCAGAACACTTCTCAGCTGAAATAAGCCATGTGTCTTCAGAGAGCTAATGTCACTGCACTGAAATGTGGGGTTTTTTGAGGAAGGAAATTGCAGTATGTTTTAATGGACAAACCAAATTAATTTTATTACACAAGACAAACAAACTGCAAGAGGCCGAGGAGGGGAAGTTCAGGATTTGTATCTGAAAATTTCAAAATCAAATATGCTTGTATTTATGTATTTATATTGTGTATTGCTCATAGTTTACTGTGCTCTGTGGCTATTTTTCAGACTGGATTTCTTAAGCTGTTTGCAAAAATTCTCCTTTTGTTTATTTAGTCCTCAGTTTCTTTCTTGCTGTTTTCAAACATCACTCCCTCTCTTACTGGATTTGAACTAAGCAAATTGACCCACTTTTCCTTTTATCAGTATTTGCCTGCAAAGCTTGAGCTATTTGCAAAGAATCCATGAATTTATTGTACAAGAAAATGCTGCTCCTGTGGCAAGCAAAGACGATTTTCCTCTGTGAGCCCAGTGAAATTTCACCGGGAGCAAGCCACAGATGTCTTTCCCTGAGACAGCTTGCCATTTGTTCAGGGAAACAGTTTGCAGCTTCTAAAATTCACTTTCCTCAGGAGCAGCTGCCTCAGTCCCCTCCGTGTGTGCTGGTGGGGAAGGTGGGGGTGTGTCATCCCCATCTAGCATGTTTATACACTCACTGACTTTCCTGCCTGGACCCTCTTCACACAGAAGGAAAACAGAACAAGGACTTTTTCCTGCCCAACTGTTTCTTGGCATACATTTACCACTTTGCTCAGGGTGTTTCCCCTGCCTCTTACCACAAGAAGGACCATCTAAGACACTCTGTGAACTTTTGCCAGACTCCTTAGTAAGAGTGCTAAGCTTTTAGAAAAACTTAACAAATTTTGATTCCATGAACTTACCTGTCCTCCCTCAACCTACTCTGCACTGGGATTGATGTGATTTTTTCCCAGTCACTTGAGTAGGAGAGAAAGGCAGCCAGGAAGTGTCTAAAGATCAGCAAGACTATCTTGTTTCACACCCCTGTCTGCAGAGTAGATGTTTCCTCTTCAGTGAACCTATGGAAGGAACCTGGTATCCCTCTGTCTGGTCTTTCCTGACTCTTATGACATTCCTAAGGTATTCCATAGATTGAATTCCGTGGGAAATGGAGACAGAAGGAAAGTTCAGGAACTCACTGACAAGTCTAGTAGAATTTAATATCAAACTCGAAATCAGATCTATTCTGCATGTCAGAATTGTAATTATTGTCCTTTTGTGATCAGTGGGAAATACTTTTTCTGGTATTTGGATGAATGTTTTGCTGTTTCCATTTAGGCTGATTGTCTGTCCTTAAGAATGGCTTATAAATTTTAGATATAGCCATCTTATTTCATCCAAGCAAGTGGAAACGCTGGATTGGGACAAACGTCCAAATTCTTAAACTCTTCATTCTTGTGGAACTTTACATAAGAAGTGATACCCCAAACAGTTTAGCTGAAGTACTGTCAAAAGTGGAAGAAGGATAGAATGAGTATCTCTGAAGTTCATATTTTTTACTGGATGTTTATTAACTACAAAGTTTCCTAACCAAAGTGGAATGAAGGATATCACTTACAGCTCATCAATTTATACTGACAGCTTATCACTGTATTTATTATCCACCCTTACAAAGAGCATTCATCATTTTGGTAAAGAATAGAGCCAGATGCACTGTCTTCTGTTAGAGCTGGGAGTGTTAAAATGCCATTTATCCATAAAAAGAAAACTGCTGAATATTTTTACTTGTCCACCAGTTTGCTGCAGACTTGTATTACTTGTGAAATGTGTGTGATGGCATTTCTGGGACAATCCTGCATGCAAGAAACTCAGTGTTTCCACCTTCTCAAAGAGGCACATCCACTGGTGACAATAAGAGTGATGCATAAACCAGCAATGATAAATTAGACATTACATTCCCCAGCCTAACTCTGAGGGATTATGCTTTGAGAGACACCTCAATTTCTTCAGTTGTTTCTATAGCATCTTTGTGTTTGTGTATGCAGTCTGTGTGTGTGTAGCTCCAAATCAAAGCTGATGAAGGTGGGAGGAATATAGAAAGATGGAAGAGTAATACTTACAGGAAAAGAGCTGAAAAAAGGAGATTTTCACTTATGTGGACAGGTGGATTGCTGTGGAAGGCAATATTTGATGGAAGACCCATGCAAATGTCAGGCAAGAAAGCAATACATTCTGACAGCTATCAGAGATCTAGCAGAAAGATGCCTAAAAAAGTAAAGTGAAGATCTACAGTAGCAAACCTCTTCAGTAATTTTTGTGGAGTGGAGATATGGCAGGTAAGACAGTAGAAATTGGATGATTTGGTACAACATTTCTGAAATCTGCCTGGAACTGAAAGTCAGGGAGGGGTATGGTTAAGCAGATTTTTTTTACAGATCTACCAACCATATATTTGAGCCAGTACAGGGAAAAAAAAAAAAAGTTACAATTTCTAGTGAATTTATTGCTTTTGTATATTACTCAAAGCTTGAATAAGTAAGTTGTCAACTGTAGCTCACAGGGACAGTGAAGAAAAATAGAAGACAAGGCTATGACATGTTGGGGTGTTGGGACTGAATACAGAAAGGGAGAACATCTGTGAGCTGAATTTGAACAGAGTCCAGGCAACTGAGATGCGAACATGTCACCTCCCAGTCTCTCTGCACAAAGGAGCTAACATGGTCAAAGATCATCTGGTCACACAGAAAAGTACCCTGTTACTGCAGAATGGTTTGAAGAGGTGCAGGGTTATGACCTTTCTGCTTGGGAAGACTGATACAGATACAGTAGCTCAAGTAACCACTGTTCCTACTGCTGCAATCATTCTTGTATCAAAAATAAATCAAGATTGGTGCTTATCTTTCTGGATAACAGTTTATATTCTACTGGGAAGGTGCCTGCAAATTAATCATGCTTCAAAGACCTTGTCCCCTTGTCTAGCCCATTCTCCTGGGCAAGCCACAGATGATACAATGCAGTCGCTGCAGCTTATAAAGGATCAGAGCTTTCCTAAAAGTTGGAAGAGGGCAGTGTTTCTTTCAGTTCAAAGCTTGCCTTTTCAAGGAGGAAGGGGCAGTAGAAGTGAAATATCTGAGGTGTTGATTTGAAGGAGGATTTTTATCCCACACAGAGATGCTTCAGATGGGATAAAGCATAAATTCTCAGTCTTGCTCACACAGGGAAATATCACAACCACAGATTTAAGGGAGGAAGTGTGTATTGAGCTTAGGTGTGTTTCCTGGCACTTAATTTTTATATCTACATAAATTTCTCTCTGCTTTGTGGGTAACTGCATCTACCCATCTGATTAACCCACGGAAAGCTCTTACCTACAAGTGCAGTCAAGAGGATAATTACTTAGAGCAGCACTTTGCATCGTTCTCTTCAGCCAAAGCATAAATGGGTATTGTGTAGATACTAAGACTATACATCTAGATTAAGTGAGATTTAAGTTACTCAGGGATATAGTCTCAAAGTGTGTATTTGAAAAACTGATTCTAAGCATAGGGCTGTGCTCCGTCTCAGTTGTCATCACTACTCATCCAGGGTATTTGGTAATATGAATGTCAAAACCTGAATATTCAGGTTTTTTCCTTCTATTCTTGAACCTCTTCTCCTTTGAAAACCAGTGGTAAGCACAGGTTGCTGGGTAGTTTTTTTGTCAGATGAGCTACCATGTTATTTATACTGCTTTATCCCGCCCCCGTCCATCTAAATCACCCCTGACTTAAAGATCATTGTTAAATAGTGTATTTTTATAACATAAATAGGAATGATTGCTATCTGGCCAAGTGGAACTGAAATAAAATCC
Organism: Formicarius rufipectus; assembly: GCA_013399695.1. NCBI lineage: Eukaryota > Metazoa > Chordata > Aves > Passeriformes > Formicariidae > Formicarius > Formicarius rufipectus. Next base: position 435,135 of record VXAU01003789.1, on the reverse strand, counting down.
CCCAGTTTGTGATAATACCTTCACAGTGTGTCCTGAGGGCTGGTGAGCCACTGCAGCTCTATTGATTGTGAGATATTGCATACAAGATCTTAAGACGTGTTATTAAATAGGATTTTCTCCTTTCATTTGCTGTAAGTGGAATATGAAGCACCCCACACAATGCCAGGGTAGCAGGACAGCTGAGGAGGCAGGTGAACCTGCCCAAAGTCATGTAACCCTGGGAGTACCCCCTTATTGTCACCCTAATTCTAACCCAAACCTTATTGTACTGGAGCCAGCTCTGCGTGAAGCGCAGCCACAGCGGCTCACCGTGGACCTCTCGATTTTGCTGCATGCCAAATTCACACCCCTTTGAGTCTTTCTCGAGATTTTTAATCCTGCAATTTAAGGAAATGAATTTCAGCCACTGGCTGTTGCATTGCTTTCTAATAGCTGTGAAATTGCCCTGGTTCTTTGGAAATTGCCCAAGAAGCATGAACTACACCAGACCTTTGGAAAATATTGTTATAAGTTCCAGATGCTCTTAGGAGTGTTTCCAACAGCCTTCAGTGATAAAGCCTGGAAGCTTTCCAAAACTGGTAAATGCATCTAATTCCCTCCAGGTCCAAGAGCTGCTACAACCTCCCTTGCAGCCTTGAACCACAAGCACACTGTACTTTTGCTTGGTAACTCAGGCTCTCCGTTAGCAGATGATCAGAATGTAATCATTTTAGCAGTGAATTTTACATTAAAGCAATCCCAAAAATACTACCAATCACTTTAAGTTTATGAACCACATCTCTCAGAAATGGACTTGAGTAACAGGAATTGTGTGAGAGTCAGATAATCCTTCCAGAAGCAGAGAGCTGTTCTAGCAATTGTTTTAAGCTGTTATTGTGGGATGAAAGCACTGCTTTAGCTGTCCAACAGTAATAAATGGGGCTTTTTCCTGCACAGCATTTCTTTTTCTGGCCATCACTTGATCAGCTGTGTATTTTAATCTGATGCTGTAATGGTTTACCTCAGTTTTTCTCTGACTGCTTTTTAACCCAGAGGCATTTTATTTCATTTACTTATATTCCTTATTACTTCTCTATTATGCATTTCCCATTATGATGAACATTATTGTTTTGAATGGTTCTTGATCTGAAAGATACTGCAACTATTTTATCCACATGAATTTCAGCCATGATGGGTTGCAGAGCAGGATTGCTATTTTGTACAATAGCAGGCCTTATATATTAAACCCTTTCTTTTGACCTGTCCCATGGAACATCCAAACCTAACAGCTGTGAGCCCCTGACTGACTGTATCCTGGTTGGAACAGCTAACCAAGTCCACCTGCCCAGTCAAGGCATAGCTGGGGACAGTGATATCAACTCTGACAGCTAATTCCAAATGGACTATCTGTTGGGAAAACCAAGATCAAATATCTATTCAGCTTCAGAACTCAGCAGATCTGTAGCTGCCAAGTTGGGTGGTTTTTCACTGGGGGGGACAACCTATGCAGATGCAGGTTTGTGTATGTACAAGTCCAAAACAGTCAGTAGAGGCTTCAACAATCATCTAGGGATTAAATTTGGATTGTAAGTACACCAGACCTTCCAGCTCTCTGCCTGATCCTGGTTGACATGCTTGCTTTCTATTTGCAGGGGTACCAGAACATTTTACAAAATATTCCTAAAACTATTCCCTTTCTAAGTCAGTGCAGTAAGTGAACCAACCCCAGCTTATCTAACAGACCAAACTGAAGATTAATGAATCTGAAGGTTCCTCACAAAGTACCCATTTATCCCCAGCATGGTGACAAATACCATCCATGTGGCAGGGGACAAGCTGGGGGCAGTGGCCTCTTGCCCTTGAACACAGCCCATCCTGTTGTGGGCACAGCCCCATGGTTTGCACTGACAGTGTAGGAGCCTGAGCATCCCTTTGGACAAACTTCCAAATTTATAATCCGTAAGGGATCTCCTTCAGACCATGGGCTGTGATCAGTTTCTTCTAAAGGATTTTGTTTCCCAGGATCTACATGAGATTCTGGAGAGGTTTTCTTGCTCCAGATCCAGTTTTGGCAGAAACTTCAGGACAATAAGATGACCTGTCTCTAGCCTCATACAGGTGCATTTTTAATCTCCTCTTATAGGAGAACTCTAAAAGGCACTAAATGTTAGAAAAGAAATGATGAAGACAAATCTCTTATAACTTTTTAGGGATTTTTGCTCTCACCTGCTTTCAATAACTCATTGGTGATTGGATTATGAGGCTCTGAAGCTGTGTACTCTGCTTGGGATTTAGGCTTTAAATATGGACAGTCTTCAAAATGGAGTGTTAGACTGCACCAACAATGTTTTTCATCACACAAACTCTAAATTTTGTGTGTAAAACTGTATTTTCTTGCAATTTTTCTTCAGTGTTTGTGGTGACTGTAATGTCACCATCTGTTCAAGAAGAAACAGCTCAGATGTGTCAGAGAGATTTAAACCCTGTAATGTTCAAAAATTTCATATTATGATAACTCTATTTGTTTTCATTTAATAGATGTCTGTACTGGTTATTGTTTGTAGTCAAAATGCCCAACTATAAGAGTCATATATGAGAAACTCAAGAGTGACTGGATACTTGGGGTAGAATGTTCCAGAGAAGTTGAAAGCAGGTTTTTTTCAGACTTCAGTTTTCAATGTTTCTGAAATTAGCTCTAAAAATTACCTGCTTATTTTGGGTGTCTTTAATAAAACAGTTCAGAAGAGACATTTGCCTTGGCTGATGCAGATGTGTTCAGTCTAGTCCTGCATTTCAGCTGTAGCAATCATGAATCTGGATGCTTTAGTAACTGTGAGGCTTCTATTTCATCCTTCACTCCATCAGATTCAGGACTATACCAGGTTTAAGGTCTTACACATTGGCACATGTAGTTTTCAAATCCAGGTTTTGTGACTAAAATATTTATTGTACATACTTGTTTTGCTAGGGACTTTTGAGTCAGTGACCCCTTTGAAAAATTAATCATAGAATTTTTTCCTGTAATAACTATTTCTATTCTTCAAATATTTATAATGGGAATTATTTAAAGGGGTCCCTTTATGTAAAGGGATATTTGCCAAAGAGATTACACGGGCAGCAGTGATTATAAGATCTATTTGCAAGTTGCTTGTATCTGTAAAAGAATCCAACAGGATTGATGTCCCCTTTTGAAACCAAACTGGAACCTACAAGAGGAACTAAATCTGACTATATTTTGGCAGGATCCTCTTCTGGCATTCAGATCCATTAATCTGAAGAGTCTTACAGTTTCTAAACTCCTCTAGTCATTCAGTGTCCAAAGCAAATATGAGGTTCGATCTGCCATGACAAATCCTCTTCTTTGACAGTGAGAATTAGAATCATCTAATTATAGAATGGCTTGGGTTTGAAGAGACCTTAAAGCCCATCTCTGTCATGGTCAGAGACATCTTCCACTATCCCATGCTGCTTCACGCTCCATCCAGCCTGGCCTTGGACGCTTCCAGGGGTGGGGCAGCCACAGCATCTCCACCCAACCTGTGCCAGGGCCTGCCCACCCTCACAGGGGAGAATTCATAACATCTAATCTCAACGTACCCTCCTTCAGTTTAAAGCCATTTCCCCTTGTCCTGTCACCCCATGCCCTTGTCAAAAGTACCTCTCCATCTTTCTCTTGGAGCCCCTTTAGGCACTGGAAGATTGGTGTAAGGTCTGTCCAGAACCTTCTGTTCTCCAGGCTGAACAACCCCAACCCTCTCAGCTGAATGCCTTCCCTTGCCAAGGCTCCAGGCTTTGTCACAATGATAAATATCAAATGACAGAAAAGAATGAAACTGTGGTCACTGCAAGACTTGCATCAACAAAGAGCACTGGCAGCTCCATGCATCTTGAGAGGTTCTCAAGGACCTCTGTCTTCAAAGCTCTGTTAGGATCTTTCCTATTCTACCTCAAATAGAGTTTCAACCTGCACACTGTGATTTTAAATACATTCTCCTGCCACCACGGAGTTAGGGCTGAAGGTCTGACTGAGGAGCTGCTCAGCCTTGCAGATATTTTTAGATGGTTGAACATCTCACTTAAGGGTGAGTTTTAGAAATACTTTTAAGGAGATTTACATAATAGTTCCCTTCCATGTGCAGAAAGAATATTTCTCACTATTAATGTTGCAGAATTTATAAGCAATGCCTGTACTGAGTTCTTGTTGATGCTGGCCAGTCAGAAGGTTAGTGCTCAGACTCCTCCCTAGAAGTGTTTTCTTACCTTGTCTTCAGAATCTGGCTATTTTTTGATAGAAGGATTAGACTCTCCATAGGAAATGCAGTTCTCCTAAATACTGACATAACCAGATAGAAATGGAAAAGACACAAGAACAGAAATAGGCTCCTACATCTAATGAAGATAAGCAAAGTGTTTGCTACTAAGCACCTCACCAGAGCTATCATATGTTGTCATTCACCTTCAGTAAAGAGTTGGAATGTAAGGTTTAAATTCAAAAAAGGTTTAACAGAATAGCCAAGTGCTGGATAGTATGAAGATTTGACTAAGTTAACTAGGTAATAAATCTGCTTAATTTTACTGTAACGTAAACCAGCCATGGAGTTCAAAAATTCAAGGAAATGCAGTAATTTTCCTTCAGGCAACCAGGCCAATTTGTGGGAGTGCTGTGTGGGTAAGGAATGAATGGATGGACCTTGATAGCAAGTACATGGCATTGAAATAGTGCCCCTAGCTGTGTATACAGCACATTCAGCAGCTACTCTGTGGAAGAAACCTGACATGTACTCCAGGATCAGACATCATTTGTAGAAATAGTTATGTTTTTAAACAATCTGTCTCACTTTGGGGAAGAATTAGTGCAACAGAAATGATAATTTTTTTTCTAGCTAGATGCTAATGTTGGCACATTCCTGGTGAAAGGCAGTGGATGGGATTCAAGGAGCTTGTACAGTTTGGAGGACAAGAATGCTCCTGAGATACTGCACCATGGAAGATGTGTCAGTGCAGCAGCTCCTCTAATAAAACAAATAAACAAAGAAAAGAACCCACAATAGCAATGTTAATAAAGTACAAATTTGTGTGAGTTGTGGTATGTAAAGTTCAAGCTGCAACATAAAGCATGCTTCAGTCGTTTACATTGAATGCAATACTTCAAATCCGGATACTTTAGTATAGCTACAAAATGAAAGTAGGAGATGGCAATCTTCAAAATCCCTAAGGCTGCTTTTCTTTTGAGCAATTTCATCCAAGACTTTAATCAGAACAAGAAAATGAGTGAAAAAGCCTTTAGGCATATATAAGACAAACCAAAAATCATAGTGACAAATCTCATGCAATGGACAGGATTGGATGATACATACAACCCGGTCAAAATTCTTTTTTACACTGAATTAAACAAGTCTCTGGGCATGTGAACTCAAGCATGTGAGGAAGCGAGCAAATGTTTCTTGAGAAGTTTGTCCATAACCTGTTGAGTTTGTTCTTTTAGTTTGCTTTAGCATAAGATACCTAAAGCTACCTCAGGTACAAAGTAACAGGTGCTTAAAAACTGTTGAGTAATTATGGAGAAGGCAAGATGTGAGGTCAGATCTCTACATTTTAAACTGGCTTTGTCTCCCGTCGTGCTGTCAGTCATATCTCTATTAGTGCTTGGTACTTAAAACCAGGACTGCGTGGAAAGTATATGGTGTAAACCAATTGTTCCCTGATGTATAAAGGGGGAAAATAAAGTTTGACCCCTGTGAGCTGACTGGCGTATGTCTGCAAGTGTGAGATTTAATTAAACAGATGGTAGCATACATTACCACTTTAGAAATGTGATTAATCATTATAAATGTTCTAGGTCCTTTAAAAGAATGACTGGAGCATCTGGCTATGCACACTGAAACAGTGTACACCCACCTGACAGGAATCCATCTCCATAACGTAGATGATACTTGTGTTTATGTTCATTATTCTGACTCTTTATGCTTCAGTTGAACGGACATGTTCTGGCACATTCTTTTAAATAAGGAAGATTCATTCTGAAGTTAGACTGCATTTAGATCCTATCTACTGGTGAATTTTAGCACCAACACAAAATATGGAGCAAAAAAACCCCAACCCTAACCCACCAGTTTGCAAGAAGCCTGGAGACAAAATTTGATGTAGAGTTTGAGACTAGGAAAAGGCAAACTGCCTTTGGCTGTTGTGGGGATAACTTTCTCCCCTGAATCATTAGGTCAGTCAGGAACCACAACATGCAGATCCCAGGCAAGTGCATTAACATTAGTCTTCATGTTCTAAGTGACAGTGCTTACCAGCTCATTTCAAAACATCTCTCATGTTACATATACTTGTGATCCAACTTTATCAGCAGTCTATGAAGAGCTGTCTGGCTGAACTTCGCTGCCTTTCACGTATGTTATGCTAACACTCCTGACCACAGAGCAGCTGTCTTAGGAATATTCCTTATGCAGGTGCTTGACAAGTGCCCAAAAAGTTACCTATTCTTCGGAGGAGGCAGCATGAACCTAGGAGGAGCTTGCTAGTGCTGGTCAGCTCCTTCTGGTGGGTACCTTTGGTTATGAGCTCGGTGACTTATTTGCTTCAAATAGATATTATATTTTTTAGTCTTCTATATTTATCCATGTTCTGTCATTTAGTTCCATCTGCTGTACATGGGAAATGGAGTCTTTATTTTAGAATCCAAACTGCCATCAGCTTGAGGCTTTCAGAGACTGACAGTGCTTGGAGCTGAACAGGACCCTTGTTTTCGCTCTGTTCTCTGAAGTGCATTATATTATTCTATGAATTTACTTACTAATTTTGTGTTCTCTAATTGCACATAGCTGGCTGATATCCAAATGGTACAATAATCATGCAGGAGATGTTTGGTTCCTTGCAGGATGGGGAGAGGCCCATTCAGCTCTCTGAGATTCCTCTTCTTGGGGACACTTAAATCATGCTCAGAGAACTAAGAGATGAGAGAAGAGATGAGTCTGAATGACCGAGCCAGTCTTGAAAAACAAGTACTGCAGACTTAACTGATAACCCACCTGTCCAGGTGTCCATCCAGGTTTTCCTTTGCCAGAAGTCACATTAAGAGCCAGAGGTACTCGAAGCAGCCACTGTGCTCTGTTTCTCCTGCTCAGCAGATCAATGGATTAATACTCTCTACCATTTTCATGTGACTCTGAAAGGCTTACAGAAATAAACTTACTGTAGAGGATCACCTTCCAGTTTCTGTGCATCTATAAATGCCATCTGTTCATATCTGAGAGCTGAATGTTATGGTAACCTGAGTCTTTAAACTTGAGCTAATTGCAGAGTACATGCCCATGCTCAGGGAGCACATATGGATGTGGGTGACTAATGTTGGCATGAGGATGGGGACAGGGAAAATGCAGAATATGGGAAGCCTTTGAATGGATCTCTCTTGCCACAGTGGCCTGGTTGGAAGCAAGGAGGTCGTCTCTTCCACAAGCCCAGGAAGCAAAGAAGGTTACTTGTAATACTGCCACCTGCCCAGGGGCCAGGTGAAAAAGACTCTGCTTTTTTTGACAGTGTAAATTGAACTTTGGAGAAAGGATGGGGGCAGGGTGAAGCCTCTGTGTTGAAATTTTCTTTTTTTCATACATAAAGTTTGAGATACATTCTATATGAGTCAATGTGAAAGTGCCACCAGTTCATTCTATCTTCATAAAATAAACCTCTTGGTTACTGTGGCTGTGGAGTGAATTTGAATCATCCTGCACACATTTGTGTGCACTTACTGAACTTATAAGGTTATTCCTCATAGAAAGTAATTTGGTATATATACATAGAATTTTCCCAAATGCCTTGTGCTTTTTAAAGTGTTTTTCAGCATGTGGCCATGTAGATCTAATAAAAGTTAATAAAACAATTTCCAAAAGCTGGACAGTTACATGGCCTCACTCCCCAAGGAGGACTCTGGTATTAGCTACTATCCTGCTGCTGTTTGCCTACTTTTTGTGTCCATTAATTATGGATCAATTATTCAATTCTTTAGGAACTCAGGTGATGCCTGGGCTACTGAGTTGTGAAATTAAAGCAATGCCACAGTGATCAGGAAAGAACATGCATTTGCTTCAGAACCATCCTCCTTCCATACATATTCCTGGGACAAAAGCATTTTTCTTCGATCAATAATTAAGCCAATTGTCCTTTTCCCCACACTCCTTCCAACTCTTCTAGCATATCATTTATCAAGCCATTCTTTCTGAGTAACAATCTTTTCACATTTGATGATGGCCCAATCAAAATCTGAAAGCTGAATGCCTGTTATCACCGTAGGCACAATTCACTCTGCTCTGTGTGTTTCCCAAACGAAGCATGGCACAATTACCAAAAGAGCAACTGCTTTACAAAGTGAATCTTGTAATTCAGTAACATTTAGCCACTGAGGATCAGCTCGACAAATAAAGTATTAATTTTTGTATTTGACATGCTGGAGAAAGAGTCAATCCAAACTTAGAGCAGTGACTTCTCAGCAGCTGGGACCAGGAGGAGCAGCACTTCCCAACACAGCTCATTTTGCAGCCAGGCTCCTGCTTGTGATCTCACTTCAATTCTTCTGATGTGGAGCTGGTTAAGTCAGGTCCTCTTTACCTTCGGGGAGTGAAATTTCTGGTGACAAGTCTTTTGTTAGTTAGAATTGTTTACTTCTGAAAAATGCTCTCTAGTGTAAGAACCTGAATAGATTTGAAACCAAATATTTACACAAAATCAAACTATGCTGACAAATGAAGATAATGGCCTGTTTTTCTTTGCCTTACCCTTTGTTCAGTCATCTACATCAATCAAGTTAATCAATTAAGCAAATTACAGGAAAAAATCCAACATTTTATAGCTCTTTGCATAGGGAAGAAAGGGAAATTAAGCTGACATTGTTTTCAAATGTGTCCTTCTGCTACAGTGCCAGGTCTTTACAGAGTGCTGTATTCACTGCACAGCCCCCCTGGTAATAAGTGCTGTGTTGTAAATGATGTTTAACAATGCAGTGTGAAGGCATGTCTGTACACATCGGGAGGGGTGTCTCTGCTGCTGAGAACCCACCTGCTGCTCTCAGGGTTCTCTGCAACTCAGGACAAGGGGTGCAAACCAGCTTGGGCCAAGGTTTCCTCCAGTTCCACTGCAAAATGCTCCTTGTGTGGTGTGTAACCAAGGGTGGTTCAACCATCGGCCTGAGGCTGCCTTGGATATCTCAGCAAAAGGATACTTAGAATTTAGAACTCAAATACACCCAAATTTGGGACCCAGCCTTCCTCTATGGTTAGTGAAAAACCTTTAAGGGCTTCTAGTTCATCCCTGACTCCAAAGCTGGACATCAGATGCTGTGTAGGTTAATAAAACTGTTTACTCTTTAACTCTTCCAGATGCAAACATTTTGTGTTTGGTTTTTGTAAAATCTTACAGATTATTTTACTGCTCAATCTCAGAAGTATAATTTAAACTTATGACCTGGAAGGCCAGGCTTTTAAAAAAAAGTTGATTTTCTTGTGGGTTTTTTTTGGGTTTTTTTCCTGCTAGTTTACCTGGAATTCCAACTTGAATAAATCTGAGATTCAAGAGTACAGTTGAAAGACATATATAGAGGAGGTGAAAAATAAGTTCCCACTTTGTATCAGTATCTTCAGCTCTTTTCCAGCAGTTCAGTACTTAGCTCTGTGTTCCACATGTTTGTGATTCAAGCCTGTGTAGGAATAAAAATGATTTCTGGGCCTTTTGGGTTTGGTTTGGTTTGCTTGCTTTCCAGAGAGGTGATTGTGACCTTCTGTGATGGGAAAGATTGTCTTCCCTCATGAGGTCTGTGAAGGTGTGAAGCATCTTAAATAAAAGCTCAACATATTTCTTTTTTACCTTCATTTTTAGCTTTTAGCATTTTAAATGACAAGACAACTTACTTCAGGGTAGTCACACAGCAATGTTTTATGGATTGTGTGAGCAGCCTACAATATTGTGCTGTTTTGGGTGGGCTTGTACATGTGATACTTTCAGAACTTCTCCCTGAATGGGAAGGAACAGTGTGTCCTGGGAATTCAGGGCAGCAATTTGGTGCCATGATTAAGAGTTACAATATAGAGATTGTTTTGAAATTGAAATCTTTAGCATGTGAAAAAGCTGAACTGAAAATTAGTTTGGCAATTTAGAAATGAAAGAGTAAAGCTTCCCTTAGTTTATTTTGAAAACTTCAGCCTACACATATTTGCCAGTTCCTTCCAAAAAATACTGCTCAGGTGTAATAGCTGCCAAAGGATGGTGAGACAGTGCTCTGCTGGTTAGTCATTCATTGACAAACTGCCTGCTTGTGCCACTAGATTTATATGGCCATTTAAAGAGAGAAAATTCAGGACCTCAGACTAGACAAGAGCAGCATAATGTGCTATTTCTCCATCTAATGAAAATGTCAGGTTTTGTGGTCACTCTTCCTTCTGCCCAAGAAATTCTGTGCCTTTGAAAGGCAGGCATGCCTTATATAGGACAAATCTAATTAAAATGACTCTTTCTTTTCCCTCTTAATGGAATATTTTTTGAGGTCTTATGTGTCTATATGAAGTTCAACCCCACTCTCAAGACCAGACTTGTCCATCCTCACTACATGTCCATGTGTGTTGCTCCCTAGAGAGACCTTTATTCATTCCTACGGTCTGTCTGGAAGGAACGCCAGTAAACTCAAGTCCAGTTCCCCTCAGGTTTCTGAGATGAATACAAACATCTTCAACCTTCCTGTGCCAGGACACATAACAATCCTATGGGTCAGTTTGCCCAAATCCACTCCCAAAGCAGAATTCATCTTGCAGCACAGACACCATAAGATCACCTAGAGAAGTTGGTTGTGCAGGAACCAGGAGCTTCCAGCTTAGCAAATTTGCATCTCTGGCCCTCAGTTGAGCAGTCCTTTTAATGGGGCCAATCATATCAACTTTAAAAAGTACCTTGAGCAATTTAGATAAGCTATTTAGTAAGCAGTATTATGAACAGACTCTGAGAGCCAAACGGGGAGAACACTCTCACTGCTATAAATTAAGGGAGAGTTTCTCCCCTTCTCTTGAGGAGTTGGAATAGTGTTAGCAAGCATGGCAAACACATTTCCCAATTCCTTTTTCCTTTCTGTCTAACTTCAGAACACACCCTTCAGGGACTGTGCCTTCCTTCCTGAGCTACTCCTCTTTGCTGCCCCTGCTGCTGCCTGCTCTGTCAGCAGCCTGGGATCCAGCTGATGACAATTTTTCACTGCCTATCTCAGAGCACACGGTGCTCAGTCCTGCTCAGATGCTCCTGCACACCTTCCTGGGAAGCCTCATGATAGAGCTGCTCATCTGAGTGATACTCAGAGCAAGAGGGGCAGGCCTTGAGCAGGAAAATCAGCCACAAAGCGGCCTCACCTCACATGTTGGGAATAGTCGAGGAGGAACTTGATTTCTATTTAAAGGGCACTTCTACTTTGCCAGATCTGAAGTGCAACGTGTGGTAATGAGAGACGATTATGCCACACAATAGTCTGAATATAGTCACAAAAGCAGGGGGAAATGAAAACAGATTTCTTCATATAAGGCATGATGGAATGATTTCTGCCATGCTTACAGCCACAAATGAAAATAGCAATTCATTACATACCCAAACTAAGCAAATAGTTGAGGCTATGGGTAGAACATAAGTAACAAATTCAAATCCAATTCAAGGACCATGAGGCTGACTGCATTTTTTACTTTATTTATTAATTTTAATCTAGACCAGAATAGATTAGACTAGAAATAACCATCCACCTGCTCAGAGCACCCTGCCAATTATTTCAAACTACAGACCCCAAATGCAATATGAACAGCTCCCTGCTTCTCACAAAGCACAATACCCACTCAGATATTCCTAGCCTTCCTTTTCCACCAGCACTTTAATTCATTTCTCTTTCTTCCAGTCCCAGGTCAAGTAGATGAATATTGCAAGCCCTGCTGGTAGATGCAATAGCAAAGAATTATATTCTTTTCCTCATTTTTTCACAGAAAAGAAGGGAATGTTGCCTAAAGTGCAATGAAAACATATTTCTGTGTCTGTTTTTAGAAGCAGGCTTGTAAATTATTAGGCTTTTGTTCCTTGTTCTGACTTAAGAGACTGCTTTTTCTCCTCTTTTCTGTGCTTAGCTACTCTGTAATAATTTGACCTAAGAACTTCCTCTCTGCTCTCTTCTACCTTTTAACTCACTAAAGCTTAAGAAGATGAGTAACAATATTGCTTTTAACAGGAGAAAGGTGTCTGGAAGTCTGCCAGTGTTCTAGCTATTTAACCACCACATCTTTCTCTCTTTTAGTCTCACTAGAGGTCAAGTTCAACAGTAAATCATGTATTATTCTGAAAGAATTCACACCTCAACAGTTAACATTCTTAACAATTAATTTAACAGGTGTTGCTATTATTTAGATATAAACCAAGAAATCTGTTTTCCCAAACATATAAGAATGATTCTGTGTTACAACAATAGTTGTGAAGACACAGGTGAAAACTTACCACCCTGGAAATCAGTGACAGAACTTATAGTGCCAAGATTTTCAAACCTACAGGTTTTCAAACAAATTAAGTGCCTGAATCCCTTTGAAAAGCTCAAATCAGTCACTGGCAATGTCATCTCAATATACAGATGGTTTGGGTGGGGTGTGTAAATCTGTTTACAGTCTGCAAAGTAACCCCTTGGCAGCGAGAGCAGAATTTTGCAAAGGACTGCCAGAAGAACTCAAGAGATTCAGATGCCCATATCCATTATTTCTCCCTCCACTCCTGCTACAAATATTATCCACTCATGTGTCATCTTTCTTCTCACAACTGGGTGTGGGGCTACAGACACACATTCCTTTCTGGAGTATCTGTGCTCCTAAAAGAGGTTCTGCCCCAAGCCCAAACCCATCTGTCTCCTCTCTAGTTTTCAGAAGTCGCCTGATCTCCTCCAAGTCTTCCAGCTGTCTGTCCAAATCTCACTGATAATTACCAACAGCCTCTAAAGGCTGGGTCACAAAGTAGTAAATGAGGAATTCTTTTACTGAAAGGAAAAAATACTGGTTTGCTTTTTCTAACCAAGGAAAATAAGTGGAAGGGATGATATCTACTCTTTCCAGTGTGAAGTCCAGGACAAAAGGTGGATTTCTCATTGTCTGCACCTTGTTGTTTCTTTAATTTTTATGTAACAGAAAAGCAACATGGTGACTGTACATTGCATTACAGATTTGCTCTGCATTATGCTGCAGGGAACCCCACCCCTTCTCCAGGGGATGCGAAGGATCCCCAGGGATGAGAGGCTCTCTGTACCTTTCCTTCTCTCCCCTACTCCAGTATGGATCCCTGAGGTTTTGGTACAATATATGTCAGACAAGCTCTGAGCTGGAACTTGATGTACTTATTTTTTTGCTGTTTCATTTCAGGAGACGAGCTCGCTTGGTACATAAATAAATCTGAAGGTGACTGCACCAGATGAAATATTAATAAAAACTCCTCCTTCCCACTTCTACCAGATCTTTGGTGATTCTTTGTATCCAGGCAAACCAGGTAAGTGACTTTCTGAGCTTTCCCTTGTGGTCCCTCGTAAGCCCCTGCTGCAGCTCCCGAGTCCTGGCTGACTGCTCCCAGTCATTTTGGTCCCTGCAGGCTCCTGGTGCCCTGCTGTGCACAGCTCCTTCCTGCTCACCACACGATGCATTCCCTGGAAATTCCTTCTGGTCAGCTTTAGTTACTCTCTGGATCAGGAACAATGTTCCCTTTCCCAAAACATTCACCTGACAACGGCCTTTCAAAGGGTCTTGCTGCAGAGGCTGTGAATAAACATGTTATCACTTACAGGGAAACTGAAAGTCTTTGCTTAATCAAAAGGTGCCTGTTTAATATTAATAAAATTGATTTTTAAGCATAATTCTGAGAGTGTTTCCATACACAACTTGCCTTCTCTCTTTTATAAAAAGGCTGAAAAGTGCTTCAGCATTTCTAGACTGTTCCCTTCTGTTGACTAGAAGCAAACAATGATGTGTTGCTACCAAGTACCTTTGTTTGGATGCAGAATCTTATTTGAAATGACATTAAAACCTCCTTTAAATTCCCTATCCAATAAAAGGGGAGAAAAAAATTATGGATGTGGGTTCTAAAATTCCATATTCAGTGCACTGTAAGTTTTGCAATCCCATGTTCCTTACAGATATATCGTCAGGCTTAGAACTGAGTAAAGGTGAACTTTATTAAATAAATTCATTATAATGGTATTTCATAGGTTTGGGCGTGCAATTAATGGATTGTAAATTTATACTTTAAGACTGGAAGAACATGATCATATAAATTGTCTTATTGAAGTTAACAGGGATGCTTTTTGAAGAAAAATGCCACTCAGCAGAACACTTAAATGTATGCATAGCTCTAAGCATATGCTTAAGTTCAAATGAAATCAATCTTTTGGTTATAAGAGGGCTTGACTGTGCTTTTTTCCCTAAAACATTTATATTAATATATAGGGTGGCTGCTACAGTAGCCTTGGGGTGTCATTAATGTTTTAAAAACAATAGTCTTTCTAATCATTCATGAACATTAGATAAAAGAACTACTATTAGTTGGCAGCAAGCTTAAGTCCTCTGTCATCTGGCATGTTTATGAAACATTCATATGTATTTTACAGATGCAAAGAAGAGCATTTAACTGCATCCCAGTTGCTGAAGTACCTACTGCCAAGTGTTGTAAATAAAATGTTGCCAGAGTGTGGTTCAAGAATGCTGGTAAGGAAAGGATTTGCTAGTTCTAATATTTCTGCCTACATATTCAGAAAAAAAACCCCTAATTGTGGATTTTCTCTGAAAGTCATTTTCCTTGGATTATTTTGGACTATCATTTCCCTCATAGACTAATAGTACCTCATGAAGGGATGGGAGTTTTCTGTGATCATACTTCACTGTAGTGGGCACAGCACAGCATGATGAAGGAGCTTTGCTGACACAGCAGCCACTTCAATGCATCTCCCTTACAGCAAAAACGGCACTGTGTAAGGGTAGTTTAAAGGCAGAAGTTCATTTATTATATTTCTGTAACAGAGACACCTAATGTCTTAATTACAAGGAACTGATACAGAACTAACAGGAACATTCTACATTATTAAACAAGGGCATCAAGGTTGAATGTATTTTTTGCTCTGTACACATAGGACAGTGTATATACAAAGGAAACTTTTAAAGTAAGCATTCCAAATCTGAATCTCAAGGTCCTTATCATAGATAATCTATCAAGAAATGCAAAACAAACAGCACAGTTAATCCCCCTGCTTCTTAACTGTATCTGTGAGGTACTTGGCAGCACAAAGATCCACAGAGCATCATTTCCCTGACTCAGAGAAAATCAACCCATAATTGTTCCTCCCCTATAATTTCCAAATGAAGTTTTACAAGAGACTCCAAGTCTTTCATATCTGCAGCCATGACTCTTTCTAAAACTGAAGGATATTTTGACTGTCCTATTGGTGTCCATAGTCCAGTTCATACCTTTAATTGTCCCCAAACCTACTGACTGTCCTTTAGTAATAAGTTTCATTCACATCAAAGAGGTGAATGAAAGCTTATATCAAATTTTACAGTCTCTTTGGCTGACGGATTCTTTTCTCTAAAGTAGGAGTAATGAAGTAAAAACCAGCAGTGATGAGGATTGATCTAATCTGGCCCCTTGATATTTGAGCAAACCTTCCTGCTCATCATTTTATGTGATTGAGATTAGGCATGTTTTTGCAAATGACCAGCTACATTCATAGAAGAAGGGAGAGAGGGAGGCACAGTAATCATATAACCCAGGAGCCTTTGTTTTTCATTTCTCACCTGTAGCCTGAACTCAGCTGTTTAACACCTGGTTGCTGTCATCTTGAAAAAAATCATTCTCATTTGCATAAATGGGCTGATAATATGATATTTTTTTAAAGTTCTGTTCCACATAAATGCACAAAAGTAGCAGGTTTACATCACCATGCTTTCTGCTGGGTATGAAACAGTGCAATTCAGAAGAAATGCAGTATTGACTCTCTTTTAAAGCCATGTACATGAATTGAAGCCATACATATGAACTGAAAATAGCAAAAGTCCTCATCTAGCTGTGGATACTGAGAACCCATACCATGGGTAAATGCTGATTATATATCAGATACACTGCACTGGGCAGGACTTTAATCAGTTGTTCCTATATATTCAAAAAAGAGATGCATACTTTAAATTAAAAGCCCTAGGGGGAAAGGAAGAAGACAGTAGTGTTCTTGTCAATAGGATGTAGAGAAATATCAGAAGTCCCATTCAAACATTTTCAAGCTTTTGTACAGCAAAGCTGTGCAGGTCTCAGAAATACATAGTATCAGAAATGTAAGCTTTTAACATTGCTGTTCAGCTCCAGTGAATGGCCATAAATAAGAGACTTGAAAAGCTTTGTGTTTGCCATTCAAGGACCACATATGAGGCCTATAAAGGTTATAATTAGAAACGTGTTCTGTTCTTTTTCCAAATTCCAGCCCCTACTCTGGAAGTCAAGATGCAAACTCTCTGTCACAGGCATTGACAATAAAGATGAAGGCTCTTGGCCAAAGTAGGCATAAATTAATGCCTCAATAGTTTCATTTTTAATGCATCTGCACAAGATTAAAACTTATTAAAGTTTAGATTATATATCATGAATGTATTTAGATTACATGAAAGATTATAGGATACCGGTGCAGAGGAGGTGACTTCCATTCCCCTCTTACCTCTGATCTGGTTCTCAGGAGGTAAGAAAAATCAAAATAATTTCTGTGATAGTAGTCAGCAGTATAAGGTCAGTGGTGTCTGCAAAGGACATAGGACACAGGGAAAGGTGGTGTTCTTCCATGTTCTTTCCCAGCTGGAACCCCAGTTTGACTCGTAGTGGTTGCCCCTTTTATTCCCTTACAGAAAACTCTCACTGAGCTGATGTAAGAAAGCTCTGAGCAAGTTGTCCTCTGAATATTCATGTTTGGTTTCACCTGAAAAAAACAGGGAGTAGCTGAGCAGTGGACAGAGCTGGCTGGAATTAATCCTTAAAATACACTGTGGTGTGCAAGAAGTGTGATCAAACAATAGGGCATACACATGATCGCTACTGTAAAAATTCAGAGCTTCTGTGGTCTCAATCATTTCCAACAGAAAGGTGGAGACACTTGTTTTGAAGATCACGTCACTTAATATTTGGCACTGTACTTCTTAACATATTATTTGAACAACACTTGGGAATCAATCTATTGTTCTATTGAAATTAAAATGTACAGAAGTACTATAAGGTTGTCCTGTGAGTCATCTGAGCATTCTTCTAAATTTCTTTTGTTTTTCAGCTCTTCCTTGAATTCAAAATAAAGTTTCTGTGAATGGAAATTTCCTCTGGCAGTTGGCATTTAGGGAAGCATTTCTCTAGCTGCAGCTTAGCATGGATGTGAAGGAATAACAGAAACTTTTTAAATTATAGAACTAATTATCTACAAGCAGCTGATCAAACACTTTGCACTTCTAGCTGTGAGCACAGCTTACCACATCTGTTGGCCTCTCCCTGGGTAAGTCTGTGCTGCAGTTGCTGCTGTGAGTGTTATGGAGTGGAGACACACCAAAGGCAGCATTAAACTAACAAGCCTTGGATTTGTTAGTGTGGCAGCACAAAGCTTAGTAGTGGCTTTTTGCCTGGAGTCTCTCCCAGTCACTTGTGGGATGTTGGAGCCAACAGAGAATTCTGGGGGTGCCACAGGGCTGGGCAGCTCTAAAGGCTAATGCTGCTTGTCCTTCACAGCCTCTTCCCTCTGCTGTTTTTTGGGTGGTGTTTTGTTTTTCTTTTAAAGTTAGTTCAGCTGTGCAGAGAACTCACTGGACCTACAGATTGCACTTAATTCAGGAATAATCTGTCTGCACACACAGAGATTGCCACATGCAGGACTGGAAATGTTGCCATCCCTGTGCCTTGGAAACCCTCCACTCCTGTCTTGTGTATAGGCACTGACTAGTGCTCTACATCCAATAGCAATCCATATATCCATAGTAATAAAAAGGTATGTGGTGTTCTGTTTTATGTTTGTGGATAAGAACTCTGCTAGAAAGCTTTATGATGCTCCATATTGTCTTTGTAAGCAGAAGTGAAAAAGCACTTTAATCCTTTTTTTCAGCCTCCTGCCACTTTTCCCCTTTCAGGATCTGCAGTTGTCAGCTCATTGTTTAAAAATCCCGTGTCCTGGTGCTGTTTGTGGTGCCTAAAGCACTTGCTTCTCTGACTAACCAAAAGCTTCTTTTTGTTGTTGCTTTTCCCTCCACTGAATGAGAGAATAAGGGCAAGCGATTTTTGATTTAACCTCCTGCTGCTGAGTTTTCAAATTTTAAAATGTTAACAAAAGGAATGCATGTTTTCAGTGCTGAAAGCTCTGATTATACCCTGGCACAAATTTATAAAAATCAAAGACAGGCAGAGAATAGCAAGCTAGAGATATGTGACTCTCTATCTGCTGGCCTCCTGTAATAGAAATTGAACTTTCTCAAGAAAGCAGCTGTAAAGAGAGAGACTGTTTTACCAAGTCTTAGACTGTATCCATTTTTGATAGATTTAGTTAACCTACAAGGGAACAACAGTATTGACATATATCACTTTGAAAAATGCCAGTTGCACGAGGTATTTTTATTTCCTGGGTTACATGCTGAAGCCATGTCACTTGTTCTGCTTTTTTTCTGTCCCTGCTGACACATTCTGTTCCTGTATTTTATAAGTTCACTCTCTGAACTACCCCAGAGATATCAATTACATTTTTGGAGGGTGAACAGTATTCCTGTCAGATTATAGGGAACTCTCACTTTTGTTCCAATTTGTGTAATTGTTTGGACTACAAATACAATTAGAGGAGTAAAATTATTACCCTTTAAACCTGGTAAATAATTTTTGGTGGGAAGACTTCTGGTTCCAAAGTTTTCCTCAGCTGATATCACACATGAGAAAGAGTAGCTCCCAAAGAAAGAGACTAATGAGATTAGTTAAATTTGGGTGTTCCCTCAGTGGGTTTTTCCTAAGAATTAATCACTTCCTAGTCCTGTGCCTTTAGTCTCCATCCTGGAAGGATAATGAATATTGAGGAAAGGAACCTTTAGATTTTTTGAATCTTCATGGTAGCTATGGATACAGTTGAGACACTTCATGATGCAGACCCAGCTCTGGGATTTAAGATTCAGATCTCTCAAGATTCAGAGCTTGACCAGAAAAACCAAACCAGTCTGGACAATGCCACTGATGCTTTTACTCACAGCTTCTTTGGTGAGAGGAGTTTGGGTCAGGCCCGTCAAGAACATTTGATGTGAACAAAGCTTTTCCAGGAGAATTGTTCTTCTCTTTTGTCCCCTTTTCTTGTATTTCCCACATGTGTGGGGTGAAATCTGTTCTGCTCGTGTGCTGACACACCATCACATCCCTGTGCATGAGGCACAAGGGCTGCTGGGACTCACACTGGTGTGGCTGAGGATGCTGGTTTGAGCTTGCAGCTCCTTCCTGGGAGAGCCATCCCTTGTTATTTAGGAAGGGAGCTGATAGTGCTGGGAGCAGCTGGGAGCAGCCCTGGTCCCAGGCTGGTGCCAGAGAACAGATGTGTGACGTGCCATATCCTTAGCAGATGGACAGGCCATATGCCATTAGAAGTGGTTCTCCAACTTTCTATCACACTGTGGGTGAGCAGCTCTTCTGTTTTGCATCAAAGCCTTTACAGGCTGAAAGAGTGTTAACTCCTAGAGGAGGGAAGAAACTCACAGGATGATTTCCCAGCTGTCTCCCAGAGCTCCTCAGTGCAGGGCAGTTGCAACCCTTGCAAGGATCTGCCTTCCTGAGAGGTTGCTGTGCCCATGTTCCTGGCTGTGGGAGGGATTTAACTCATAATCATGAGATTACTCCAGTGCACATCCAAGTCTGGACTAATTTACTTTGCTTTTCCTAAGGCAGGCTTAGAGTGTGCTTGATGTGGTCATGGAGCATCTGGAATGACTTGGAGCAAGCTCCCATCTCCACAGAGCAAAGGCAGGGCTTACAGAAATGAACTTGGGTGTGTGACTGAACTCCAGGAAGGAGTAGTTCCAGGAGAACTTCTAAATTCTTCTAAATTCTATGGAATTGTGTGGTGAAGTGGTTTGATGGACTATTGTACAAGTTCTTCCTGTTATTCAGGAGGAAAAATGATTGTCATCACACAAGTCACTTGTGGCCTGTATAAGAAAACTATGAAGTTCCAGGTTTTATCATTGTAGGGTATGAAGTGGATCACAAAAGTAACTAACCCCATTTTGCTGAGTGGCTGAAAATGTTTACAATAGTAAAAGAATTGCAATTATACTGAGAAATGTAGCTTTTATAAAATAATCTGTGCTTAGAAGGCAAGTCTCCTGGGAATAGCGTAGAATTTGGCTGGAAATGTGCCAGAGCAAGACTGTTTCAAAGGTGATTGGTTTGATTTTCCTCTCACTATAGATTTGGTTAATTCAGATGAATGACTGAACTTTGGGTTGGTTGGTATTTTAGGTGTAAATGATACAAAATGGGAGTTGAGGGGAAAAGATTTGGGGAAACTCTTCAGAGAGTTCTTCTTAGACCCAAGCCAGCTCCTGGGAGTGGTTGTTTTTCTGCCCCAAGTTATTCAGAAACCCAAAATGCAGGAGAATTACAATGAATGGTTTTGATTTGGAGAATCTACAGCTTAGTGTGAGACAATGGCCACATTAAAACCTACACACTGAATTGAGTAATGAAACTACCTACAGATTGAATAATGCCAAGTCAATACAGCATGGAAGTGTGTGACAGGGGTTGCTATGGCATCTCCCTTATTTAATAAAGGAATAAATAAAGGAATGGAAATCTCCATAAATGGGCTCAGCAGAAATTAGAGCTGTTCCTAATGACTCTAATATATACAGTAGTAATTTTGAAAATTAATTATCTTCCTTCACAAACAAGAATTTTTTTAATCCTCTTTAAAATTATTTTAATTTGTCTAAATGTATGCCCATTTTAGTTGAAATGTCCCTGAAGCTGCACTTGGGCAGTAGGGAAGTTATGAGTAGAGATCTGTACAAGTGTTTTGTTCAAATCCTTTCTACTTTGTGCTGTAAGAGGACAGGGATAAATACACCCCAAAATGCAGTTCCTTGGAGAATATGAAACCTAAGCCTGGAAGCACTTGAGCCCTTAATTTTATTACTTGATTTAACAGAAGAAGGGTAGTAACAGGATTTACTTGGTGCCCTTGAGCTGGAAAACCCACACTTACATTCCAGACGTGGATGTGGAGCTGCCAGACCCCATCCTTACAGGGTTTAAACCAGGGTATTCATGGAATTAATAGAATTACACGACCTGGGTGTGGAAAGATGAAAGGGCAAGCAACTTAGATACAATGAATAATTAACCTATGAAGTTGTGACCGGGTTTTACTTGTCAGACATTGATTTTCTCATTTAGCCTTAGTAGGATGTGACCATATCACACCCTTTGGCACAGTTTAGCCTCACGTGTAACTTTCAGGGGATGGTGTTTCGTTCCCTGTCGTCAGTCATGGTGTAGTTCTTCATCTTCAACAGGGAGTGCTGAAGCTGCACATCCCATCTTGTGGCTGTTCAGATGTGTCATTTATTGGCAACAAATGTTTTCTCAGTAACATCTCTTACTGGTAAAATCTCAATTATTTTAGCAAACAGTTCCATGCAAATTAATAGCTAAAGGGCACATTGTGATAAAGAGGAATATAAAGAAAATGTGGTTGAAAGTTCTTACAATGTTTTTTCTTCCCTTTAAAGGCTGAGTGGTTGAGTGGAGGTTTCTCTGTGCTTGAGCATTTGTTTCCCCTTAAATGTATCACACCCACCACATCTCTTACTGTTCCTGGAGAGTTTATCAACCTTTAAATGAATAATTTAAAGGTGAGTTAACTTTCTGGAGAAGGAGTCTAATGAATAGATGTAACTGATGCCTGCTAGTTATCACATTCCAGGGGACTTGATGAATAAATTATCCTTTTTTTCCTCTAGCATGAAACAGTCCTAATTTTTGGAAATGCATTTGCTCAAAATATCCCTCAAAAAAATGCATGCAAATAGTATTTTTATGTGCAAAGGACCTTCTCTCACTTGAATCAAGGCAAGTTTGTACTTCAACAAGAAAATGTAAAAACCAAATGACAAATGATTAATGTTTTCTTAGGAGAAAATATCATTGTTTGCAAGATCAGATATTTTTATGTGCTTGATTTAAAGCCCACCAGTCACATGAAGGTCTCCCACCTCATGCAGGTCAGGCAGATGAAGAACATGTCTTGTGAAAAGAGAAAACAACTCATGGGGATATTAAAAGTAGTCCAAAAAGATCATTCAAATAGCTCCATATGTCTTGTTTGTCTCAATTACAACACGGGAAGATAGGGAGAATACATAAGAAAACCCTTCACCTTATGAGCTGTGGGCCTATGCAACATCCCAGTTACAAAGGGGACTGCACTTTGCTTACAGTCAGTGGATTGCTGGAGTTAATTAACAGTATAATTTGCAACAGGAGGATGAATGGGGCTGGGAAATAATTTGTCCACATATCGATTGTAAGTGCATTTTTCAAATTCCTCATGATCTGATAAATCCCACAGGTGGCAAAAAAATTTGGGTCAGATTGTTATGGGAAAACTCCACCCTGTTTGAACTGAATTCAGGAGGGCTGAACAGTTTTGCCTTTCTGGGGCTCTGCTCTGTAAATCAGCAAGCAAAATTTGGCAGCTGAGTATTTTATTCCCAATAATAAACTGTGCTTGAAAATGTACTTGCTCTCTTCTGTGGATTTGCATAGATACACTTTTCTTTGGCATCATGTCACCTTTCTGCCAAACTCTATTTTGAAATTTAATGAGAAGCTAAAGGATGCTTATTGACTTATTAATTGCTTTTCACTTATCCATTAGGCTGCATTTTCATCATTTTACAGGAAGACATGCAAACATTTTTTGGCCAAAAGTACACAGCAGGAAAGGTTATAGCCACCCTGATTCACAAGGGCATTTTACATATGCCTCAGGTAGGGACAAACAAACAACTGAATTCAGTGTACTATCACTCCACACAACTTTCTCTTGCCACTAGTTAGGCCTTAATATACTTAGGAGGTTGCTCTTCTAATTTGAACTGTGTGAGACTTCGGCTGGAGGCTACTTCTGTGTCCCAGTGATAAAAGAAGACATAAAACAACCCAGTGCCTGATCATGCTCCCTGGCTGTCAGTGAATCATGTTTAATAGCATCTCCATTGCAGTTTTGGCCAATTTGCTTGCAATGGCATCCTTTTCCATGGGCTTGCTGCTCAGCAGGCCCTGAAGCAATCTATGAATAACTTCCCAACAGATGCTGTTTATGAATTGAAGCAAATGGCTTCCCTGTTTCTCTTTTTTCTCACTTCAATAATTTTCAGTTACATTACAATGAATATTTATAGTCCTATAGCAGTGCATAAAAATGGGAACAAGCAGACCTGTGCATTGTTTCATACCTGAGTGCTATTCTAATGGCTTTTGGCTCAATGGTTTTAATAATGTTCTGCTGATGGACTGAAAAGAGAATGCAAATTGTAGATCAGTCACTTCCATTCAGAGTTTTAGCAGATTGGGCATTGATGGAAGACTGTATTAGCAGCACCTCTTGTGCATCTTATCTTCTGAAAATAATACACCCCAAATACAAGCCTTCAATACCTTTCTACTCAGCTTTATCTCTTATGAGCAATCCCAACTGACTTCATTGTTAAATGCAGGATTTATATTACTGCAGTAATTTCTTGCTGGATGTGTTGGGTTTGAGTGACGGGGTTTTGGTACTGGGGTGTCTTCTGGGACAAGCTGCCAGAAGCTTCTCCTGTGTCTGACGGAGCCAACACCAGTGGCTCCAACACAGACCCACCACTGGCCAAGGCCAAACCCATTAGTGCCAGTGCCTGTATTTAAGAGGAAAAAAGTTTCTGTGCAGTAGAAACTGCAGCTGGAGAGATGAGAGAGATTGTGTGTGTGAGAGAAACAGCTCTGCAAACACCAGGGCTGGTGAAGAAGGAGGAGAAGGAGGCATCCAGCCCTGGTCAACCCACCACATTGGGTTCATCAGTCTCTGGCAAAAATGTCATGTGACTTACCACAGATTTAATGGTTAATGGTAGAAGCAGCCAGTGTTTCAAGTAATTAGGTTGGAAAGCATAAAGGTGTAACTTTTGGGTTGTTACTGGCCACCATTCTTTAACAGAACACAGCAAAATTCTTGTTCGATCCTAAAAAGGCCAGTTTACAACATTTTATAATTCTGTAACAGTTCTTCAATGTTGTTTTGCCAAGAAAAGTGGTTAGATTTACAACTGTAGATGTTTATTGAGTTTTTTCCAAGGGAACTGCTCTTGGTACTGCTTCATTCATCTCCAAATGTCTGAACTACTTGTCATTTCTATTAAACAATAGAGAGGCTAAAGAAATAATGGTTTTACTATCACAGTAATTCCAAGATTAATAAACCCCTCTAACTTACTAGATACACTTGTACAAACATATTGTCTATAAATCTATGCTAGATACAAAGCATGCATATTTAAATACAGAATATGTCAAATTGTGGCATTTTCCAGGGCTCTAAAATAAATTCATTCGTACAATAAAAATAATTGGAGACATGAATGACCACACACATTATTCACGCTGCACATCTTTAACACAGCAGTTTATTCCCCAGTACAGAAGTTGGAAACAGGAAACAATCTGAACAATTTCTTGCTTCCTAATATGATGGCACTCATGTGGATTGCAGCTTTTAAAAATCCACTGTAAATAGGGCACGCTAAATAAATATGACTGTTGTGCCTATGAAACTCAGAGTGTGTGATTTCATCACTTCTGGCTTCCCATAAATGAATAAAAAGCATATACCATGTTAACATGCATTATCAATTGCTGTCTCAGAAAAGTAAACTGAGACATGCACTATGTCCTCAGTTCTAGGCCATTAAGTAGCAAAATAATACAATTACATCCACACAAACCTACACTTCTAGAAGCATTTCTTTAGCAATCTGGAGTCTCTTCTAAAAGGCCTGGACTGGAGAAGATTGCATTTCTAATGGATAGGATAATTTGACACTAAAAATGCTCATTGGATCCTTTTTCCATCACATCAATAGCTGGAGGAGTTGTCATGTTGGATTATTGAGGAGGCCACTTTCAGACACCAGGTTTAGGTCTGGCTGCCCACACTGGGTTCAGAGAACTTGGATCCTGCCTTCTCCCTCCATCATCTTCTCCTATAGCCTCTGTCATCTGCTACAAATGCTTTATAAATTCCTGGCATTTCTTTCCTGCTTCTTTTGCACCAGGACAGTGAAATGTACCTGTGTCTTTCTCACATCTTTGCTGATGTTTTTCCTGGTCTCCTCTAAGCAGTCCTGCACATGGTATAGAGTCATAAACAAGTCCTTCCCTTGAGAACTCATTTAATTAAGAAAGGTACCAAAACCACAGTAATGTAAAGGCCTAATTTGCATTTCCTCTATCTTTTCATAATGAAAAAACTGCAGTAAAATGTTGACTAGATATTCACAAAAATGTCTTCTTCCTGTCAATCACACACAGTGGGTTTTTATTTAATTATTCCATATAATTTATCTTCACAGTTCCCTCTATAACTCATTTCCACAGCTACTTGCTTCTTGGACAGGTTATTGATCTAATGTGTACAGAGGAGGTTTTTTAAAGTCAGTCTTTTAATAATAATTGCCTATGCACAAAATCAAGGAGCTTTTTGATGCAAGTAGTAGTAAAAATGTGATCAATGTGAGCATTACAGCATTAGGTCTTAAATTAATTGTTTCAGCTTACACTTTGGGTAACTTTGACATCACTTCAATATCTGATCTTTTCAGAATTTTATCATGTAAGAAACGTTATCTTCATAAATCACTGTCAGTTAAGAAAGGATGAAACAGAGTAAGTGGCCTGAATGATTTTCCAGTGGGAGCTGGAGACTGCACTAGATACTGGCCTTAGTTTCCAGCCCCCAGAACAACGATTTATTATCTCCAAAATACCAGGGAAAAGCAGTGAAAAAGCTCCACCCACAGCATTTGACAGAAATGTTTGTGATGGGTTACGGAAGTGTCACGCAAAAACTACCATTGGGTCAGAGCAGAGATTAGCTATGCTGAAGAGGAAGCTTCAGTCCATATCTAAGAACTTTTTTCTTTAGTTCATCATACAAATTTTGCTGAGGAATGTTGCTATCAGTTACTTCTTAATTAAAAAAAAAAAACAGAAAAAAGGGGGTTTTTTTGGTTGGTTGGTTGGTTGGTTGGTTTGTTGTTTGGGGGTTTTTTTGGGTTTTTTTTGTTTGTTTGGGTTTTTTTTGTTTGGTTTTGGTTTTGGTTTTGGTTTTGGTTTGGTTTGGTTTGGTTTTTGTTTTCTTTTGTTTTGTTTTGCTTTGTTTTGTTTTTAACCACTGGATTAAAAGTGTAGACCTCTTACTCCCCCTTTATTAGCCCCAGTTAGGGATGGTAAATAGATGCTTTCTCGGATTAGTCCCAAAGCATTTGTTTTAAAAGGAAAATGTGAAGTAAGATCTGGACAGTGAGCTGTGGGGGCCAAGTGTGACCATTTTGGATCACACAGTGGTGAGTTTCCCAGTGCTCCCCAGGGCTTATGACTGTGGATCCCCCTTGGGAACAGGGACAGTGGAGCACTCAGTGAGCCCCAGGACATGGAAAGGGAGGAGGTGGATGTTCTGCCCAGGAGGAGGAGATACATGCAGAAAAGCACATATATTCCTTGCAAGGGTTTAATGGCTTTCATGTTAGTTGTGAACTCCTGTACATTTAAACAGTCCTAATGCTTAGTGTTTCTCATGAGTTGTTTATTGCCATGGGCCTTCAAATTGCCACACACCTAGCAGGCTATAAATACTGATTTATATAAATTATTAATAAAATCAACATCTTTTATCACTTTCATGCCTGACATAAACTATAATGAGCTGAAAGTCCCACAAATGCTTTTAAGTGGTTCCCCCTCTGCCCTCCCAGCACACATGAAGAAAATATTTGCTTTTATAAAATGATGGAAGTGCTTTTCATGTGGCCAGACTATATTTCCTCAGTGTTTCTACAGTGGATACTAATAACCAAAGTGTCTTTGTTATAACCTAACAAAAGGCTAACATGCTTTATCTATTAAAAAAATCATATCTTTTCTATTGTCTGTTTCATCTCAGCCTTGTTTTCTGCTATAGTTAATTATTTTTCTCATAGACAAATTAAACCCCATTAGTACTAACACAGGAAATTCAGATTAAGGGCTCAGGGAGGCTTAGATCTTAATGTTAACATTATTGTGTGAGCAGGAATTTATCAATTTGGGATTAAAAATTAATCACCAAAAATGTTTTAGGAGCATGATTCATAGTCAAACCAAAATACCAGAATGTTTGTTTGATTCCATAGAAATGACAGATGTCTTTATCTTAACTCTATGGGAATTGCACTGGAAAATCAAAAGGAATATGGGTTTAACAAAGCTAAATTTGAACCATCACATGTGATAATTTCATTTCTTTCTTTTCTTCTTTGTTTGCCTTTCCCAGTGTGACATGACTCAGACAAAAATAGCCAGATACTGTCACAGATGTTCCTTTCCACCAATCACTGGTTGTTGCTTATCCAAATGATGTTTTAATACAAACACACAACTGCTCCTTCTGTTTTATCATTGTCAAAATTTTGTTTAAAATGTAATTAGTGCAGAAGTGTGAGCAGATGTGGCAATGACAGTTTGCTTTCTCCACTGGGCTGCATGGCAAGCCAGAGTCACATCTGCATTTTTGGGGATATTTAATTCTGTGCCTTTTTCACCCAGCCTGGTGCTCCTCTGTTGGCTGCCTGGGCTGTTGTGGATGGGCTGTGGCTGTGCAGGTCTGGAAAGCTCTGCCAGCTCAGAGCTGTGCAAGCAGCAGCACCTCACATCAGTCAGCTCCTGCAACCACAGCTGCCTCCCTGACTTCTTGGAGAGCCTTGGGGAAACTCCCTTTTCCAGCCACAGGTGGTCCCTAAACCCCTGACTGTGTTTAGCCCAGAGGTTTCCCGATGTTTGCCACAGTCCTGCAGCATCCCCAACTGCTGCACCACTTTGGTTTCAGTCCCAACTGTGCTCTGGAAAAGCCCCTGGTAAGACTGGCTGCCAAAACTGGGTGGATGGGAGTCTGAAGCCTCTGGGAAGTCTGGAATTTCAGGGAAGGGGTTTGTCTTGTCAGGTGGAGGTGTTTCAGGGTACAGTGCTGTGTGGTGGAATTTGGCCGGGAGCGTCACCCAGATCTTGGCTCTCAAGGATCCCGTAATCTATGGAAATGGGTAGCCTATAATTCTGAGAACCAGGCAGAGAGAAATCCCAAGGAAGAAACTATTTTAGTGTAACAACAGCTGAAGCCATAAACCACTGTGAAATAAATATACTTTATAAACATAAAGTGAAAAAATAGTCCCTCACTTACAGTTTTTATGTGATTTATGTCTTTAATTTATTTAAATCAGTGACCCATCAAATGCAGACACCAAATTAGAAATTCAGCAAAAATTTCAACAGCCACAAGGAAATACTGAGGTTTTATTTGTTCTCTTCCTGCAGCTGCTTCTCCATGTTACATGAATTTATCTCAAAATGAAGCACGATAAGGAATCATCGTGCCACAATATTGTTGATCTGTGATTTGGGTACCAGGCTCACCACCCTGTAGACACAGATGTGAAAAGAGACAATTTACTCTCTCTCACCCCCAAATTTTTCAGAGAGTATTTTGTTTCACATACATCATTCTATAAGCTTTTCATAGCAGTTTTATGACCAAATATATGCCGCCTGTATTACTTCTGGGATTTTTCAGTAAACCAGGAATGAGTCAGTGTGTTTGTATTAGTCAGCTGGTCATGGCTTGAGAGCTGCTGATAGCCGTGCACATGGCCCAGAGGGCTGCACACACAGCCAGGCTGGGCTCTGAAGTGCTGAAGGGAAGGGGTTGGTTTTTTTATTTTCCCATTCCTTTCCTTTTTTCCCCCATTGGTTACAGTGGGATTTAGTTCAGGCTCAATAAATTCAACAACAAGTACAGGATCTTCAGCTGGTGTAAATTTCACACCTTTGCTTCAAAAGCAGACGCTGCCTTTCACAGTGGGAATTTTCCTGCTATCTTGGGCATACACAATTTGCAAGTGCTGAAGTTGGAGTGTCCAGCTCTGTAACTTTGAAAAAGATACTGAGGTTTTCCCTGCATTATTGCTGGCTGTACTCTGAACAGTGCTTCTCTTCTTCTTTTTACTGTCTTTGTTGTTGACTAATAAAATTGTCCTTTGCTCCTGCAGGAGTCACTTGTTCAGGGGATTGGTGGTCAGGGAGGAAGGGCTGATGGCACAGAGTGTGAGTGTGGGCACATGGCTTGAATGAACCCCCTCTCTCTATGGCTACCTCAGTAAAAGGCTACTTTGCTTTTGCAGGCTTGGAATTGTCCAAGTACTACCTGGAAAAGCTCTTTTATCTTCCATAGAATGGGCTTGGTTCAACTCATGGGCATATTTATTCCTTAGGACATTTTTAGGATTAGACCCTTTGAAGTGCAACAGAGACAAGTTTCACTTTCTCAAGGCTATGTCATTAAATGTAAGAGCTCCTTCTGGACTGTGGCCATTTAAAATATTCTAAAAGTATTTTTTTGTTAATAAGTTGAGCCATAAAGACGAGATAATGGCATTCAAATATTTGCTCTTGTTCCACAATGATTACCTTTTAACCTTATCTATGGAAAGGAAAAGCTCTTACATTGGTAATGCAAATTTTCTGCAAGTGTTTCTTTAGAGCTGTGCCCAGCTCTGCACAAAGACAGCAGCTTCCTGAAGGGCCATCCACCTCTGCTCTGTGACTTTCTGTGATGGTCACAGAAAGGTCTTCCTCAGCAAGACAATAGAATGAAACTGATTATTTCTGCAAGACAGGGACCAGGACCTTCTCTGTTGCACTCTACCACACTGCACATCCTGTGAGTGGTACCCAGCTACCCCAGGTGTGCCTGTGCAATCTCAGTCTAGAGGGGAGTGCTGCTGGGCATGGAGTAGGGCAGCTCCACAGTTCTTCTTGAAGGTAACCTATGCTGAGAGCAACAGGAGACAGGAAAGGTGTTCTAGTTCATCAGTTATACCATAAGAGAACCCAGAAATATTTAACCCAGGTTCTAGCATGAGTGGGAGAATCCTTATGGATGTAAGATCAGACACTGGGAAACGTGCACTGCCTTATCCTTATTCAGGGGTGATCAAGTAGTGTCTTTCAAGTCTATTGCCCTGACCTCAGTTTTTATCTTTATTGTCATAGAAGCCTTTCTGATTTTTATTTTAATTATGTTGGAAAAGACCTCTGAGATCATCCAGTCCAAACTATGACCAAACACCATCATGTCAACTAGACCATGGCACTAAGTACCACATCCAGGCTTTTCTTAAAAACCTCCAGGGATGTTGACTCCACCACCTCTCTGAAAAGACAATTCCAATGTCTAGTCACCCTTTCTGTGAAGAATTTCTCTTTTAAACATGAGATATTCCCAGGCTTTCTGATCCAGGCTCCACTGCCTGGTGTCAGGCTGCTGTGCTGACAGCTCCTTCTAGAGCTCTGATAGTGATGGACAACAGGCATGGCATGCAGCTGTGTCTCTGCAGTTGTTAGAGCCAAGTTTAGGTAAGATTTAATCTGTTCCAGGCATGGACACTCCCTACATTTGGGTCTCATTTACATTTTTCCTTCACAGACAGAGTGTGATAGGGTTTTTTTTGAGTCCTAGGAAGACAGATGATACCAGTACTACATCAGATCCATCATAATACAATAGAGAAGGATCCATGATGTCTGATTTCCTCTTGGTAACATTAGGCCCCCACAAACATCCTAAACCCCTACAAACTAGTCAAATGATTATAACATACCGAGTGTTTGCATTTTCAGATGATGCTTTTGACTTAAGAAGCTTCAGAAGCTGAATTCGCAGCACCATCAAACCACAGATCCAAGAGGAGTCAATAATCCTCTTTCCAATGTCATCCCCATTGACCTCAAAATGAGATTTTCTTTTGCCATACTCCGTGGAATATGGAGCCCTCTAATGTCAAGAAGCTGCACTGGGTGAAATGTGTCCTCCACAGCTCAGCTCCTCACCTTTGAGCAAGCTGTGGGTACTCACAGATTCATTCCACTGTGCAGAAGCCCAGGATGATGCCCTTGATGAATGAGAGACATGTATTGTGTATGCTGACTCTACATGCAGACTTCCAAACTCTGCTCCTGTTTCTACTCTGATAACAGCTGACTCCACTTAATCAGGCCTGAACTCAGCATTGAATCTTTTAGAAACTGATATTTTTTCTAATTATAGATTTTTATGGCAGTGGTGGCACGCACCATTCCATCAAGTACTGATGGGAAAATGAGGTAAATAAACACTCTGTGTTGCATGACAATTTTCTTTGCAGAATAGATATAAGGAAAATTTCTGGAAGAAGCCAGTAAGTTAAAGTTGGAAATTAAATCCTGCCAAATGCATAAAGCTGGGAAAAATATGTGGCTACCAAAGAAACAAAGAGTATGAAGAGATAGCCATGCCATTGAACCAATATGGTCCAATGGCCAAAAGCAAAAGTAAAGCCGTGTTAATAGTAAAGAGTTTAGCATGAAACAATGAGAAAATCTGTAATAATGGCTTAAAAAGCCAGTCTAATTTTCCATGACCCTCCATAAGCCCAGTAATACTCATTAGTGTCTACATGAATTTGTTAAACCTGCTCAGCATTGAGAAAACATGACTTCATTCAATTTGGATTTGTGTGCATCTAAAACTTTATGTGGTGCAGCCTCCCTGGGAGTCACAATAACTTCTCTTTGAGGATTAAGGAAACACAGGATACATTGCACCTCAGTAACAGTGGCTGAATAGTGTAATCTGCCACATTTCAAAAAGCAGGCAAATGCACAGATCCCTGCCCTTTTAAGAAAGCAAGCTTGCCTGTGAAGGAAGCATTCTGGATTTCATAATTAAATGAAAAATGAGATGAAATCAAGTGAGGCTGTGAGCTGATGCAGCTCCATTGTAGCAACAGGATCATTAATAGTTATTGATGATAACTGGGATAAACTGTCAGATACCATGCATGTGACATGAACAAATGATTAATACATGTCTCTAAAGGAAAAAAAAATTCCTTGGGTGAACTGGCAGCCAAGGAGAGCAGATACAGTAAAACACAGAAAGAGGGCATTTGCTTTGTTTTGGGACAATCTGTGTTTGAACAAGGCACCCGACATCCCACAAAGGCCTGCCGTGGAACAGCAATGGTCAGAAGGACGCTGCCCCTTTGGGCTCAGGGTTCTGCCTTCACCCTGACTAATTTCACTGTGCTGCTCAGGCTGACATACTGATTGAAAGAATGTCATTCCATTCAATCATTAGGTAAACACAATACTGGAGTGCCTGGTGGGTTTGGTAAATATGGAGCAGGTTGGTTATTGCTCCTCAGGTGCTGATAGTGATATCAGGCTGCACCATCTCTTGTGTTATCAGAACCCTGCTCAGTCCTGAAGAAGCTTCTTGAAATTGCAGCATCGTCAATGAGAAGCTTTTGGGTGTTTGCTTTTCTCTTTTTCAAATACACATAATCACTCAGCACTACTAAGATGGTTAAATTACCCTGAGAGCCAAATGACTTTGAGTTAGATTTCTTCTCTTAACTGCATCAATCCCCCCCCATGCCCCTCAGATGCCTGTGGAACTGGTGCACCAGAAGATCTCTGCTGGGGAGACATTTTGCTACCCAATTACAACCCCCTCAACAGCTCAAGCTTTGATGCAGAGACTGTGCATTTCTCCAAAAGAAGAGGTGGCTCAGCCCACCCACACCAGTGTTCATTTGGTGGCCATCAAAGAGTCTTCTCCTGTGTCAGGGTTGCCACCCCTGACTCAGCAAGGACATTTGCAACTGAGGTGTATGACTTACAGTTTGCCAGGCAGGTGAAGGCACTGCAACAGGAGGGTGGGATTTTGTGAAGCACTGCTGTCGATCCAGCTCTTGAAAGCAATGGGAATGTTACTATCGATTTCTGTGATAGTGAAATTAAAGAACAGCTTTCCAAGCCCTTTCTGTTCAAAAAATGCAGACAGCATTTTAAGATTTGGGGATCATAGAATTGCTTGGGTTAGAAAGGACCTTAAAGATCACCCCCCTTAAAGAGATACCTTCAACTGGACCAAGCTGCTCCAAGTCCCATCCAAGCTGGCCATGGTGAGGGCTAACCGAAGATGGACTTAGGCATTGATGGGCATCTTCCCTCAGTCTTGGCCAGGGAGAGCCACTCCTTTCCTTGTATTTGCACCAGCACCACCAGACCTGAAAGCCCAGGGGAAGAGACGAGCAGAGCTGGCAGGGAGGGCACTGCAGCACAGCCACTGCTGCTCTGTCCCTCAGATCCACACGAGGATGGAGCAATGCTGCCCTGCAGGGGCACCACACAGGGGAACGTGTCTAAATTCCTCAAAAAAGAATATTCTGTCATTCTTCAAGAAACAGCCTCCAAAGGTCCCTCAAGTAGGAGTTTTGAAAATTAATACTTTTCAGGCAGTTCCTGTCATATTTATTATTACAATTACTATTACAACTATTGGCATTTTTGCCCACAGTTGCTAATGCATTTTCACAGAGCGAGGATAAAATTGGAACCCAATTAATTTTTCCGATTCTACTCTCACACCTCTGAAAACCAAGAAATTCTGCAGTTGTCACCCGCCTGCCTATTATTTTGTTTGCTGCTTCCCTCCTAAACAGTGGCTTCAAGATGAGCTTGTTTCTGATACCTTGTTGTCATTTCTCTTTGTTTTCTGTTTGCAAAACACTGAAGGTTCATTGCAAATTGGAGAAGGCTCCCAGCATGTCAGCTGTCTGGACAAACTGCAGGAGCAGGTTAGCTGGGAATAAAACCTCCCAGAGACATGGGTTTAATACTGTTTGCATGGCTTTACCTCTTCAGTTTGCAATGACTCTGACTTCAAAGAAGTGCTTTACAAGTTCCTACATTCAGAGCTTTGTAGATACAAAAATATTTGTTCCATCTTCCCATCAGGTACTCTCAGACCCAGCCTCACAACAGCTGGCAAAGGGGAGGGAGGCATTTTATTGTTCTGATTCCCTTAAAGCTGCAACACCTTGCAGAACTGCAGGACAATTATAGGTGCTGTGATTTTTTTTGCTATCATCCTTCTTAGCTTGTGTATTCCAGTTTAATACATCCTCACAACCGTGATTTTCCATGACCATAATTAACATTTTGCCTTCTGAATACAAAAAGATGCTCTTGCTGGTCTGTCTGGAGGCTGAGCCAGGGAGCATTATTTCCCACTTGATAACATTTTAATGTTCTTGGGAAACACTGGCCTATTTGTTAAAATTTTGTTCAAATAAAACCTCAGCCAAAAGTGCTGTAGGGCTTTTCATGTGAATCTTTCCAATGGCCTTGTTTAAAGCACGAATTTTCTTCAGGGGCTGTTGTATTAACTTATTTACTTATTTCTAAGGACATTGGAGGTTGAGAAAAAATAAAAGCAAACCTGCAGATTGCTGAGCTGAGAAACGTGTATTCTAATCCCAGCATAGTGTGAGGTGTAGAGTCTGTTATCAGGATAAAAGTCTGGCCATGCAAAGTGACAAAACACTTATTGCCTTGATCCTGATCAGGAATATCAGCATTTCTCCAGTGTCTCTCTTGTAAGAACAGACGTTCTCCTCCTCTGGCTAAACCTTGTTTCCAATTAAGTCACTGATTTCAACCTCAGGATGAACTTCATCTATTTTTTCCCTTCCACTAAAAAATTAGACTGCTTTAACATGAACTGTGAATTCTACAGAAATATTCTGGTTTAGACAAAATTGCCATTGAGTTACTAGGTAATTTTTTTGTCAAAAAGATGGTGAGATCATGGCACTGATTTTACACTGGTGCTGAGAAAATTTACCACTCGGGCCTGTGCCCGAGTCTCCTCTTGGTTTGATTCATTGCAGATTTTTCCCTTATCGGCTGAGTAGCTTCACCATTTGATTTTATTGTTGGTTTCTTTCCAGATGCCAGAAGTACTGAGTATTTAAATATATATCTGAAGTTCAGCAGGAAATTGAAAATTGATTCTCTACAGCAGTTATCTGAGATATGGTTTGAGTTCTCGCTTCAAGTTAGCCCGAGCAAAGAGCTAAAGCAGTCCCGGGGGAATGCCAGCTTGACAGACATTCTGGAGTGACTCCTGTGGCATCCTGCAAGAGAAATTCAGAAATGATACTTTTGTTTAAAAAAGGCTCCTGTTTACTCTCTGCTCTACTAAATAAGAAGGTAACAAAAAGGATTTTGTGTTTCTTGGTAATACCCAGACACCTTTCAGTGGAGACATGGGTGATGAACTGTCAAATAAGGTGATGATCAGATCCCCCCTCTTTATGATTTTCTTTAGCTGTGCTGTGGCACGGCCACAGGCTGGAGTCACAGCTCAGCCTGCTCATGGTGGCTGTCACAGAGGTAGCTATACAGGAGGTGGCTTCTTCCCAAAGTATTAACCCCTCAATGACAACAGAAGCCAGTGGGTTGGACGGGACAAAAAGAAGAACAGAAGATGCCAGATCATTGCTGGGAGTGGGATATCCACAGAGACAGACAGGGAGAGTGTAAATGGCTGTTCCTATGAGCACACATCCTCTGCTGAGTGGTGCTGGGGCCTCGTGTCTCAGCCCCTGCCATGAAACTGAATTTACCCTCCCAAGCAGTTCCCAAGGCTGCCAGTGCTGCTGGAGCAGAGGACATTCCAGCTCTCACTGTAAATAAAACAAGTGGCATGACACAAAGTCCTACTTTTACTGTTGTTTCTATGAATTTGATACACTAAGAGAGAAGGGTCACCTTTGGCATCCTGAGATGCAATAAATGAACACTTAAAACAACACTTGGGAGCAGAGTTTAGAGATATTTTTTCTCAGCAAAATGAGTTAAAATAACCTTGGGTAAAGCATTTACAAGAATTAATAGTGACTTAGAGACTTTCCTACCTAAGTTGAAGGTGACTTCAGCAGCACCTGCAGCATCACCCATCAGATGCCATTTGGCCTCCAGAACCTGTGATATGTGAGAGCTCAACCCCCTTTTGTGCTCTGGCAGGAGAGTGAGTGCAGGAATGATTCCCTGTTACAGGCCACTGTTAGTTCAATACAGATTGACTTGGTTCTATATCTCTTGGTTTAAAATCCATCTCCACACAAATGGTTCTGGTGTGTTCGAACTTACTAAATAATCATTTCACCAAAATTCTGTCATAAATAAATTACCCTCAAAAATCTACTGGAATTACAAATAAATCAGCAGATTCTCTGTTCAGCAGCAGCAATAAATCCTTCCTCTATCACAGCATACAGTGTTTACATTTGCCTAGGGGCTCTGAAACATTATGAGATGAAATGATTTTCCTGTTCCTTGGTGTCTGACTGCCATAGAATTTAAGTGTTTCATGAATTTAATTGTGAAGAGAACAGTTTAACATTTTTCAGACCCCTGTGGGAAAATGGAAGGAGGAGCCAACTGGATATTATGCTGCCTGAAAAATGATTTGTATTTAAAATTTAACAATAATGACTGTATCAGGGGAGATTCCGAAGGGCAGCAAATGACCCCATGTCCATTAAAGATCTGTGCAAACTGGCAAAAGAAGGATTTGGTATCAGAAGTAGGGCCCAGCCTTCTGCTTGTGGTAGAGTTTCATTCCAGGTTGCATAAATATCTTTATTTATGCAACATTAAGCCAATTTTCAGCATTTTCCTGGAAATCTATTAGTTGCTTTCAGGGCCTCTGAAAGGTATCTTATTTCACTGCAGGAGAATTCATCTGTCATACTCTGAAGAGAGTGTTTATATCTCCAGCAACTAAAAGCTTGTAAAAAGGTAGCTGCAATCATTTGCTGGAGCAGAGGCAGAAGAAACAAAAACTACTACTGTTGCTTAGATGTAAAAAGAATTCTATTTTCAATGGAAAAGATTGTCCTGACTAACCTTGATTATTGAAATCAAGGAAAACATAACTTCAGTCTACCAAACCATTTTTGTAGAATTTGGGGAATGAGAGAGAAGATTGCTGTACAAGCTGGGAAAGAAAGCAAAACTACCAGTTTTATCTCCTTTAAACATACAGTCCTTTACATTTTTATTTTCCCATCCCTATTTTTTTTTCTTAGTTGTCTTTTATTCACTTCCTTGCTTTGCAAGGAAAACAAGAAGGAATTCTCTGCTATTGTGTATGATCCCTTACTCTGACTTCCCTGCTTGGTGCACAGAAGTCAGGGTGTGACATGAACAGCAATTTGATGTGCAGAGCCTACAATGGCAAAAGATTCTTGGATTTTATCCAGGAGCAAATGACAACAAAATCTTGGAAACCTGAGAAGAAGGTGGGGTAGTAAAAGAGATGTGTGAGAGAAGAGGAATATAAAAAAAAAGGATCAAAACAGATAAATGTCAGATGGCAAGTGATAATATGCTCTTCACTTCCCTACAGTTGAATTTGTAGCCTCCAATGTATTTGAGTGATGGATCCTGCATAGGAAACTTAACATAAATTAGCTGCTATAAATTTGTTTTCTAACAAATAAACAAAAAATTAAATAATAAATATAATCTTATAAATTTTGCTAATGTGCTTGGCAGTGAGGCAAAATCAGCAGCAAGGAAAAGAGTACTGCTGACAACTTCAGTGAAGAGGAAAATCAGTCAGGTACAATGTTCATCACTCCTTATTGACTGTGATAATTGGAGCCCGACGTTCTGCACTGTGACGTGCATGACTTGCTTAGTTCAAGATGTTACCCACACTGGGAATCGTGTCCTTCCCTTGCCACCAACTTACTGCACATCACTTTTGTGCCCCTGCACTGGAAACGAGGGCTCCCAAAGTTCCCGACCCTCCCAGCACCTCTCTGTGTGCTCCAGCCGACACAGAGACAAATGAATCTGCCCCCGGGACAGCGCTGTGGGAAGCATCGCTTTGGTTCATTAAGGCAAATGCCTGGGCACGTTTCAATAAATGCCCTTTATCACTGGAAATTCGCAGGGCTGTCAGCGGCTCTCTTGGACTTTGCAGCCACAGTCAGGGTTAGGAACGACAGAGCCTGAGCGTTGGGAATTGGAAGAAATAAAAGAGTGAATCTGAAAGCAGAGCAGCCTGGAGACTGGAGCATCCCTGCATCTCTCTTCGGGTGGGACTGTGCGTTAGCAGATGGCAGCCTAAAAACAATATGTGCTGAGAGAGCTCGAGATGTATGGCAAGATTTTCAACACCTACGCAACCGCTCAAAGGAGTATTGTCTGTCAGGGGTGGTGGAGCGATTTACAAGTTGCCTTTGTGTGGATTTCTGGAGCTATTATCTGCCGACGATCAGCCAGGAGATGTTGGAGGCAAATTCAAGGCAAATTTTCACAAAATGGAATACGATAACTAGTCACAATATTAATCCATAAGCTTTGATGTGAGCGTTGTAAAACACACATAAAGCAGCCCAGACCCCTCCTATTGGCAGATCGTGGAGCTGGGCTGGTCGTGAGAGGCAGCAGAAAATTGCAGCTGAGGAGCAAATCATGATCTTGCCATCTGCCTGGAAGGAACTATTATATAGGGTTTGCTGTCAATCAACCAACCTGTTTTGAAGCAAAGGCAGAACAGTATATGATTCCCCCCCCCCGCCCCAATGCTCATTTCATGCACTAATTCCCTACTCAAACTATTTCCAGCACAAGGGGCTCTGGCTGCAGCTCCCTGCCCAGCCCTGCAAGCAGGGAGATGAGGTATGGAAGAGAGTACTCCCAGTGGTTTTTTTTAAAACAATGACAAAGCCCGTGGCTGTGACAAGGAATTAAATCTTAAGGTTTTGTGTTTGATAAAGTGATGGCATCAGGGAATTTTGGCTGCTCTATATCCCATAATCTTGATAGTTCTGATGGTTTTTTTTTTTGTTCCAGGATGAGAATTTTCCCCAATCTCTCATTTCCACCTCTTTAAGGGTATCTTTTGTGTTTCTTTATGATGTTTTTTGGTTCACTGGGGGTGATTTTTTTTCATGAACATAACTGAAGGCAAAAACTGTTGCTGTCTGCCTGCTTTATCTTTTCAAGGATTTTCCTTGATTTTTCTAGGCTATACTATGGCACAGCAGTGTATTTCATCCATAACTAAATTTTCTTATGTAGCACCTCTAACTTGAGGATCTCCAGGCATGCTAAAATAGGTGTGTGGAAGCCACACCACGGCCCTGCAGAATCCGGGGCATTTTAGAAGTGATAAACTGAAGTATAATTTAATATCATAGAGTGAATCTGCTATGAGAGATCACACTGCAGGGGACAAGTAACAAGGAAAGCTCTCAATTTGTTAATGTGGTTTTTTTTTCCTCACCACTGACTTTCTTTGTGATAAAGTGGAAGCAAAATACATAGGTTTGCAAATAAGCTATTTGGTCAATCCCCTGGTGTAATGTAAGAGCTGAGATTTGTTCTGCAGCTGAGGCCAAGGCAGAGTTAGAGGACTTTGAAGTGCTATTTTCAGGGTAGCACCTGCAGTTATAAAGACCAGAAATTCAACACTGCTGAGCTGATCTGGCCTCTTGCATTTTTCCTTTGGCAGAGGCAGCAGCCAAAGCTTTTTTCTTCTATAAGAGGTGCTGGGCTATGCCAGGGTGTGCAGCATTTGCTGTGCACTGGAGCACCCAGGCAGACCTGGGTATGTGGAAACATTTCCCAGCCAGGAGAGGCACTGAGCTGGGAGCAGAACTCCCCTCAGGGGACCCTAGACCAGCACAGGCACCTTGACCCATTTCCCAAATCAACCCAGTTGTGCCTCAGCACTGGGATTGATTCTAATCAAACAAAAATGCTTTGCACCTGAGGGTGTTTTGAGCCTTCCAACCAGCTCCTCCCTGTGCCCAGGTGGTTGGGGTTTATAAAAGCTCCCAGTATGTAGGGGAAGTGGAGTAGTGGTGGGGTTGTTTGTGAAGTGGCTGGAAATTTATGGAAAGAAGTCTGAGCTAGAGGGAGACAGAAACGAGCACTAAACCTACCTGTGAGCTCAGTGGTTTGGGTTTTTTAAGGTTGGTTCTTTGGGGCCTATAGAGTGGTTTTCTGGTTGTGTTTGTGGTTTGGGCTTTGACCTTTCATGGTGTGCTGGGGAAGCTTTTGCTCTTTGCAGTGATGGGAAGTTTGGGGGTGACTGGGAAAGGGTTGATGTGTTTTTGGTCTTGGGTTTGTATAGCAACTTTTTTGCTTGGCATGTGGCTGCTTTTCCTGCAATTTTCCTTGTGCCAGGAGAAGGTGGGAGGGTGCCTGGGCTGGGGGGACCTGCCACAGTGCAGCTGGGCAAGAGATGGGATATCAAACTGGGGATGACTTGCTGCAATGTTGCAGGGAGAAATTTGTTTCCTAGATATCCTTGTTTTTGTGCTGAGGTCTGAAATATGTCAAATTTGACAGAAGAGGTTTAATTTAGCTGCTGTTGAAGCCTCCTTTTTTGTTACTTTGAGATAATGAGTCACAGAATGGTTGGAGTTGGAAGAGGCCTCTGGAGATCATCTAGTTCAACCCTCCTGCTAAGGCTGGTGAAATAATAATGGAGACCTATTTATGAAATCTAACTGAAATTCAGGAACACAACAAATGTAGAGGGAGTGAACAGAGCCCAGTGACCAAGTCTGAGCTCACCACAGGGAATTTGCTTCCCCAAGTGCCTGAATAGTTTTGCTTCTTTTGGATTTATTTTATTTATGCTATGAATATTAAAATACCTGTACCTTTATGCAAAAATTGATTTTTCAGCAGTAACAGCAGATGCTAAACCTGAGCTTGAGGACTGATGTTTGACATGATGAAAGGGGTAAAACAAATGCTGACTATAGAAACACTAACTTTCAGTTCACTCTGACCCATGTTTTGCCCATTGTAGATGGGTCTTGCATATAATGTGGCTTTAGGTGGTTTGGAAAGGCAACTGCAGAGTGACAAAAGTAATTGTCTTCAGGCTTGGGATATTTCAATAGCATTTTATGTAATGGGTTCAACCTGGCTAAACTAAGAATGGGCTGGAGGCTCTTGAGTTTGTGCTATGCAGAAGTTGAGAATCCATGAGAAGGTTCTGGATTTTCAGATCAGGATGATCTCTCCAGCTACTGGAAGGCTGATAAAGGATAACAGTAGCACAAGAAACCATGAACTGCCATCATAGGGCTGTTTTAACTTTTGTTTCTTTGCTTTTTGGTATCTTTGAATTGAAACTAAATAGACAACTCATATCTATTATGTGATGCTAATGTTTACCTACCATGATATTCTGAGCCCACTCATGTTTTCCTGGTAATATTTTAAATATAGTGAGTGCTATTGAAATTTTTTTTGCATGATGATAATGTACTGCACAGATAATTCTTGTTAATCCTTTTCAAGTGCTGATCTTGTCAGCTAATGACAAGTTATAGATAAGGGTTGAGACTTTCTGTGTGAGTTGTCCTACATACTTTAAAAATAACTAGGACACAAACTTTTTTGATATAAACTTCCCTGACAAATATAGATGTGTTCTTTTTTCTTTTTCTCCTCTCATAGGCATGGGAAAACTGCAAAAAGCAGAATTGTTGCCTCCCAAACACAGTAATTGTGAAGACTAGACAACCCTTTAACAAGGAATAGCAGCATGTTTAAGGTAGGCTGGCAAGAATAATTGTGAAAATCCTTCCTTTTGTGCTCTGCTCTCACTTGTCCCTGCTTTTGTCAATATTCAGACTTGTTCTTTTATTCTTTGTTCTTTTCCCGTACAACCTACTTATTGTGCTCTTGTGGTTTGGGTTTTTTTTTTTCC
The DNA here is from genome assembly GCA_013399695.1 of Formicarius rufipectus. Classification (NCBI taxonomy): domain Eukaryota; kingdom Metazoa; phylum Chordata; class Aves; order Passeriformes; family Formicariidae; genus Formicarius; species Formicarius rufipectus. The sequence goes on along the minus strand of VXAU01003789.1, from coordinate 393,164 downwards.
CCTAATGGCTTTGGTTATGTCATCTTCCTGGTTGGATCTTCCCCTGCATACTTAGGGGTGGCTGAGAAGACTTGCTGCTTCTGCCAAGCACATTTGGTGTGGCTGAGGCAGCAAGGAGGGAGGTGTTGCAGTGATGTGGCAGAAGACAACAGAGCTGCCAGGTTTGGGTGCCAAGTACAGCAGGTGGAGAACCTCCACTGAGTGTGTTGTGCTGTGTCCTTGGCTGGTCCTCCATACCCACCTGTCTGCACCTGTGCTGGAAACAGCAGATCTCCCAGCACCCTGTACTTGAAGTGGGACAATAACTGAACCAGCCCCATGGCACGTGAGTTCCCTGCACATGTTATGCAGCTCTGCTGCTTCAGGCTCCTGGTGTGTGTGGTCTGTGTGGTGGCCAGTAGAGGCTGTGGTCACACCTGGACAAATCATCAAATATGTCCTTGAAGTTCTTCCCTCTTGAAAGATGATTGTGTACCTTTCTAGCTAAGCTTTCCATGGTCGGCATGTTTGCCTTCAGGAAAAGTAATGCATCTTCTCCCAGCACTGGAAAAGCTAAAGGAGAAGAAAACCTGACATTGCATACAAAGAGATTTAATGGTGTCTTAGAAGACATAGGAAGGGCAGGAAAGGAAATGAGTTCATTGTGGTTGGACGAGACCTCCTGGAAGAGATAGAGATGAGTGGTGAGGACTGGAAGTCTCAGGGCAGGGAATGTTTTCCTGGGAATGTATGAAAAGTGATAGACAGTGAGTGGAGCATCTGGCTGAGCACAGGGAATGTGCATGTAGAATGTCAAACATTGTTACACTCAGACTCGTTGACTATGGCTTATTATTGGGCAAAGCTGATGTCCAGGGAACCCTGGAACTTCTTCTGTCTGTACCAAAGGAATCCTGCTTTACTCTTCATGCTTCCTGTTCCATTGGAGGAAAAAGAACCAAGAGCAAGAGCCACAGGGAGGTTCAGGTCCCTGGCTGAGGGTTTTTTGCATGGCTTTACTCTGGGATTTGTGGTTGCTCTTCAGGCAATCCCTTGTAGGCAGCTCCATCTTCACACACTCAGCTGCTGGTGTTCCATGTGGGCTGGTTCTCAATGGAAGACAAGATCTGTGTGTGGGGGCCAAGGAAAACTTCTGCTCTGTCAGACTTTTTAAAAAGATGCTACAGATGTTGTGAACCTGAGGCAGGAGAGTCAGGAATCTGGATTTTGGTGGAATTAAGGTAAGACTTGCTGTGAGACTATGCTTGACTCACCTGGATAGGATCATGTTGGTAGTGAGGAACTGCAGTGTGCAGTGCCCAGGTGGAGTTTGGGATATGGAGAGGAACATTGTAGGATGGATGGAAACATCTGGGTGGGATGGTAGAACACAATCCGTGAAAAGCAAACTTCATTGTCCCAGGAGCACTAGAACTAATAAACTTTGCATTTCCAAGATGGTGAGACTTCTCCAGACCCTGTGAAATACATGCCTGGGATGTGTTGTGTTCCATCTCTCCATGGGAAAGATGGGTGTCTGGGGGAGGAGGAGAGGGAGGCAGGATGCAGAAAGTAGAGGCCAGAGGACCTTCTCTAGGTGCAAGCACCAATCTGCTGTCTGCATGAGCCTGCCTGGGTTGCATATGCTCTCCTTTTCTCTGTGCCCAGAAAATTTGTGATAAATAGAGGTTCAGGAAGGGAAGAGCATTTATTTTTGTTTTCCTATTTTTGTCATTCACTTGGCATCTCTAGATGAATGGTGGAATCAGGAGGAAAAGACTGTTCTCCTTGTGCATGCAGCCTTTGTGTGTGAGGCAGACTGTCTCCAAGACAGTTGTATGCCTGCTGACCTCTTGCAACCTCCCTTCACCTTGGAGATATCATCATGCCAGTGTCTGCTTTGGGCAACTGTGCCACCACCCCATGGAGTCTTTCAGTCAGAGCTGTGGCTGGGCAGTTTACCATGCTCCCCACCTGGGGTAGCTCAGACTCTGGTCTCTGTTCTTTCCTCTCTGTGCCATCAGGTGTCAGAATGGGGGTGGAAAGACATCCTTCTGACACTTCAGCCCCAGGAATCAAGCATAGACTGTGTAATCCAAAGGCTGTCCTGCCCCTCTGCAGGGCATGGGTTCATCTTGCCCCAGCACTGGTGGGAGCTGCCATTGCACAGGATGGTTGGCACAACCTTTTGTCCTATCTCCCCTCTGTCCAGAGACAAGTTACACTCTCATCCATCCTTTTTTCATGAGAAAGGACTTTGAAATTTGTGGACTGATCACTTGTGTCTTATTTTTCCTTCCTATTTTCTCTTTCCCATGTGTCATAGCCCCACTTTCAGTTTAGGCCCTGGGGCACATGTAAAGCATCATCCCCTCCCTGTCAAAGCCAAGTGAGGAGGCTGAAGTAAAGCCCCAAAGCACAAGGTGATGATGACACTGTGCTTAACAAAGAGGGTAAGAGGAGCTGTTTCATGTCTTGTTGGTCCACTGAAAGTTAAACTTGGCAGCAAAGACATCAAAGCAGGTGTGAGGATGCTTCTGCAGGATTTGCCAAGGACTCCTGTGTTCCTGTCTGATGCTGGGAGCCAGGGCAGGGGAGAGGCTGCAAGCACAGCCTGTTTAATATTATCTCTGTCCCTTTGATCTCCCCCCTACCCTGCAGAAGCAACATGTCCCATGTTTCTGCAGAGCTTGTCCTGAGCAATAGCAGCATCTGTCAGGGGTTACAGTGGCATTAGCCTTGTGGAGCTGGGAGTTAGCAGTGCTTGGCAGAGTGACAGTTCTGCTGTACCTTACATAAATCTGTATCTTGCATAAATCTGTCTCTGCCTACTCTGCCAAGGTGTATGGCCACAATTTGTCTCATTCTTCCTGCTGCCCACAAGGCCTTTCAGTTTCTTAGAAAATTGTATTTTCTCCATGAGGCCCCTCTCCCTTGTCTTTCTGCCCAACTCCCCACTCCTTACCTTTTCCCTTCTATCTTCTCCACAAGCCCTAAAGGGAACATATCTTAAACAGGTGTTATTTTAAAATAAATTCCCATCACCTGTCCTCTCAAGTCCTGTAGAAAGCTTCCAGTATTCCTATGGGAAGGAGGAAGGTCTTGAGCCTCCCTATGGCTTTGGCAGCAAACTCCACCATCACCTCTTGATATGGCCTGTACCTGATCCGTGTCAGGCACCTTGCTCACCAGTACTTCATGGTGCTTGGTTGCCTCTCATCTGCCTTATTTTTTTAACCCTTCTCAGGCCAGAAAATAACTGCACCAGTTCTTGGCCTTCTTCCACATATAAGGAAATTGTTCAGGAAAACAAGAAAACCTTTAATAAGCAGCTCATTACATCCCCAACCATACTTGTGCCATGTGCTTTCAAACAGAGCACCTGGTAGGGGGGGAAAAATGTTGACCTCTTGAAAGCATCTCTGATCCCCATGAGGTTTGTCCTGAGCCACCCTCTCTATCCCAGCTGTGCTCAGGGGTCTGACAGGAGCCACTGGTGACCTGTGGGTCTGTGTGCCAGAGCTGTCACACACCTGCCACCCATTGCTTTATTGTTTTAAGGCTGTATTAAAGAGCTGCTCTGAACACTGGCAGAGACCAGTATAATGCTCCTGTTGCTCTGTAGGGCTGAGTCTTTGGTATATATTGCCCAATAAAATACAGCAGCTCCAAAGGAGTGTGATCTGTCAAGCAAACTCATTGCACTGCTCAGTGAGATTCTCCACTGGGAGATGTCCTTGGGTGCTGAGAAGGAGGCACTTGGGAGTGAGGGTACTTAGTAATGTTATTTGCTATTGTTTGCTGTCTGGTGCTGGTAAGCAGTGCAGATGGCACACTCTTCTACCATAGATTATCATAAGGGAAGAAGAGAATCCCACATTGTGCTATAGCACACATCCTGAGCTCCTAAAATGGGAGTTTTTGTCTCCAAGCCTTTTCTGTAGGTGGAGGTAAGAGCTGTAATGCCAAGTGAATGCTATGTACTAAGTCCATACAATGGCTCTTTAAAAAATAATTACATATGGTACAAGAGGGAGAGGAAACCACTCCATTCCTGTAAATGGCCACTTAAGATGTGGAGAATAAATAACTGTAATAAATAATCGGGTGTATCTGAGCTTTAGCATGTATGAATAAATCGGAGCTCTTTCCTCATTGTCTGCCGAGGTGTATTGGAAATAGAGTTCAAAGGAAAGATTTCACTTAGAGTTGTGGCAAGGTGTTGGAAAGCCCATGGGAGCGTGTCGGAGTCTCCTGTTCTCCCGTGTGTCGTGTTACACTTTGCCTGCACCACCCTTCCCTGTTCACAGGCATGTGCTGCTCTCTGGGAGAGAAAGGAGCCTCCCTAAAGTCTCGCTTGCCTCTTGTGAGTAAGTGCAAGAACAACGCGGGGGAATAAAGCCTCTGGCGGCGGAATTAACGCGTCCCCAGCTCGCTCCCCGGCTGTTCGGTCCCTCACCTCTCCATCAGCTCTGCCTTCCCACCCGCGCTGGTCCAGCCTCCTCCATCCCTGTATCCCTGCCTCTCGCGGCGGCTGCTCCGCGCCGGCCACAGTCTCCGTGCCGCTATTTAAATGCAGCTCCAGTCGCCGGCGAGTGCCTGGCTGGGGTTTGTCACCGAGGGCTGTGTCGCTTTAAGGCATGTGATACTTTCCCGAGCAGAGATGTATTGAAATAGGCTCCGGTGGTTCGAGCGCAGGAGAGAGAGCGGTGTCGGATCCGCCGCCTCCTCGGGCTGCTCTGCCCGCGCTGCTCCTCGTCCCGAAGTGTCCTGCGAGCCGCACGTTGTCTCAAGATCACCTCAAAGGTCTCGTCAAGCAGAAGGTGATGCTAGGAGATGATCTAAAGGTGAAAATGAGAAGGTTTCCACCCCTCAAACCTTGGCCACTTTTCTGACGGCAGAGTCTGAGAGCTCAGATGTCTTCTTTACTCTGGAAACAGGATTTGTAACGGAAAAGATTTCCTTTTTTTTTTTTTTTTTTCCTCCCCTACTTTTAATCCTGATAAAGAAGATTATTGGGAAGCTATAAAAAAAATCCCTTATTGTGATACAGATGGATTTAAAAAAGTATTAGATCTTTCCGATGAACACTACTAGAGTGCTCTGCTCTTGGTTGGATTACTCAGGTAAGGAGCTTCTTCAGGATTTAAAATTCAGAAAGCAGATCTGAAACTCATTAGATAATAAGTGGAAAATACTGCTGTGTTTCTTTGCTAATGATAAGATGATCTGTATGTAAAAGTGTATGTGATAGGACCTTGCTTGCAAACAAGTGTGTGAGGAAATCTTTATAAGAAGTGCTGGTGTTTGAGCAAAGGTAGTTTTAAATAGTGTACTCTGAGAGATTTTTAAAAATTATTATTAAAAAAGAAAAGCTAATAATTAAACCTGAGAAGGTTCAGTAAGTCTGCTGTCCATGTGCTAAGAATATGATGCAGGTGGAAAGACACGAGCATTCAGCAGGCTGTGGAAGTTTGGCTTGGCTTTGCAATTGGACTGGGATTTTTAAAGTTCAATTGAAATAACCTGAATAGCTGAAATATCCCTCTGTGAGAGCTCACCTTTCCCCTCTTACCTTGTGGTATAAAAAGTACGAGAGCACCAAATCTGGCAAGAAGGTGTTAATTCCTGGAGACACAGGAAGCCTCCTGGGAGCTCCCTGATCGGAGGGGATTGAATCTATTTTGCAAGATAAATAGGTCTAAAAAGAGAGGAGAAAAAGTGCATTGTATACTGCAAAGCAAACAGTTGGAAATGAAATTAATTATACGCTAAGCAGTGCATCAAGCATTCAGCACAGAGAAAGGAAGAGCCTCATGCTGATCAAAACAATGTTTTGGTATTCTCTATTAATTATACTTGTCAGTTTGTGTGGTTCATTTCAGCTAATTAGACTTAAAAAGCCTCCCAAAGACTGTGCTGCTTTAAAATCAGGGACATAAAAAATTTTTATGCATATATTTTATTTCCACTCTATTTGACTATTTTAATACTGTTAATTTTCATACTGCAGAAATCCCCCTGATAATGCATACAGACTTTTTAAATTTTTAATTTTTTTTTAAAGATGTGGTCTTTCCATGTGAGAAATTTCATCTTTCAAAGTCTTACTCTGTGAAAATGATGTTCAGCTGATTGGGTTATTAGCTAGGGACCAGCATCCTGTCATTGGCTGAATAAGGAGAGTGCCTGAAGTTTGATTAATCTGGCCCTCTGAAATGCAGCAGAAGGTGTTGTGAAGGGAGCTGGACGATGTGTAGCGTAGCTGAGCCTTGCAAACCTCCCAGTCCTCGAGAAAGAGCTGTTGGAGTTAACAAGGCAAAGGGAAATTTGGCCAGTTGGTACAACCATGAGCACAAGTATGAAAACACAGTTGTCCATAGTGGATGGCCAAGGACAGCAGAACCAGCAGACAAAGGAATTGCTCTTTCCCTTTGCGCCAGGGCTGTGTTTAAAATGTTGGCATGATCTGCTTTGTGAACACATGAAGCCTTCTGTAGAATCCATTTGAAATTCAGCCTGGCCAGCCTCTGGTCTCTGTGCATGCACAGGTCGAACAAAAGGAAGCTGATTTCATCTGGGGATTAGAACATAATTCTGAGAAACAATTGCTTTGTTTGGTAGACAGAAGCCTGATTAATAATTAATGCTTGCAAAAGTAAAAATACAAACAAACTGTTAGCTTCTGGGTCAGTATCAGCCTTCCAGTTTGGGGAATGGAGTATTTTTGCAATTCATCTTGGGTAGCTGAGGATGTTTTATGCCTTTCTGTAATGGGTATAAAGTAGCTTTGATACTGAATGGACATCATGGGGTTTTTTTTTCAGCTGGCACTGTGATTTATTTTAATTTATATTTAACTCCCATATAAATTCAGCTATGGATCTGTGTGGGAATATTTTTCAACTTCTTTTTGCATTGTGGTTTTTTTTTAGTCCTTCAGATTATTGGAGTTTGATTTTTGCCACTGAATTATTAAAGTTATCCAGACTCCTGTGGTGAAGTCTTGTTACCTCAGCTGTCCTCTTTGGGCATGACCTTTGTTGTACAACAATTGCATCCTGCAGGGGGAATAATAATCAAAAGACATTTAGCAAAAGGAGTGAAAAATTTAAAAAAAAGCTGTTGTAATGGAATCTGACTATTCAGTGTGCTGTAAGGCACTGGGTAATCATGTCTGTCTAATATTTTGTTTAGAGAATGGCAGTGGTCTCTGCAATGTCCTGGGTCCTGTATTTGTGGATAAGTGCCTGTGCAATGCTGCTCTGTCAGGGGTCCCTCCATCACACTTTCCAGCAGCATCACCTGCACAGACCAGGTAGGACTGAGATGAGCTGTGGGGTGCTGTGAGACTGCAGATTCTCTGCTCGTGTCTGTCTTGCTAAATGACTGATAAATCAAAGTTGTTTTTATCATTTAACTTTTATGAGTTGCTTGCCTTTATTATTGCACAGCATCTGTTTTTTTGGTCAGTCTAATGATGTGTGTTGTGCTTTGCCAATCTGATGTTGGAATAGTCATCTTTTAATGTCATCTTCTAACAATTTCCCAATGTAAGAATCTCATTTTGGATAACTGTTTGGTTTCTGTGTCCTTATCTCTACCACACCTTCTCATTTTGTGAAGTTCTGGAATGAGTGTATAACCCAGACATTGACAGCACAGGTTTGGTAACTTTGCAGTTATCTGATGCAAACTGGACATGGGTTTGGTACTTGAAACCCTGGCACCAAATCTCACTGGTGGTCACCTGTGTTTACTGGAGGTCAGATGTTTGCATAAATGAGTTTCATTTATTTTAATGTTCTCAAGTTTACCTCTGAAAATTGATGGGGTTGTGAAATTACAGTCCAGAAGAGAATTTGGGTCTGTCTTTTAATGGAGTTAAATGCCTGAAAAGCCAGAATAAATCCCACAGGTTGTTAGTGCATAGCACAGCTCACTTTGACTGTTGGACCTGCAGGGACAGCACATCAGTAGTTTTATTGTGTCTTTATTAATAGAAATGGATCACATAACTTTTTCCACTGTTAATTGCACTTTGAAGAATGTGCTATGCTAAAAATTGAGGTTGGCATATTCTAGCACAGCATTATCATCTGGTTAAAATTAGATGGACCAAGAATGTCACTTAGCAAATTTGGATCCAAAGAAAGGTGGGAAAGGTTTTAAGAGCTTTAGAAATGAGATGGAAAATGTGAACTCACAGTGATGAATCATTTAACAATGTGGCAATTATTTCTTTAATGTTTCCTGATCAAATGACATCCCTTCAAAGACAGATGGTCTTGAACCACAGGTCTTTAGCAACCTTAAAACTCAGAGTTTCCCCAAGTGCACTTCTGGCCCAGAAGACACAGGTATTGGCATTGTCTTGCTTTCTTGTGATAAAACATGTATTGTGTAGGGGAATAGAGCCAAATCTTTGCTAGCCCAGCTCTCAGTACCTGTGTCAGAACATCAGTGTAACCAACAGTGTTACCTTTACCAGCTGGCACTGGAAGTTTGAGAGTGTTTGAAGTTTGAGTGGTGAGGGTCTTATTTGGGACTTGCAGAGATTTATTACAATGCAATTGTCAGTAATGCTGCTGGTGATTTGAGTGTGTCCCTAGTGAAGGAAATGGGGGAAAACAGCCCAGCTAAACAGATATGTAAAAGGAAAATGTAATATCATTTTAGGGAATCAGTTGAAACAAGTGACATTATGAGGAAAAATGAGAGCTGGGCACATCCAGAGCTCTGCAACATTTGCCTAAGCTTGAAAAATCACCTTTTTTATGAAGGAAGAACAGCAAGACACTGAATGCATACCAAATGTTGGGGAAATGTGAAAAATGACAAAATCTTTCACTCAGAGATGTGCTACAGATAGAATGAAGGTTTTACAGCTGCCTCATCACCTACTTAGGAGCAGCCAAGCTTCCCCTCCTGCCAGCCTGGCTCAGGCAGCTTCTCCACACCCTACACGAGTAAGATTGATGGTGTTCTGATCCCAGGCAGCCAATTTCAGTCTCTCAAGAAATAATCCACTACATTGACAGATGAGTGGAGTTTGACATGATGTTCACCTCGAATTCAGATTGTGCTGCACCTGGGAAGTGCCAGCTAGTGAGTGTCCTTTAGGGAAACTATTAGATATTTTGGACAATTTCTGCTGTCACAACAGAAAATCAAAACAGTGTTTTTTATAAGGCCATGAGTTTGCAGTCTGCCAACTGAATGTGAAAGGTTGTACATAAAAGGGATGGGAATATGTTAACTAGCAAACTGAGTAGTTTTAATGTATTCAACTGCAGTCCCTGAGCACACCCTATTTTTCATATTTATAATATTAGGAATGCATCGTTTACTTTTAGTTAGTCACTGTGTGAGTAAGATTAAAATGTTCAGCCAAATAAAAGTGAATAAAAAATGGATGCAGATAAGCCAGGGCATAATTTCAGTAATTTAATATTTGGTATATGAAATTTCAACTTATTGAATCATGACAAATATAGCTGTAATCAATAGCATGCTCAACATACCTTTTCCTTCAGTTTGTGGTCTTCCATAGATAATGAGATGCTCTAAAATAAGAATTGGAGCAGTTCAGCTCCATTGTGGGGCCACTTGGATACAAGGTAATTTAAAAAGGCAGGTTCTACCCCATCTTGTGCTTCTCATACTGGATAAATAGAAGAGTCTCACTGAGCGCAGGAAGGTGTACGTAAGAGATAAAATCCTCTTGGAGTGTATTTAGCATAATAAACTTGAACTGAACTCAGTGGATTAACACAGTGAATATATCCATCTGGACTACTGCAGTTAATCCAGTTTTAAAACTCTGGAAATCAAGTTCAATATATAAAAAGTTTAGTTTATCATCAGATTTCTGAGCTTGTTCGGTTTTTTTTTATCGCCCTGAAACTTTCTTAAGCAAAGTGTCCAAATGGGCTGAGACAGATTTCTACATGCTGTGCAATCACAAAAGCTTAAAGCCTCCTGTCACTGTGGTATAATTTTTCATTTATATAATTCAGTACTTTATTCAGTTAGATGACTTAGCAGAAGGTATGAACCTGGAAACAAATGTGATAAACAGCTTTACATGACAGTATTTGTGATTGACTGTAGCTTTATTCTCTGTGAAGTGTTGGCAGGTGGGCACAGGTAGTAAGGGCATAGTAAATATTGCTTGCTCATAAGATGAATGATGCTGTATTATTTGTGCCTGTTCATTAATTCTTTCTTGTCTCATTAACACGATGAGAAGTTTGAATGCTGGTGTTCAGTACCCTTAAGTATTGGTGCCTGTTCCTTTTGATGTGGATGGGCAAGGAGGAGGAGCAGCCTTCTGACAAAACAGCAGAGCAACCAGTGCAGTGTAATTCCCCTTGGGTAATACACGTGGCTTTCTGCAGGGTTTTATGACAATATTTCATTTTCATGAAAATCATGTTAGGCAAAGGATGTGTGAAAGCATTCACAGGAAATAAGTTTGTGGGAACAAATCTCCATCTTTTTTCCAAGCATGTCATTTCTGTGTGATTGAAGAAGGAACAGTGGTAATGAAAAGATTTCCACACTGGCTGTTTTAGACTCAAAGATACACTCGGTTGTAGAGCTGTTGAATTGGCCTGAGGGTTAGAGGGCAGGTTGTGATTTGCAGAGTTATCTGAGTGCCTGTGATAGTTCATTGATCATCTGATTGACAGGATTGACCCTGCCCAGAGGTAGGAAGTACATTTGGCATTTGTGGAGACAAGAAGATATTAGTGAAGTACAGGACTTGAGTTTAAAATAAAATAAAACCCAAACACCACTTTGTCAATCATGCAATTCTTGACAAAATTTTGGCTTTGTTCCGTAATTAAATTTTATATTCATCAGCTGGTATTTAATCACAGTGGACAACACTGGCCATGTGCTGCTTGAAAGGACATGGATGCACCTGTAAGTTTGTGCAAATGAACTAGGGACATGTGAATTTAGTCTTTTATACAAGGTAAAGATGTGTAAAGACACAAGCAGAAACGTGTACCTACTGTAGCAATGCTGACATTTGCAAACATATCAATTAAAAATAGGCCTGTTCAGAGGAAGAAATCATGGACTAAATCAAGGCTGGAGTTTTATGACACAAAACATAAAGTGCCTTTTATTATGCCAGTAGCTAATGATGTTCCCATTAAAAATCATCTCAAGTAGTGTTTCTCTGTACTTGATATTATGAGGTTGAAAAATCAGTCTCAAAGCTATTCTGTACAAACTAACAAGCGACATCAACCTAAGGATGCTCTGAGCATGTTTCTCAGTAGACAGCACTTTGCAAAAACTGGAGTCTGTGGCTGTGAGCAAAAAAATGTCTTAGTTCTGATCTTGGCCTTCCAACTGATTTTTATAGCCTTGGGGGAAAGTGCATATTTTCACATTTCAAAAGGTCTGCTATTTTCATATGCCCTGTATGTGTGGCTCTTCAGTTCAAAACAGACTGGGAAGAATGTTAGTTTGAATCTGTTTCCTCAAAAAAGTGTGAATAAATTATCTTGTCTTTGTAGAACAATTGAGATTTGGAAGGTGCATTCACCAGGATTTTTGCTGTTGGTATTGAGAGAAGCCAGTGTGGGACTAAGCAGTTAATATAGACAAGTCTGCAGTTTGTGATTAGCAAGAACAGTTTCATTAATCACATGGTGTGCATGCAGACTGTTACCTTCAGTATAGTGTCCAAATTGCCATGCAACAACATAGCCAGTGTCCAGCAGATCCTGTCATGGGCATCAAAGGTGACAACTAGTGTTTCTTGCTGTGGGAATTAAGTTGGGGGATAAAAATAACCTTTAAGATCTGATTCAGTTTCCAGTGACACCAGTAAATGCACAGGAAGGACCACAGTGTCCTGGTTTGTTCCCAGTCACAAAACCCCACTCACAAGGAGCTGATCCAGTCACTGCAAATCATCCCTCTGGTGATTCCTTGTGCCCTCCTGGCCTTCATGGGCTGTTCTTGGAAATGTGAAGCTACCAACTGCTAAGTAAAGAAATCCAAGTGGAGGTACCTACTGTGTTCCTGGTCACACAAAACCTGTGTTTGGGTGTGTGTGAACAGAGAACTGGTGTAACAAATTCAACACTTAAGTACAAGGTAGGATTTCTTGCAGCACAATAGCAATGAACTGCCTGCTGTGCTTGTGTGATGCACTTGTTTACAGAAGCAGACTTTATCAGAGGTACTGCACCCTGTAATTTTGATTTTTATTTTTCTAATTTAATTTTTTTAAAAAAAGAGCCTCCAGAACAGAACCAGCATGGCCATAGGGTGTGCTTGCAGACAGTTAGCTGTGAGGCTTTTTGGGGATCTGTAAACTGTTACCCCAAGACACAGGAGCCCACTGAAGTAAAGAGGAAAGGGTAGGTAGGCATTGCCAGGGAGCAAACAGTGCTCACTGGAGGGTCAGAGGCAAGAGGAGAAGGGTGTGTAGCTGGAGGCTCTCAGCTCAGCTGCAGGGGGGGGAAGCTGTCACCAGTCCTGCTGCTGAATGTGATGCCTTGTTGCTTCAGGGAGATGAGGCGACCTGAGGGGGAGCAGATGTTCAGCTCGATGGACTGTGGAGAGCAGCATGGCCAAGGTGTGCCCTGAGCATACTGCTGTGCCCAGAGAGCCTCCAGGGAGCTGCTGGAGGCACAGCTGCCTTCCCTGGGATCACCCCAAGCAAGGTGCTCCTGCTGCTCTTTGGAGCTGTGGTGTGCCTCCTTCACGTGTGGGCTGCACTGGCAGTGCCCGTGCCCTGCCCTGCCCTTCCCCCTGGCCGTGCTCCCCATGCCACTTCAGCTCTCCCCCAGGCTTCTCTCAGGCAGGTCCAAAGCACGTGCCTCTTGCTGTGACAGAAGCTGTCCTGGGCAAAGAGGGACCAAAAAGCATCTCTTGCTTGGCCCTGGAGCATCTCCAGCTCCAAGAGCAGCCCTGGGGCCTGGGTGAGTCATGCAGGGACCTTCAGTGCATGGCACTCTTTGGAGTTTGCTGTCCTGGCATTAAAGACTGAGAGATTTCATACTATGGTGGGGAAGTCCCAAGGAAAATTTGGCACCTACAAATAAACCTCAAAAGCAAACTGTGTTACTCTATGCTGAAGTATTTCTGCTGATAACATCAGAAACTTGCCTTTAATGATTAGCCTACTTTATCCAAGGCTCATTTATATTTTAAAAGGCAATATCCAAGTGCATTTCCTCCTAAGACAGATGTGTTTTCTCCCATTAAGTTTCATATTGTTTTATCCTATCTTGTCTATAATCTTTGTATTTCCTTTTGAATGCTTTTGTTTCCTCTCTGTTGTGAAACTAACCTTTGCTGTGAGCAAGATTTATTTTCCTGATGGGATTCAGCACTTTCTGCTGTTCTCAGATGCTCTATGCAGAACAGTTCTCTCCAGCTGAACTTATTATTTTGCATGGGAGTGATGCTGGAGATTTCTGTTCAGTGTGCCCTAGGTAGGGACCATGAGGGCTGCAGCACAGTTGGAGTCTAAATTCATGAGGCTCAGTCAGTGATGCACAATGGGGAATTGGGGGTGTAAATTAAGCTGAATGGAGTTGCAAAGCCCAATGTGTGTGTCTGTGACTCATATTTCTACGCTCCACTTAGAAGATTGTTTTCTGACATCTCCCTCTGCCTTCTGTATTTCTTTTGGAATAGCAGTTTGTTCCCTTTTCCTTCACGGAGGGTAAAGAAACCAGTCTCTGCCTTTCCTGAAAGGTCACTTCAGTGACAGCAAGTGCAGGATCACTCTTGCTGTTGTGATAATCAATAACTGTGTCCTAGTATTCAACTGTAATCCTTATTTTGCTTTGAGAGAACGGCTTTGCTTGGGAACTGAATTGATGGCAGGATGGAGGATTGATTTTTTTTTTTTTACTGGGTTTTGGGTGATGTGAAAGTAATTCCTTGAGAATCACCAAGTACACAGACAATATGTTATCTGAGGTGGGTGCTTTTATGGTGGTGCCTTGTCTTTGAGCTGCAAGCAATCTGCTGAATAACCTGCTCTCCAGGAGCCATGTGGGCTGGGTGCTTTTGGAAATTGTGCATCAGTATTTCTGCATGAGCTGTAAAGTTTTATTTGTACGTCGTGCACCTTAACTCTCACTAAATGAATAGGCAACTTAAAACCAGCTTAAATAGTGATCCTTGTTTCTTCATTACTAGGAGAGCTGTTGGTTCAGATCTAAGAATGCTTTTAATCCATCCTCTTGCATAATCCAAAGCTCCTACTGGAGTAATTTTGTTTTCTGTAAATGACAAACCTGAATTGAGAGCTTTCACTGTGAACCTACTAAAAGACAGAAAAATACCCTTTGCAGTTAAATTGCATGCAAAAAGGTTATCAGTGAAGAACTTGATTGGAAAATTCCTCTGAGCATACCTGTCAGTTGTTGGCAAGTGGGGAACCCGGGGTTGTGATGTTCAGGTTGTGATGTTCAGAGTTGTAAATAGAGACTCTGTAGATCAGCCTGGGTGCAGGCAAGAGCCTCAGGATCTAAACTGCACACTCTGATAAAACTTTATTATTTTTTGTGTCCTCATTAATGCTCTCCAAAACTGCTGTTAAATATTTCTGGCAAGCAAGGCTTCAGTACAATTGTACTGTGTTGTTCAGGATTTATTAATTATAATCTTTTCTTGCAGAGTCTATTTATATTTGATCATGACATTAATTGGTTGCCAAAACAAACTAGAGTTAATGGTGTTTAATTAAGTGTTTGGGAGCAAAGCAAGGACAGTTTATTTGGAAAATCGGTTTCATTGATTTATATGTTTGTTTCTTAAAAGAACAGGCATCAATGAAGGGAACCTGCTGGTTAGCACCTCTTTCCCTACATGCTGCCCAGGAATCACCAGCACAGTTGTGACTTTGAGCAGATTGAAGAGTTGAGAAGTATCTGTAGTGTATGTTTGCCTCCACAAATGTAGTAAGAAGTAAATGTTCACATTCTGAATCATTCTGAATTTAAATAAACCCTAAAGCCATATGGAAACGGGATGGAGGAATACTGAAAATACCAGTAAGGTGTTCAGAACACTGCTTTGAAAAGCACATTTTTCATCTATCTAAAAGTGCTGTGGATAAGGAGGGTAAACACTAAAATATGACCAGGCAAATATTTCCTATCATTACATTAATACAATAGATCATTGCATTTCTGTGATATAGTAATTTCTATGTTTTCTGTCATAAGTTTCGAAGTTGGCTAATTTTACAGTTCAGAAGCTCTTGAACACAACTCTGTTTCCTGTTTGTTAAAATTGGAACTGAGTAGAAAATTCTGAGGACTTAATATTTGGTGGTTTGTTTGGTTGGTTTGTGTTTTTTTTAATGAGGAGTCACTTTCCTAAGTTGCAACTGTAATTTGAGAAAGTTGTTTATCTTTATTCTTTCCTTATTTTTGCCTTGATATTCCTCCTTGACTGTGTAAGGTACCAAGTCATCAAAATCCTGTCTGGAGGCATGAACTCAGACCTGCCAGTGGCTGCCTCTTTCCCAAGAGGAATCAAGACCTCACAGATTTCAAATCCAACACCCACATGAGGAAGGTCTTGTGTGTCCTTCTGGCTGGTCCTAGCTCTTGCATTGGTCTGGAGCAGCACTGAAATTAAAGGATAGCTAATGTCTTCAGAAGTTGCCCTTTTTCATCTTCTAGACAAGGATACACCTTTTATTAAACAGCAGAGATACAGGGGGGAAATCTTGCTTAAATCATAAGCTATCAGAGCTGCACTAACAGTTTACTGAGACAGTCACTAGGTCATTAAATTCCTCTTTTTATGTTACTTGCATAATGTTACTTATGTTACTTTCAAATTTGGGTGGTCAGTCAGCCAGAAGTCACTGTTAAACAAAAAGGCTCAAGGAAGCTAACTGAGGTTTTGGAGTTTGCACTTGGTTTCCGTGTGTTAGGGCAGGATCTGAGAGAATGACTGTCTAAGCCAGCTCCCAAATCTGGTATAGTTATTGCTGTAGGAATATTGTCTTTTCTTTTACGTTTTAAAATGCAGCATTTTTGTCTCCCCAAGGTAATTAGAAACTGTTTTTCCATGGCTGAAAGCTCAGTTCTTTCTCCAAGTCAGCTGCCTGGGTGGTGTTTATCTTAACCTTGTTTTGAGTTTTTCCAACAAATAGATGACTCCTTTAGTTCCCATTTAGTTTCTCTTGGTATTTCTATTATCTCTTCCTACTTGGCAGGCAAGGAAATCAGATGTGCATCAAATGAAACAATTTGTCATGGATTAGTGCGTGCAAATGCCTTGATAACAGCAGTAGACAAAAGCTGTGAGTGTCTGAGTGCTGACTTAGGAAGAGAAAATTAACGAAGCCAAACCGCCGCTGATAGCTGGCCCTAAATGAGATTATTCACCGCCTAAGAGCAAGGAGACGCTTTTCTGTGCCCTCCCTTGGCATTTGGACTGAAATCTTCAGATGGTGTGGCAAAGCCTGAGAAGTGGGGAAATGTCCATGGGAGCTCATGGTTTTCCCACGACAACAGCCCATCGGGCTCCTCCCTCTGTCCACTAAAACCTGTCGGTATCCGCAGCAGAGGGGAGCGATGGGCTCAGAGCTGGACAAACAAACAAAGAGCAAATGGTTTGTGATCCTCCAACACGCGTGTCCGTGTCCCAGAGCACTGCGAGCCGCGGTGCTGAATGAGGGGGAATGTGTCTTCCTCAGTGTCTTCTTCGGAAGTGTTTTGCATTTCCCTCTTTCCCTGAGGGCAGAACGGGGTAATTGTTTAATGCCGATCTCCTGCTGTTGATGACAGGCTGAATTGAATGAGCTGACAGCGGTTATTGGATATTTATCTCGTGCTTGTCATTGTTACTCCAGTTCCTTTATGAGACTGGGTGGACTCTTGGCAGTCCTAGAAGGAAGTGTGAGCTCTGCCGAGTTCTCCACCCAAAGGATGGTGTGAGGAACTGCTGACACAGTCATAGGAAGGGGATTTTGAGATGCCTTTACAGGGAACAGACTGTGGGCAATGAGAATCCTGGGTAGGTTGTATTTCTGACCCTCCCAAACCACCCTTGGGAGATCACCAAGCACAGAGACTTTAATTTAGTGCAAGGTCCACACTGTAGGCAGATAACCTGCTGTTTTCTCTAGGTTTTTACTGTGTTTCAATGTTGCGGTTTTTTTCTTCTTCCCTCTCACTGTTTTGTATATTTCTAAATTTGTCTCCCTTTCTTTCAATGTTTCCTTTATTTTCTCAAAATCCTCCTTTATATAAGCTCTTATGACTCTCACTTTTGGAAAAGGCTCTCTGAATCTCTTCCTCTTACTGCACCTTGACATGATGTTTGAGCAACAAAATTCCACTTGATTTCATCACAGTTAGAGTACAGTGATATTTTAATGAAGTAAATAGCTTAAAACCCTTCTAATTAGAAAGAATCAAAATGGAGCTATTTTATCAAAAGACTTAAAATGCTAAAATACATTTCCTACTTCCTGATATTGGCACCACGGTTTAAGCGTTTTCTAAGAAAAACTGGGGAAAATATAATTTACAGCCTTTGTCACCCACTGGAGAGACTACAGTTGATCAAATATTCCAATGGTGGTAATTTCCCAGGTCTTTTGTGCCTGTCTCTACAGAATGTATGCAAGGCAATACGCTGTCATAGTGGTTTCTTACTTCGTCCCCCTCTGCCTTTATGCTTAGATTTTGTGTATTTGTGCCCTCCCAAAATTCCTCCCTGTTTCCATGCTGCAGTGTAGTCAAGGTTCCTTGCTGAGGCCACCACAGACACGAGCAGGTTGGTCTGATGCGGACTCTGGAAAGCAAATTCCTGACTGAGCAGGATGAGTTCTGGAAATGCACAAATGCTGGTGATAAAAATAGGTGCAAATTAAAGGGAAAGAGACTTCTGCTGTTGTAAATCATCTGATGGCTTCCTCTAGTAAAACAATTCCTTGACGTTTTAGAGTGTTTAATTGGCTGTGAGCTGCTTTTGCTGCAGTGTTTAGTGGTGATGTACCTTCCACGAGCAGGGGGGTATCGAGCAGTTCTTTGTACCAGGTATAATCCTCTGAGGCTCAGACTGTGCAAGTCCCCCCTAAATCCTGTTCTCATGTAAAACTAATTATTTCTTATGTTCCTTTTTTGTCTTCTAGCCTATCAAAGGAAAAGCTGTAATCTATAGTGTCTAGAGATGGAAACAAGCTGCAAAGCAGTATCACATTACATTTATACTGAAGTCCTTCTGAGGAGGATTGTGTGCCTTCAGTATGCTTCTCCCTGTATCTGAGAGGCTGTGTCCTCTAACAGGTGAGAAGAGATTATCCCTTAGTACTGACAGAATCCATGAATCAAAGTCTATTAGGGGAAACACATATGGAGTTTAAAATGCAAACCTGCCTTTAAATGTAACTATAGAAAAATAATTTTCTCTGTATAATGTATTATGTGAGTCAGTATCTTGACTTTCAGAAATCTTACTGTAAACTGCATCCACTCTGATTAAGTACTTTAGTGTCCAGATTTCATATAGGAACAAAACTCAAATATGTCTTTTCCAGAAGGGATTATTCCATATTCTGATAGAACATGCAGGTCTCAGAACATCATTACTGCTATAAAGACAGCATAGTTTTACAGGGACCCAACCAACCATGGCCATTGTTTGGTTCTTTCCTTTTGTGGCCAGTTTGGGGACAGTCAATCCCCCTGTGCAGCATCCAGATGGAATAGACCCTCTGAGGAAACACATCTCCACCATGATCACTTTTGTGGCAACTGAGATGTGAACAAGTGAGGTTTTGCAATCAGTTCCTTGCTCAGTCTCTAGGTGAGGCTGGTAGCTGCCAGGCACTGTCCTCCCAGCTGCTCTCCAGAGCAGGTGGCCCATCCCTGGTGCTCTGCCCTTGGCACGTCTTGATGTGCAAGTACAAGTGTTGCTTGTACTTGAGCCAGGTGATGGATTGTGGAGCTGCTCAGCTCTGTCCTTATGTGGAATCAAGTGCTTTGCTGTGAGCCACCTTCATGCTGGCTTAAACCTTTGTGGGGGTGAAGCTGTGGTCACTCAGACTGCCCCAGCTGGGAGGTGCAGAGAGCCTCAATGTTCTTCACTTACTGCTGCTCAGCTGACAAACAGGTTGTGCTGTTGCAGTGAATGTTTACCAAGTCCGGGTTCTCAGCTGAACAGGCAGTGCAGGATTTGCTTCAAATGTGGAGCTTAGGACTTGGTGCTTCCTTTAAGAGATGAAAAGATTACACTTGTCTTAAGACAAAAAAGCTCCTCAAGTAGTTTTTTCACTTGAAGACTATGCTTCCCAGCTGAGTTCAGTGTCATGATTTCAATCCTTCACAGGCAGTAACATGGATTCTGTATAACTCAGTGCATTTTTTGAAATGTGCCTGATGTGTCAGTATTAGCTGCCCACTGTTATCTCGGTGTACTTGCAGGCCAGCTACAACAGCAGGAAAACTTGTGTCAAGATAAATGATGCCTTTTTTTAAAGGGAAAAAATTCAGACTGTTTCACTTGCTCTACTTGCAAAAAATTCCCTTTATCTTGATTTCTTCTAATAATACAGATTGATCTGGGCAAAGGCCAAGAAGAACTGTCCCAAAAGAGTACTGTGCTCTGGGAATTCTGAATGGAAAATAAGCTGTGAATGATTTCTTGTTTGGTCCAACCAAAGGTGTGGGAACACAGACTCACTTGGGACAGATGCTGTCAGGGTCCTGCATGTCCTTCCCCACTAATGGCCATTTTTGGACTGCAGCTGCTGAGTTTGACTGCAGAAGTTTAACTTCTCAGTGTTTGGAACCTGGGAAAGCTCCAAGATGGGGGAAAGTCTTCTCTGTCATTTATCTTTTGGCAAAACAGAATCTCAGAGGTTACATAATCATTGAGCAGTGCTCTTGTTCTTTGTCAGGACTTTGTGCTTTCACAGAGGCACAGTGTGACTCCAGTGCCCCTGTCCACATGGGGGGAACCCTTTGCACTGAGGAGTCCTGGCAAGGGATCCTTTCCAGAGGATGCTTTTCCTCATGCAAGGGTGCCAGAGCATCAGCTGATGCCCCACTGTCTGGCTTGCAGAAGGTATTCAGAGGCTCTTGTTTAGCCCTAGACAATCAAACTAGGACTTGATTCCATCTGTACTGATGAATTAATGTAAGAAATGCCCATTGAATCTCCTGTGGTGATAAGCTTTCATGTACTTGAGTAATTGTAGCGAATTTTCTTTTCTATTGTGACAATTCTTTGTTTATTTTTGCAGTTTGATGGAATGCAGGGGAACAGCCTACATTTTGCAAAGCAGTGTTCCTTTTGTTGTGTGACTAAAGCAGTGTAAATAATATAATATCTTGCTTTGACTGTCATGTAAAAAGTATCAAGGAGTGCCTTGGTGCAGTATTTACATTTTGAAATTAGTTTATAACAACTTGATTGTTCTTCTGACTAACTGAAAAGAAAAATCTGGAACAATTTGGCAAACTTATAAACACTGAAAGAGTAGCAAGGAGAAATCCAGACTAAATTAATCAAAAAACCTAGGGATGATACTGCTGCTTTGCCTAAATAGATTTAATTCAGAGTATCCCTAATCAGAAGCCATGTTGTGCTGTAGGGGTTGACCCTTCATCTTTCTCCCCAAAGCAGAGCTGTGGAGTTAAGACAAGACTGGAACTTCCAGTACCTCCTTACTTTTCCATTTTGAATAAATAACTAAGAACAGGGAAGGAACATCAGGATTTCTCTCTTTTCCCTTGCTAAGAGACAGGGGGTTGGGGGGGGGAAAAAGGCCAGTCCCTTGCTCTGTGTCCATGGACAAGGTGGTGGAGCTTTGTGGAAGGTTGGATGGGCTTTGAGACAACCCCTAACCCTGCCCAGAGCAGATGGACAAGGCAGGTGTAAGATCTGCCCGAGTGCAGAGCCGAGATCTGAGCTGGTGGGGGCAGAACGGCTCATTGCGAACTAAACACGTGCGAACAGGAGGCTTCAGCAGGGAAAGGATGTGTGTTGTGAAGACAGCTTCTCGCAAAGTTTCCCCTCCGGGAAGGGCACGCTTTGGTTTCGCTGTTCTCTCTTTCCGAGGAAAGCTGATTCCCGTCGCTCCTGCCGTTCCCCGGGTGTGAACACGGGGCTGTCCCGGGGCTTTGGTGCAGCTCAGCCCCTCTCCTGGCCCTTCTCTGTCCCTTCAGAAAGGACCAGGAGCCTGCAGGGAGGCAAAGCAAAGCTTTAGCAGAGCCCTGTTTGTCTGCAGCGCTGTTGTGTTTTGCTGACTTCGGTCATCCCGAGACCTCTGCTAATTAGCCCATTTCGCTGTCAGGGTGACAGCAATCCATGTCAGACACCAACACTCCTCCTTTAATAGACATCTGCAGCAGTTAGTTTGCTGTCCTTGGAGAAACACAGACTGCAATATCATTTTATTGTGAGATGCTTCTAGGAGTGTTTTAACAAAGTATTAGAAATAAGTTTCTTTATCTCAGTGATAGCATCTGCTTTTGTCATTTTTATGTAAACCCAGCTCTGATGTGCACAGCATCACACTTCTCTTCCAGAGAAAGCATGAGTGTCTATCAGCAGTGAAGCTCTGTGCAATCTAATATTAATCATTGACTCCAGCAGTTGTTTAAACTGTATCTAATTGTGCCTTTTTCATTGTAGGTTCTTGGGAGGGTGGAGAGAATTGTAGTGGGGTTCCTATGTGGCCATATTCATTTTAAAGTATGAGGACTTAAAGTAAATGAGCTGGGGGTTATGTGTTAGGAGACCTTTGGTGACATATAGAGACTTCTTGAAAAGGACAACCCCAAACTTCTGGTTAGGAATACAACAGTTTTAGCAGGATCCCAATTTTGGTAAAACAGAATGAAGGAGAGGTTGAGTGATGGAGCATCTTTGGTGGGCACCTGGCCTCCAGCCAGGGTCAACCCACCCCACCAAGGCAGGGTTTTTTCAGCAGCGCAAACCTCTTTGCAAAACCTTGTGATGTTTGTAGAAGGCCCAGCCCAGTTCTGTGTGATGCCTTTCCATGTTGTTACCCAGCTCAGTGGATAATCTGTAGCTGTCAAATCCTAGAGCCCCAACTTTCTGCTATCAGAAAGACAATAGGGTGTAAAACACTTTGGATTGGTTTTGATGACCCTTCCTGTGGAATAGAAAATGTAAATTCATTTCATAGCTGACAAAGCTGATTATTTATGTTTCTTAGAAAACAACTAAGAAGGTCCAAGAATATCTTTTTTTTTTTTGCCATTATGGATGACATTGCTTGTTTTTCACATAGTTCTTTTTGAATCATGACAAACTGAGATTAAAAAACAAACAGCTCCTGAGATCTGTCACTTTTTCCCAATGATTTGCATAGGATGGTACTCATAAATTATAGAGGCAGCTACTGGATACTGTGAATGCTCAAGTACTTTGTTTGTGATGTAGTTTTGAGAAACATCCTGTGAATTATATCTGCAGAAGATAACGGTGCTATCGTATAAAGAAGCTGCTTAACATTTCCAGGATGCTAAAATGTGAGGCAGGGATGCTCGTTGGGTTTTTTCACATACAATCCAGCATAAAACCTCATGATTTTATCACTCTCTGCCTACCTTTCTTCTTTTTTTTTAATGTGAGTGAAAATCCACCCAATTTTGGGCACCTTCCTTTGTCTGAAGCATGTCTTTATTCTGTAAATGGAAAGTTTGGGAAAGATACTGCAGGAAGAGGAGGCTGAATTTTGTTCTGCTGCAAAACCTGCTTATTTATGGCTGCTGTTTAGTTCATTTCCTTTCATTACTCTTTAAGGAGGAGAGAGGAAGGGGACAATGTATCATCTCCCAGAATGAGAATGTGTGGATATGCATATGGTCAGGCATGTCTAACCTCTGTGTTCTTTGTGGTGCAGGAATATTCCCTACAAGCCTCTGTGTGTAGTGCAAAGACCCATTTCTAGTTCACAGAGCTGGTTTCACTCACGTTCTTCACAAAACATTGTCCTTTATCTTCCCTTATTTCTTGTCTGCTCAATATAGTCCATCGTGGGATGTCCACAACAGCAAGGCTTTGGCCACTCCCTTGGGTAACTCAGTGCCACAAGTTTCCCATCAGCTTGGGCAGGTCTTGCAGTCAGTTGTTCAAATCTTCCCAAGGGTTTGGGGTCTGGCTCTATTCCTGCTGTCCTGATGAAGACTGAAGTGTTTTCAGTTGTGCTGTTGCTCAGAGCATCTTTCCTCATTGTACAAGTGCCGGTGTGGAACGAGATGGTTCCCACAGGACTGTGGCTTGTCATGGACCAAAGCAGGGGAACAGCACTGTAAGGGGCAGCAGAAAATCCCTGCTGCTGCACTGGCCAGAGGAAATGGATGTTGCTGCCTTCTTCAGATGTTTGTTTTTGCACAGAGAATTTCTGCAGCTCCCCAAACAGCAGTGAAGGTGTCCCTTTGCAGCTGCAGTGACAAGGTGTGTCAGTAGCTGCCCTGGCTGGGGCAGCAGCAGCAACATCAGGGCAAGGCAGGAGCTCAGCACACACTAATTTTCTGTGTTTCTTGTCCCTACAGCCCCCAGGACAGTCTGGCTTTGTTTGCCCTCAGGCCACAGCTGTCAGGCTGCTGTGGCTCCAGAGCAAACATCTTCCATGGCCCTGCCACCACCAGGCAGAGCCCCTGCTCCCCTGGGGCACTACAAGGTGCCATTGCAGGCACGTGGCTTCTGCCATTGCTTTAGGTCATATGCACTCACTCCATGGACTGGAAATGCTTCTCAAATTCCTTGATTCTTTTTCTTTGTTTCATTATCTGTCTGCCCTCACCCCAAAACAGAAGATATCCCCTTCTGATATTTTTACCTTCTGCATTCTGGTGGCCACAGCTAGGCAGACCTCAGTGCTCCCAAAGATAATGTTTTCCAAATGAAGTACTTAAAATCATAAAGCACAAATGTATGAAACCTGAGGACAATATCAATTATCCTGTGTTTTTTTCTTCTCTAGAAATATTTTTTATTACATTTGGAATTATGATTCCCATAACAAATTCTAAAGTGCAGAAAGAGCTCAGTGTCATTAAACCCACCATAACTGTTTCTGTCAATATTTAATATTTGGGTAAATGCAATTCTTGCTGTAAACAAAGCCATGGTAAACCAGGGAAGGTCATGCTTGTATGTCCAAAACACAGCTTCACATCCACAGCTTTACCGTAAGCCAACTAATTTCCTGCTTTGCATTCCCCCACATTCATATGGATTTCTTCCACAGGAGTTTCAGGTACTCTACCCTTCTGTATGGTGCTAAGATTCAGAAGCTTCAAATCCATCAAATCTATTCACTTGGTCATCTTCTGGTAATTAACACTTGAGTTCATAGTTAGTTCAGGTTTGTGATAGATCATAATTGGGATTTACAGCTCTTTGACAGCCTGGTAGGCAGAGAGGTGAATCTGCTACCCTCGGAGACCCCAGCCTGGCAGCAGCACCTCTCCTGTGTGTGGTGGCCAGAGGTGCTGCTCCTCTCCTCCCTGGGGAGAGGCTGGTGATTCCCTGCTCCTGGGAGGGAGCTTTGGCTGGGGATCTGAGGTGGTAACAGGGTTTCTTTACAATAAGCTTGCCAAACGTTTTGGTTCCATCACACTTCTGGCAGTGATAGATACATTAATTAGCATTTTTATGGTATAATAGTCTATAGCCTTAAAATGTCAAATTGTGAGCACATTGGTAGATTAGGTTTAACTATTAGTGCTTTTCCAGGAATTTATATATAGATATATATTATTTCTTTATTAGCACTATTAAATCATCATATTTAGATAGTTATGCATCTGTTCTTTATTCATTTTCTCCCTTCCACCAGAAACATGCAGACATCACAGCATCTTGCCCAACTGTCAGCATTTGAAGATATTTTCTCTTTAAAAGTCTCTTATGTAGCTATATAATATGGAGGAGTGGAGTCTATAAAGGTTTCATAAGTGTGCTTTCCCCTAACTGAATTTATATTTTTTAATTTTTCAAGGGGGGGACTTCCATACCCGTGAGGAGAGAAGAGAGAGACTGTGAGATATTGCTCTTAATGGCAGCAATGAAAGTGTTCTGTGATTTGGGGTGTTAGAGCAAGTCTGCTGGGAAATGGATTAGGAGGCCAGGAGAGGGTATTGTGATCAAAGTGCATAGTAAATTAATTTACCTCACACTCCTGCAATTTATCACATAGATATTACCTCTACATGTGTAAAGATATGAGTATGGAGGTGATATTGCTGTAGTGCTTATATCTTATTCTTGGACATAAATAATTTAACACTCCTGCTTTAACCTTATTGAAATATTAAAACTCTGCCATTCCTTAGATTTGCCTTTGTTACAGCTGTTACATTACATTTTGGTGTCATTAAGATACCTGTTCATAATTGCAGCCCAGACAGGTCTTTGGCTGTTTGAATAGAAAGGAAGGTTGGTTTTGGCTGGTAAATGCTGTGCAATTTCATGCTGAACAAGGACACACTTCATAAAGGAGGAATGACAAATTCACTGACATCAGGAGCCTTTTTAAAAAGAAAGTTCTTCATTTGCTCACTCTTGCAACTTTTGGCTTGCAGTCATTTCCCATCTCTAGAGCAGCTCTGAGTGGTTTTTCAAGTTGCTGTAGTTATGCTGCTCAATTAGACTTGGCTGGTAAACAGTTCATTAAAAATATCTACTTCAAAGCAAGATGAAAGAAGTCTTTCAGAGATTTTGATGGAGAATGGAACAAAACCAAGATCCATCTATTGTTGAAGGGCCTTTAGGTCAGGGAGTGGAGGTGCAGTGAAGTTGAGCATGGCAAAATCAGTTATATCCTGGTCTGAATTAGAGAGGGGAAGAGTTTTCCTTTAGTGCTGCTGGGCCAGGGAAGTGCCCTGACAAGGGGCTCTGCTCTTGCTGTGCCTTTGTCCAAAACCTGCCTTGTTCCTCAGCACCTCCTTCCCATCAGAATGACTGCCAAGTGACTCTCCTGCTCAAAGCTGAAGCTGTGCAGGGTATGTGCCACCAGGGGACAAAAAGATTTCCTAAGAGATAGTCACAGTTGGCTTGGGGTCTGTGCTCAGTTGAGTCGAGGTGAGCTGAGCCCCCTTGCTCCTCCTGGAGCTGGCAGGTGGAATGTTGTGGGGAAAAGGGTCTGCTCCTCTCCTGCCATCCCACAGCCTGTTTGCAATGATCCCAGGGCCCCTGTCTGCAGAGCCACCAACTCCTTCAGCTGGAATGCCTTGATTGCCTGTGTTCCTCTAATTACTTATCTCCAGGTCTTTTAAAAAATCTGTTAATTGGTGTATGTAGCTGTCTGTTTCCCCTAAAGTCTGAAACCACTTTATACACATCTTATCTAAGTGTACAATCAGCTAAATTAATACTAATTACAGTTTTTGAGGCTCTCTTGAATTAATTTTCTGAAGAGAGAAAAGTTTTCTTTATGGTTATTTATGGGTATAGGTCATGAATATCCCTGTATTAATCTTTTTTGATTACTAACACTGGATAACTCACATTGCTTCTTCCTAAAGTATTTTTGGTTCAATTAATTTGCTTTTACTGCTGGATCTAACACATGTTCTGCTGTAGTAAATCACCTGCTAATGAAAGTACATCTTTTTAAATCAGTTCAGACTTGCCTTGTTAGACTTCCTTTTGAAGAAAAATGTGTACCTGAAAAACACTTAGAGAAAATTCAAATAAAAAATCCAGTTACTCAGATACTTATTTTAGTTGAAATTTTTGAAGGGAAATGTTGTCACCTTCATGGTTTGTTTTTTTTGAGATGTTGACACCAGCATGAGTGGTTCTGACCATCCTCTGCATATCTTTTAATGTATCTCTTGGCATAGAATTATTAGTGTTTCCTGTAGGCCTTTCTGTTGAAGTCATGGAGCTCAGAACCTGCACTAGCAGTGTGAAAATACAACACCTCAGGTATTGGGGTGGCAGAGCAAGGCAGGTTCCATCAGCTGGGGTTGGCTGCAGGGAAGTGTGTGTGGGAACAAACAAAGCCGTGAAGGTGGCACTGTTTCCAGAAGATCATGGAATGATGAGGTGGTGCAAACATTGGAACTTAAATGACAAAACTGGCAAGAAAAAGGTAATGGAAGAAGTTACTGGT
Source organism: Formicarius rufipectus (assembly GCA_013399695.1). NCBI lineage: Eukaryota > Metazoa > Chordata > Aves > Passeriformes > Formicariidae > Formicarius > Formicarius rufipectus. The sequence goes on along the minus strand of VXAU01003789.1, from coordinate 366,076 downwards.
CTTGTAGGTGAGGAAATCTTTCCCAAATAAGCAGTTGGTTCTTGGCTGAGTTTTCATCTCAGTGTTACTCAATCAGAAGGATGGAGGCATCAGGTAAGACTACAATGATTCAGTGGCATTTTACCAGCATTACCTAAAAGACTGAGGGCAGTAGATAACTGTGTTCTGGGATTACAGATAAAAGCACCTTTGGACCCTCTACGAAATGAAATTGATGACTCACGTGAGGGATTTCAGATGAACCAAGTGACCCATCAGAAAGGAGTAAATGCTTAATCAGGACACTTCATCTTAACCAGGGCAAAATTAATCTCTTCCACTGAGGCAGAAAATTTGTTATGACAGCTTTTGTTCAGGTCCACAAGAATGAGAGGTCTGTAACTGGGTCTGCAGGTGACAGAGGATCATTTGGATAGTCTAAGGGAAAAAGGATGTAGCGATCTTAAGACTAGAGCAAAGCTACTGAACCACTTTGCAATGTGTCAGTCCATCAATGATATTCTGGGATTCAAAAAAGAAAAAACCCGATTAGAGACTTAAATAATAAAAACAACTGTAGATATATTTGGATACCTTTTTTGGCTTAACTCTCGTTTTACCAGTGTAATCTGGCTACTGAAATCTTCATGTCTCTGGTGCAAATCCTGGTGATGCCTGCACTAAAATCTGCTCCTGTCTCCCTGATGTCTGTGACATCTGCCTTTTAAGTCTGATACAGGATAGCTACAACAAACTTCTCCTCCTACCACAGCTGCAGCAGGACTCCTCATTGTGTCAAATGTCAGTTTCCAGAACTGTCCACTGTGAGGATTTTCATCCTGCCTATAACAAGAGTGTCATCTTGGCCATGTCTGAATCATGCTTCAGTGATTGCGTCTTAGATGGCTCATGAAGTTTGTATGTGCAGCCAAAAGTTTTATTAAGGTTGTTCTTTCATGCCCTGATTGTTTCCACCTTCATTGTTCTGTTCTTCATAATTTTTCTTGCACTGTGCTAGTGACTATCTGAAATCATGAAGCAAAGACTGTCCTTAGTCTGTACCTTGTTTTCTCTCTGTCCTGGTGTCCACCTTGCTATTGCACCAGTTGTAAACTACCTGTTTTGATTTCTTCAGTAACATTTTTGGTCTATTTCTAGCAGAATTATTTCCTGTTTATTGTGTTGAACTTGCGTTCATTGGTACCTTGTGCTGTGCAGGTTTTTGTGTTGCTCATTCCCACAGCACTTTCTGTACCCTTTCAGAGCACCAAGCTAGTTTGCTTCTGGGGTAATGAATTAGGTGTAGCTATTGGTCTGATATTCTATAATAATTTCTCTATGGCTGCAGAAGAAAGTACCTTCCTTATCTTTAAAGGTGTGTATTTAGGATAAATACTTATCTTAAACTCAGGTTACTATATACAAAGACACCTCCTGGGACACAGGGGTTTGGGTACTCAGATGCAGGTTTGTACTTACTGTGGTTTTCAGCCACAGTGAGTTTTTCAGATTTTCAGGCATTTAGTTTAAAAGATTGGGTTGCATCAGGGTTTCATTTCAATGGGTCTTAGTTCTCTGAATATCCCCCTCCCATAAAAAGATGATTTTAGGCATGTCCACACCATGCAAAGGAGAGCAGAGGTGTCCTAGTTGGAGCTCCAGAGCCAACACAGGTGCACCAGGACATCCTCACTGTAGGCTCTGTTAATTTGGTGCCCTGCTTCCCTAGCTGGGCTAGGTTGTGTTGCTCCAGCATCACACGTGTTGATTGCAAATCTGCTGTGCACTCAGGTGTTCAGTGTAGACTAGTTTTAAGCTCAGCTTAGAGGCTTGTAAGACCAAATTCAATATTTTAAGCATTATCTTAATTACAGATATTTGTGTTTCTCAAGGATTTTTTGCTAATAGACAAAGTTGTCAACAATTTTTACAAGGTGTAGCTAAAACTTGATATTAGCTTGACTCACTTATGCCTGTGAGTATGAATCATATGGAGTGCCCTGGTTTATTAATCTGGACCAAATTTTCCTCTCTGAAGGAAGGAAGGTGTTATCGAAGTGAAGTACATGGGCATAGCCAGGCTACTGCCTTACAAGCTGTGGTGATAAACCTGAGGCTTCAGAGCTCCTGAAAATACCCACTGTGGAGAAGGACATGCATTTGTTCCTAAGTCAGGGACTTAGAGCAGGGTGTTTGTAGCCCGGGCCCTGGCAGCAGTCAGCAAACTCTTAATTAGCATCTAAAGCCAACATTAGGGCCTCAAGGGTGACCTTCAGTAGAGGGGAGCAATCAGACACTTTTAATTTCCTAATTACTGAGTGGGGCTAATGGATGCATGGTGACATCAATTCCACAAAAACTATTCCTGTTCCTCTTGGGTTCCTCTGACTCCTTTGTGTGTATTGATTGCATCTCTGCCCTGAAAAACGTATAGGCAGAGTGAAAGCAAGCTATTTTGGCTTGAGGGGCTAAGAGATCAGCACTGCCACTGTATACACAGTGATTTAAATGTGATATTCCAAACAGAGGTCAAGGGACTGTGCTCATCTCCACTGAAATAGTAGTTATTAACTCTGCTGTGTTTTTAAGGAAATAAATGTGAAATAGGGAGTTTCCTCAGAGCTGAGGGGTTTAAATTGCTCCAGTGAAGAGCAGACATAATACCATCACTTATAAGGAGCAGCTGAGGGCACTCGGTCTGCTCAGCCCAGAGAAGGGAAGATTGAGGGGAGATCTCATTTTGGTCTTCAGCATTCTCATGAGGGGTAGCAGAGGGGCAGCACTGTGACCAGTGACAGGACCCATGGAATGGCCTAAAGCTGTGCCAGAGGAGGTTTCTCTTGGATATTGGGAAAAGGCTCTTCATCCAGAGGGTTGTTGGGCACTGAACAGGCTTCCCAGGGCAGTGGTCCCAGCACCAACCCAGACAGATCTCCAGGAGCGTTTGGACAATGTTCTCAAGACACATGGTGGGATTCTTGGAGCTGTCCTGTGCAGGGTCAAGAGCTGGACTCAGTGATCCTTGTGGGTCCTTTCCAACTCAGGAGATTCTATGACCAGCAAAACTTTTTAAAACAACTCTCTGAAAAAAACCAAACAAACATTTTAAAATGGTTTCTACAAGGAGAATGTTCACCAGGTATCCCTCACTCACTGCTGACTGCTTACTAAACACAGTAACCTCAGGTCAGGCGCAGAGCCAGCAGGTTCTGGGTTTCAGGTCTTGCAGTCAGCAGCTGCCGTGGATCAGGGAGCTGGTGTTGGATTCAGAGGCCACATGATGAATTATTTCCTTTGCAGCACTTGGATACAGGATCCTTCTTTGCCCTCCTTAGTTTTGTACACCTCTTGGTGGCATAGCTCAAGCCTGTGTAGTGACCTGGAACTAAGTAATTACTTGTGTAAAAGTACATCTATTTACTGGTATAAGATGCCAGTAACTGGCACACAGCAATTACACCACTTCAGAAATTACCCTTCTAAATCAATCTGGCATGTGATGTCTTTAATGCTTTACACCAATTTTGCATTATGAACAATGGTAAATAACTATGTCATCTTTCCATGTCATCTGCTATTTTTCAGTGTTCCTCCCCTTTATTTGTTCCTGCTGGAAATTAAGTGTTTAAATTAATGTAGTGCCTTTGATTCCCTTTGGGCCTTTTGCTGGTCTCAACCCACCTTGCCTCTTTTAGAGTGGGGATCTTAAATCATACTAGAAAAGAGTAAAACTTGACTGTATTCCTTCTCTACTGTTTTTCCCCCAAACTATTATATTTCTAGCTCTCAAAATGTCAGATGTTATGGCTGAACTATCATTTTTTTCCCAGCCTGACATTGTTTACCTTAGAAACAGCTTGGAGAAGGTAGAGCTGACTTATGACTTCAAGTAGAATTGCATCTGTTTTGTTAACTCTAGTATCATTTAATGATTTTTTTTCCTTTCAAAAAAACCCACACAAAAACAACTCAAAAAAATCAATTGAAATGCAGTTCAACAAATGAAAATAACAATTAATGTTGGCCTTCGAAGTGAAGTAGGGGGAGTTAATGCTGGTATTCCCTCCAGAGCCCAGTGATATTTTTCTTCCTTTGATAATACCAACAAAGTGGAAGCAGCTTGGGCAGATTTGTGTGGGGAGGTGTAAAAATTGTGGGAGTGTGGAAACAGCAAAATTTATCTTCATCCCACTACAGTGTGTCATTGCAGCTGTTTATTTCAGTAGTTGTTCCACATAAAATTCCCGAGCAGACCCAGCTTTTCCCCTGCCTCAAACTGGCTGCAGCACAGGGGTGTTTTCAGGTAATGGGCCAGCAAGGACCAATGAACCCAAATGCTGCCCATATTGCCACGTGTGCCCTGGAGAGATGCAGGTCCTGCAGACAGAAATCTCCTGCCAGGACCTGTGCCTGGAAGCAGCAAAAAAATGTGAAACCCTCTGAGGGAGGATCTTGAGGGTGGAGGATGCTGTTGCCTCACAGATTTGGAAACCCACACCCTGTAATTTTTTATCCCCATGTCATTCCTGAAGGGAGCAGTGGGACAAATGCTGAATAGGATTCCCCTGTTTCTCAGCTGCCTTCTCCCTCTCACTGGGGAAGTGCCATAGCGAGTCACTTTTAAAAACCAGAGGTGACTCCAGGAGTGTTGCTGCTTCTGTTGGCTCTGCACAGGCAGAGCTGCAGCATCCCTGCCCCTGCAGGGCCGTGTGTTTGGGCTCTGATATGAATAAAGGCTGTTATCTCTTCCTCAGGTCTTCAATGGCACCTGAGAGTTGTGGCATTGGAAAGAAACCTCATCATCTCCCAGCTTCTCATCATACCTGGCCAGAGATAAACTTTTAGTTGAGATGTTACTCTGGGTAGAAAAGGGAGAGGAGACTTTGGACAATTAAAGACAGGTTCTTTGGTTTTTATTAAAACATAGTAACTCTCATATTTAAATAGAAAAATAACTGTTGAAAATGTGGTTTGGTTATTTTTCCCCCCCTAAAGTTCAGCTGTTGCTATATGCAGTTCTGGTGCTCCTATACTTAGAAGTGCTTAACATAAATTATGACCTAATTAACATTTGCATGGTAATCTAGACTTCCTGTAGCTTATTCTGCTAATTAACACATGACAAATGATCAAGAATTAATATTTCATTGAAATATAACTTGTCCAAGAAAGCCCATTAATGCTGTGGAGAACGTTTCATTCCTTTATGGCTTTATAGCTGAAAAGTGTTCTGTTACAGTTAAGACTATTATATAATTTTGTCATTAAAATTATTTGTTATTAGGAAAAGTGGTGTAATAAGGATAAGGGCAGATGTTTCAATTCTTTCTGAAGTCTTGTTAAACACATGTCCTGACAGGATCAGCTGGGCTCCTTAGGGTTAGGGGTAGTTTGGATTGCTCTGTTTCCCACTAGCAGCTTCAAACAGGTCTGTCCTCACCTTTCTTGAGGAGCTGGGTTGTCTCTTGGAAGGATATGAAGGTCTGAGCTCCAACTTCCCATTATAAATGAATGGCAAAGTACGGCTGTAGCAGAGAACTGACTCTTCAGAGATCTACAGGAAAAGAGCCCGAAGACTTCAGTAAGTGTGTATAGGCTAAGGATAATTAACACTTAATAATAATTAACTGCTAGCTCATATAACTAAGAAGCTGAAGTTTTAAATCGAGGTTGTAATTAGGGTTACATGATCAATGCAGCACAAAAATCCAGTGAGGTAGTTCCTGAGTTCACAGTGATTAAGAACTGGCCATTTTTGCTGTGTCTTTTCAAGCATTTCTATTTCTGAGCACTGCTTACCCAAAATTTGAATACAACTGTGTCTCCTTGGGCTGAAACAGTAAGATTGATTAGTCTTAAGAAACCTCCAAAATTTAGGGATACTCAAATGAAAACACTCTTTCTGCTGTATCCCTCTGAAAATAATACCACTTAAACAATAGTTATCTTTCTGCAGGAATATGCACCTCATCTCTACTCTTTGGCCATCAGGCACATCTCTACAGGCACCACTTGCTCCATTTCTTTTAGATAATATGTCATCATTTGTTCACTAAGCAATAAATCCTTAGTGGTTAATCAGTCAAAATGCCTGTTGGTTTCAGGAGAGATCTCAGCTGCTTGCAAAATACAGGATCTTCTCTCTAAGGAAAGAGCAGAAAACATGCACATATTAGACCAACATTTGCTTTGTTTTAAAGTCAAATTAATTTTTCCTTGCCTGAAGCTGCGAAGGAACTTAATCATAAAGAGAGTCTGTAATAAATCCTGCTTGACATGTGGTATTTCCTTATGAGCCTCCAAAAAGCAGCAGCCACACTGTTCAGGGACAAAGGCCTGGTATTTCTCGAGCACCAGTTGAACTCTGACATTTTGTGTGTGCTTTTGTGCTCTGGTTGTGTGTGTGCTTTTCCTGGGAAGAGCTCCTCTCTCAATTTCTGTGGCACACGGGGCTACCTGGCACTGCCCTCCAAGGACATGTGCCTGGAAAACCTGTTATCACTCAGCTCTTCTCCAGTCTGTAAGGTCACTGCCCAAGGTTTGAGCCTTTTGGCTGGCTTTTTATAAAAACTTCACTACTTACCCAATCATGAATTGCCTGTTGCCTTTGTAACTCAACCAGCAGTAAAAAAATGTTTGGGTCTATTGGTTTTCAGCTCTGGGATTACAAATACATATCCAAACAGTTCAACGTGGCCAAACTTCTTCCAGTTAAGAGAGAATTTGAGAACTGTAATCATGATGAATTGTCATTGGTCAGGTCAACGAGCCCGTTTTCTCCCCCACCAAGTTAAAAACACAGTGCAGGAATGTGGAGGGTTTTGCACAAAAGGGAAGGACCAGGTTTGTGTCTGAATCCTGGCAGGACATAGTGTGTCATCTTGGCTCTCAATTAGGTGCAGAAATGCTGAGAATCCTGGTGTGTCATTGTGCCATTGCCTTCTTGGAAGAGACCTTTGTGAGGACTGGGCATTGCCCATTTTTACTTCAACATTAGGATGAACTCAGTGTTGCAGAGTCGTGTCTTTGTAACAGTAACTGTTAGAGGAGTGCCCTTTGTCCAGGGGTGGGAGTGCAAATAGAAATTGGTAATATTGATTTGCCAGCAGTGATGTATTTTACAGCTGAGTGTGAAGCATATCACCCCTTTGAAGCTCTCTTTCTTGTTTGGCTATTTCCCCTTTGTTCCAGTTATTTTTTATGTTCTGGGATTGATGCCCACAATGCAAAGAGAACTGAATGAAAAGCCCTTCAGAAATCCCACAGTTTGTGCCTGTTTACATTCTTCTGTTCTACATTAGAGATACTCAATCACATTTGACCCTGAAAAAAGGCTTCCTTTCAGGGCTTTTGATTCACTGTGACATATTACGTGTGTCTGCATTATGCAGGTGCCATCGTGCCATTTGCCCTCTACTTTTCAGCTGGAGGAGAAAAGTAATAACACAAAATTTCGTGTCAATCACTTCAACTCTAGGTGGCCTTTCAGCTCTCCCAAAACCCAGATGTGCATATTTTTTCCCTGAACTTCACAGGAAACAATAAAAGATTGTTTCTATAGAAGGCCAACAAAGTAAAAACTAGAGCACAAGTTGTGTGAGGAGTGTGGATGAGGGTGCTGGGGGTGTTTATTCTGGAGAAGAGGAGGCTCAGGGAGGGCATCTGTGTTCCCTACAACTACCTGGCAAGAGGGTGTAGCTGGATGAGGCTGGGTCTCTTCCCCCAAGTGACAGGACCAGACAAAGAGGCCCACATTGTGCCAGGGGAAGTTTACATGGTATATCAGCAAAACTTTCTTCACTAAAAGGGTTCTCAAGCACTGGGATGGACTACCTGGGACAGTGGTGCAGTCACCATCTCTGGAAGTGTTTAAAAATGTGTGGATGTGGCACCTGGGGGTGGTTTATTGGTGAACATGGAACTGCTGGGTTGACAGCCAGTGGCTCACTTTTTATAAAGCAGTTTCCCTTGAATTCTAAAGAATATCTTGAATGTGTTTGTCCTATGACAAAAGGTCAGAAGTCTGAGATGCAGGCGATACTCTTTATGTCACCCATGGACGTGGGGATGGCAGAAATGTCAGTCAGGTTCCTGACTGTTTTGCAGTAAGAGCAATTTTATGTCTCCAGTGGTCCTACATCTTCCAAATGCAGAGCACTCTCACACTTGGGTCCTTCAGTCTTTTTTAACTTCTAAGGATATCTCTAACTTGGCCTCCTGACTGAAAGGAGTTGTGAATAATTAACTCGTCTTATATGGTTATTTTGAATTACAGTCTCTGAACTGTGTTTATTACTCAGAGTTTGGAGAGTCAAATACCTCGGAATAATTTTAATTCTTTTACACAACAGACAGCAGTACCTCGTCTCTGTATTTTGTTATTATATCCTAACTCCATTAGGTCTTCAGGGAAAACCGCAACTCTGACTGCTTCAGAGAAGGTTTTACTGCCTTCCAGTTGTCTGAAGCAAAACCCATTTGCAAATAAACAGCGAGTTGTTAGCCATGTCCCTTAAAAAAACGCTGGTCGTTGCAGTGAGGAACTGCTCTTCCAATTTATCTGTCCAAATGCTGCAATTAGGTGCTGCAAGGCTTGCCATAACCAACTGCTGAGTTGTCACTGTCATCTGCTGCAAGAGACACCTGAAGTTATTGAGGGCACTGTTCATTTCCTGCGGGCAGATAAGGGATCTGCTGGGCTGTCAAGTGTCGCTCTCGCTGTCGGGCGATGCTGGATGTGCCCGGACTTCAGAGCGCCCAGGCACTGCTGGGGTGGGCTCTGGAGTTACTCCTGCCTGGAGCTGCTGCTTTGGGGTGGGGGCATTTGCATTTTTTTTGGCTTCTTGGAGAAGGACTGCGGGTTGTGACAAGCTGGGGGCAACTCCTTAAGGGAAGAAGAAGGTGGGAGCAGGAATTTTAAAGGGGTGAAAATGTGGGTTGGGTTATTTTTGTGAGACAGGGCACAGCTCAGTTCCCTGACTGTGGGGAAGGAACAAGTTGTGGTTTTTATCGTTTTGGGTCCAACTGCAGGAACTGGCAGTCACAAGGTGGTTTTGTTTTCTCTGCTCAAACCGTGCTGTGTTCTGATTATCTCCTCTTACACAAACCATTGCAAAGGTTAAGCAGAGGGAGAGAAATAAAAAAAAAAAAGTCTTTTTTTGTTGAGTTAGCTGTAAATGTATCGTGGGACTGTCTTGTTGAGAACAGAAGCCTTGCTGCTTGAATTTGGTCTACTCTAGTGTTGAATTCTATTACTTGTTTTACTTTTTTGCTTCTCCTTTCTTTTTGGAAACAGGAAGAGCCCACCAGAGGCTGTTTCCAGCATTAATAACTTGGCATAATTTGAGATGCTGAGGAAACTCACGGAGGTTCAGCCGCTTCATTTTGAGCTGTTGCCTCCCTGTTTCTCTGATGTTGCTTTTTCCTCACATACTAATTTAGTGGGGAAAAAACACACCCCCTTTTTCAGTTCATTGTTAAACTGCTGCTTCTTTCTGTCCCCTCCTCTCCGAAGCAGCTGTCTGCATGCCAGACCATTACCAAGGGGAATGCACACGTACACTCCTTTTCGACATGCTCAGCTGTATTGATGTTGGAAGGCAATATTTTGGCCGCTGGGGCCGGGATTTACATTTAGAGCTGCCCTGTCAGTTTGCTTCATGGTTTGGAGATGTGAGGTTGTCCATCCACAGGCCCAGCACGAGTGTTTGGACAGCCCTTCCGCTCCTACCCATGGCACAGGGAGGTCTTTGCAGTGAGTCATCCAGTCACAGAATCAAAATGTTTATGGTGTCTGTGTCTTGGCAAGGCTGACTGTGGTGCCCCAACACAAATCCATCAAGCAGATTGTTGCAGAGCAACCGTGTGTATTAACTCTATTTATCAGATAATTAATTTTGGTAGCAGGCGGAGGGGATGACCATAATTTACAATGCCATTCAGGGCCACGTGGAAGAAAGAACAACTCTGTAGTACTGTGGGCTGCAAGCAGGAATTTTAAATACATCTCAGTATGTCAGTGAATATACTAAATGCATTAGGCAGCCTGCTAACCAGAAGGTCATTCTTATAGTCCAGCCCATGTCCTGTTTCTGGCAGGATAGGACTAATCTCCTCCTGTAAGTGTCTCTCTGCTAATGGATGGGGTTTGGTTTTTGGTCTGGGATTTTATTTTTTTTTTGACATTTTAGTATTCCATAAATCTCAAGGGCCAGTATTACCAGTTCTCTGGCAGCAGTCATATTCTAATATTTTTAAACAACATGATATTTATAGGTCAGCAAAAGATTCGAATGTTGTTTTAAGCCACAAATTCTGCTCAGACTCAGAGATGTGGAATTGTCCCAGACAGGTCCTGAACCCTATAAATGTATAATCAGCCCCACTACTATTTCCTGGATGCACTTTGTTGCTGAATGCCCTGCCAGGGACTGTGAGATGACTTCACCTTGGTTTCCTTGCTCCTTGCTAGGAGAGAAGGGACAGACATCACCAGAGCTTCAGCAGACTTCTCCAGAGCACACAGAATACTTCAGCCCCACAGTTCCAAGGTGCAGAGGCAGGAAGCACATTTATCCTTATTCCTTCTTTATTCCCTTAGTATTGTCAGACTGAGCCCTCCCATTTGGCAAAATTTGTACAACATGCAAAGCTCCATCCAATTTTTTTCATCATTAGGGTGACCTCTCTTTATCAATAGCTCGATAATTATCGACATTGCATTTCCTGCTGGGCAGGTAACGTGTTTTAAAATTTATTCTCCCTCCTTGCAGTTTTCCTCCTTTTTTTCTACAGTGTCTTGCTAGAGGGAGAGAGAAGCAAACTGAGCATTCAGTTTTATTTTCCAGTTCAGCTTCCCTTGTGCTCCTGCAAGCAAAGTGCGGGTCACACCGCGAGCTCCGGATAAACGACTCGTTTTCCCTCATCACAGAGCGAAATGTCCTCACTCGCTCTTTTGTGCTGTTACAACCCGTTTGGTGGTGTTCCATTTGCAGCATTTCTAACAGGTTCCAGTCCTGATGACCTCCCCCTGATCCTCTCAGCAATGTTTGCAAGTGGGGAGTTGTTAGAGCAGGAGAGGGAATGGGCAGCGTTTCCCTTCCTGCTGCATGAGGCTCTCCAGAAATGTCAGTGCCTTTGGAATGTGCTGCATGGTCAGTTTGTCTTTTGTTTTACCCTGATGAGCTGAGACTGGTTGTATGGTGGACTGTTGGGAGCAACTAAAGGAATCAAGTCTTGCACCAGTCAGTGTTTTGGACTAGAGAGCTGACTGTGTCCTGGGAAGGAGCAGTGAGTGGCACCCCTGGGCTGGGAGGTGATGCAGCTCAGGTTCCTGACTGACTCTTGCCTCTTCCCCTCTATGGATGGTGTGTCCAACAGGATATCAGAACATGAACTGGCTGAAATGTGGGATTTCAATTTTTAATTTCTTCCCCCCCCCTTATTTTTAATATTGTATTTATTAATTTTGCAGTAATTTTTTACAAGTGAGTGGTGGTTCATTATTTCATCAACTCATCTTTCATGTTGTATCTTCTCCCATGTGGTTTTGAAAATCATTATTGCCTTCCATTGACCAGATCACAATACCCTTTATCAGAGCAAAGTGTCTGCTTTGAGCTGCCGTGGTTTGACACTTGTACAAAAATGCTACATTAGGACTTGTCTGTGGTAAAATATTGCAGGATGTGTTGGAAAAGGTGAGGATAATAAGTACCACATAAATTGTAAAACATGTGGTGTTATTTTAATAGCTCTCTTACAATCCCCTAAGTTTCATTTTTTAAAATGCATAATTGGCATTTTATTCCACAGTACCTTTGTTGAAGTTTGTATCAAATCAATAGAACTACCAGATTTAATTAATTCTTTTCAACAAAGACCATCACTTGGATGCAAGACCCTACAAACAAACAATGTATCTTAAGGAGTAAAAGGCCCTTCTTGCCACTTAGGTCCTTACCAGAAATTCAAGAGGTTGGTGCTAAACACACTTTCAATTCTTGCCAGCTCTTCCTCAATCAGCCTCTATTGTGGGAGAGAGGGAAGGAAGAGCTGTTCTTTCCTAAAGCCCTTTCATGGTGATCAGAAATCCAAGGCTCAATCAAGTCTTTATATACTAGGGAAGTGTGTGGTAGATGTCATCCTAAATACATTAGATGAATTATTTATGTGCATGTTTTTGAGATTGACAATAACTGGTCAAAGACAACAGATCTATTTGGCAAAGTAGCATCACCCCAGAGATGGGACCAAATGCAGGATCTGGGCTGGAACCCCTTGGTTTGGAGAGAAGATTGAGGGGGATCTGGACGTGTCTTGCCAAGTTACAATGGCAAGAGAAACAGCCAGTGTGGAGCTGTTCATCATATCCTTGGAAATTAAAGCTATGGACACCCAAGGAATGAGCAGGAAGCTGATTCTGAAGGACCATTTGTCCTCTTGAATGTCCCCAGTGTTGGGCTGTAGGTGATGGGGAAGGAGCAGGGGGTGGGATGGCACAAAGTGGCAGAGACACACAGGGCAATCTGTCATCTTGAAAAAGTCCCTGGTCTTTCCTTTTTTTCCTGATTTTTCCATATATTCTGGGAAAGGAGAGGGGCATATGACTTTGAGCTGAGACAGGGAGGGTTCTTCAGCTGTTTTCTGAAGTACTAAGAAAATACCGTTGTAATAATGTGGAGAAAAAAAATCCCCATGGTTTTCCAACTCTTATTGTTTAGTCCCAAGCCAACAACCAGGCAAACTCAGCTCTGATTGGTCACCAGACCAGATTGTTTCTTTTGTGGAACTGAAGGAAATGTCAATGATACAGACAAATTCTTTTGAGGTTGGTTTGTGACAGGCTTAGCTTGTTTCTAGAGTCACTTAATCTCAGATTATCCAATATAAAAGATTAATCTTCTGCTTAGATTCCAATTTGTCTCTGCATCCTGTTATGTCCAAGCTTTCTGCAAGGAGTGCAACTTTTTGGGGTGGAATACCATCGTGGTGGATACATACACAATGTATTAAACCTACACAGAAACAAATACTGGCTGATCTTTACCAATATTTGCTTTGTGCCCAATCCAGTCTTTTAACCTCAGTTTATAGTGATCTTTCAGCCTGATTTCCACCTTTCCTGTTAGGTATTTTTGAACCTTTGACCTTAATTTTGTCCTTTGGAGCTGTAAGAGTGATTGAAATGATGCTATTAGCTTCTTCTTTGGGGAGCTGATGGTGACAGTGACAGTTCTCATTTCAGGTCCCCAGAGGTTTTCAAGTGTATGAGTTGATATTCCCATACCTCTCAGGTCAATTCCAAAAAGAAGGGGCAGCTAATACAGAAACTCTATTACCCCCAGAATGAGAGGAGTGGGCAAAGGAAGCATGTTGGTAGAGCAGACACCTCTGCTGCCTTTGAGAGCTTCTTATTTCAAATGACATGGAAACAACAGCTTTACAGTCTGACAGGGAGCACAGATGTTCAAATTAAATGTGATGGAACACTATCCCACTGGTGGGGTCAGCGGGAACTTCAGCTGCACCCTGCAGAATGAGAAGGATCTTCGTGAGAGGACACCCACCTCCCAAATCCCAAGGCTGTTTCACTGTCTTAGAGGTGGGATTCTCTGATGTTTGCACTCATTTCCAGTTTGACTCTTGTGGCTTTAAGAACAATATGAAATTTTTATGTGCTGTGCAAAAGGAACTGTTTAGTTACTATTTGATACCTGTTGTGGTATAAGGCTTGAATGAGAATTACAAGCTGTGAAACAAACTCCTGAAAACACTCCTGTTTTGTTCAAAGAAGCTGATGCTTTAGTTTGAGGCTGGGGGAAATCCCTAATTATGTCCATTTGCAGAGGGATTGTGCTTTTGTCTGGATTTGCTGTAGCAGGAGAGAGATGAATTTTTGGCAGCATGTTTCATGAGAATATAAAAAACACATCTAGATCAGCATATTGTGCATTCTTAGATCTACTACAGAGGGAAGAGCAGGTCCCAGGAGCTACCCTGATGGTTTTTAGCTGAGTCTCTCACAATGAGGTTATTACTCAACTCATGGACCACCACACTCTGTGAGATTTCTTTTTTTTATGAAGGGGTAATTGCCTTCTTTCTCCTCCCAGAGCTGAAAATGCTGAGTGTCTTGCATGTTATGCTCAGTGCTTTAGAGGACTGGCTCTAAAGGTGACAGCAGTATATATTAGGGTTAATTTTAGGTGTAAAGACCCATGGAGAGAGACTAAAAATCATGACACTGATATGATAATCTCAGCCCCACAGTTCTCCTGCAGCACCTGACTAATTTGATGGTCTTCTGAGGAAACTGAAAACAGGGTCACACCTACAGACACACGTAGGTGCATAAAGACGCAGCATGATGGTACCCAAAATCTTCCTGAATGTGTCTCCCTGTTATTCCCATTGCAAATCTGGCCCTTGATTTGTGGTTTTTTCCTCAGCCTTTCCAAGCCTTATCTAAAATAATCTGGTTTTGTGGTAGTGCTTTGAGTTAAATTTCTGACTTAAGTTTTCTCTTTGGAAGGTTTTTGATTTTTTTGTTTTTAATTATTATTTTTTCATTTTAATGCTGTGAATTATTTCCTGCCAATCCCAAGGTGTTTCTTTCTTTGGAGTTTTGCAAGATTGATGGGCTTGTTGTCATTTGAGAGTAATGTACAACTGCCAGTGCCAGTTGCTCACTCAGGGATGAAGAGACCTTTAATAATGAAAAATGGTTAATAACATCAGCTTTTAATGTCTGCTATCTGGAATTAGAAATCTCATGAAAGCTTTTACATGCTTTCAAATTATGGTCGCTTAGTGCCTTTGTACTTTGACGTGCTAGAAATCTAACAACGATCCCCTTCATGCCTGCTAAATACACAGTTGGCTGACAGAATGAAACCACAAAAATTGCTAGAGCTCTTCTAGCACTTGCTTGAAGATTAATTTTCATTTATATTACTTGGTGATTCTAATCTTTGTTTCAATTATAGTAACAAGTTGATAATATGATAGCTGGGCATGGATATAAACCAAAATTTATGTATATGTAAATTTAATAGGTAGAATCTACCTCTTTATCTGATGCAGAAATATTTTCCTGGGTATTAATTGCATATGAAAAGTAGCATTTCTGCAGAATTTTCAAAGCCAATTAATTCACAGTGCTACAATGCCCACCTTTGGTCACCTCTCACTCTGTTCATAGTTGGTTGTGCCATAAAACTGCATAGTCTTGGCCTCTTTTCCAATAAGTTGCCATATTTAGTTGAAGCTGCCTTGGAAAGCTCTCTGGTGTGTCTGTCAGTGTGGAGCAATGAGTGGGATCAGTCTCACCAGGGGTGAAAGGTCAGATGCTCCTGGAATCACTCTTGGATCTCTTGGAGGGCTGAGGTTGCAGCATCCAGGGGCCATCCTGGATTAGTAGATGGACACAGACCCCCTCTT
Organism: Formicarius rufipectus; assembly: GCA_013399695.1. Taxonomy (NCBI): domain Eukaryota; kingdom Metazoa; phylum Chordata; class Aves; order Passeriformes; family Formicariidae; genus Formicarius; species Formicarius rufipectus. Next base: position 350,656 of record VXAU01003789.1, on the reverse strand, counting down.
TCCCAGAATGGGAAATAAATAAACCATTAATGTATGGGAAGTTCAGTGCAAAGTTGTTTTCTGAAGTTTTTCAGGTGCATGTCAATATATGCCTGGTATTGAGTTAGCCCAGGTATGTAGCTGAAGCAAAAGAGAATATCACCACAGTTAATTTTAAACACACTAAAAGTTGTTTCGTGTTGAAGTATATTGCTTACTGTAGAATGGTCTACTATAAATTCTACTCCAAGAAGTCTGCAGACATTGAGGTGACCTTCATTAGTTCCTTGGGAGTTTACTGTCTGCAACAGAGATGAGCCCAATGAGTGCCAATTAAATATTTACACCACAACATACTATTGCACAGATACAGTGCTCGCCATTAACACCTCAGAATTTGTCTACAGGGGCTTCATTCTCATCATAGTTATTTGCTAATTCAGACATAGGCACGAACAAATGATATTTCAAATAACTAACAGTTGGAGGATATGCTAAATTTTTAATTGTGAGCACTGTATATATGTGTGTGTGATGTGTATTCTTAAAGAATTGGGAACAAAGATCCAGCTGAGAGGAGCAATCCATTGTGCAAACCACTGTCAGAATCTTGGCCAGGTATCACTGCAATAGGAAGGAGTGCAACTTGGAAGGCACATGGCAGACTGTTGGGTAAATGAAGGTGTCTGCTGATTGAAGGCAAACTGAGGACATTCATTCACTGCTTGTGTCACTGTGGGATGTGGATTTAGGCAACAGCAGCATTTCTCCAGTCGTGTTAAAACTGAAATAATACAAGGTGTAAAAAGTGTTTTTAAAGCTGCCCAGTGATGTCTTTACATAGTTTCTTCTCACTTTGGATTCAGAGTTTAAACAATTTACAGTCCAGTGCTTGTAGTGAAAATGATGCTGCTTTTAAGTTGCAGTTATTCTTGTGCTTAAAGGATACAGCTTAATAAAACACAAGTTCTCTTTGAAAGGGTACTTTTCAAAGCTAAACATTCAGAAATTTTCAAACAAACATCAGATGAGCTGATGAGCTCACTGTGATTGGCACTACTGTGTTGACTATAAAGTACATTACTCTTGTAAGTTCTGTTTCACTTTAAACCAGTATCTTGAAATGGGTGTGTTCTGCACATTGAAAAGGCTTGGTGGCAAGAAAAGTGATGAATGAACGTGACTAGTGGCAATGATTAAAATGTGATAGTAAGTGTGCATTCCTTGTGCTACTATGGAAACTTCATTCAGGTTGAATAAAGTTTGCACAAATTTGCTGAGCACTGATCACTTTCAAGATCTGGGCTATTTTCTGTCCTGTATTATTGCTGATTTAATAATATATATATATATTTAAGCAGCTGCTAATACCTCTGGTTATTTGGGCCAGGTGAGACCTGGGCCACAGTAGGAGCACTCAGGTCCATCTACAGGTCTCTCTCCAGAGAGGTGCACCTTTAAGTGGGCATTGGGTATGGAAAGACTGGCAGAGGAACACAGGGTAAGTCTGAGAAAAGGCTAAAAAAAAATCATTGTGGGAAGAAAAGCAAAGTCAATCAAACTAACACACAGAGAAGTGAAAAGAAGACATAGCACCCTAGAGGCAGGGACATAAGAACTGAAATCAAATTAAATTGCTATAAAGTATTACACCTGGAATACCCCTACTGTCTAGTCAAAAAAAGGCTTCAAGGAAGACCAATATTGACATGGAGAAGGAGAAACAGATATAGAACTACAACGTCCTGGAAAGGAAAATCGTGGCATGAATAACTTCAAATATTTCCCCGTTGTAACTCAGGGCTGAGACTGTCCTTTCAGAAGGCAGAGAGCTTTGGATTTTACTTTTTTTCTGAGAAGGAGTGAAGGGAAGTAATTGGGAGCAATGTAGTAAAAAAAAAAATTAGTGTTGCATACTTAAAATGTTTAGAGCTGTTTCTTGATTTCTTCTTCAGTTTGAAATTAAACTGAACTTCAAACATGTTCATGCTTGGTGATGTCAGTCACCTTCTGGAAAAATCCGTTAGATACTGGTTTAGTCTTGGGCTTTTTAAGAGCTTAGTAGCCAGGCCATACAATGTATTTCAACAAAGAGGGTGGTCCACTACGAATCACTGGCTACAAAAAACACCTCTGAGTGCACAGCAATCAGATTTCACTGGACCAACACATTAGGAACTGGAAAATAAACTTGGTGGCTCATCTTGGTGGTTTCCGGCAGGGAGGCTGCAGTGGCATGGGCACTGGACATCAGTGACACACTGCATTGCAGGGGTTTCCTCCCTGGTGCCTGATAAATCCCAATTCACGCCAAAGGATATGTTGTGGGAGTGAAAATTTCCTCTGTTTGGCAAAGGACTGTTTTGGTGGGGTTTTTTTTGTTTTGTTTTTTGGGGGGGGTGTTTGTTTGTTTTTGGGGAGGTGTGTTTGGGTTTTTTTTCCTTATGGATTGTTTTAGTTAAAAATAAGCCAAGTATCTGTGTCCTAACTCCACAGCTACTGGAGAAGGGTTGTGGAATTGACCCATTTCAATATTGCTGGAGAAGTGGTGGTCTTTCCCAAATGATGATGGGTATCTTCTCACAAAGAGGGTCCTGCTCTGCACTCTCACCCACGCCTGCTCTTTCCCATTCCCTCACCTGTGAGTTTGTCACCTCCAGTCCCAATCTTGCTTCCATGAGCCACTGAGGGCAGGTACCTTCATGGAATTACAGAGCTCCTAGCCGGGGCAGGCACAGACCTGGTAGGGTGGAGGATTCTTTCCATTTTGAAGGTGCTTTGTGCATGACAGGTGAATTTAAACTGGGTTTGAAAATAGAGCCTTTGTAAAGGGACTGTAGGGCAGCTTCTGCACCCCTTCTCGTCCATGCCACTGCTCCTTAAGCCAGACCTATTTTTTTTCTACTTTTTCCTCCCTGATATGCAGCACAAATATAAGCCACACACACTCCCTTTCCCAGAAGCATCTCTCCTCAGGGACAGACAAAAATATCCCTGCGAAGAAACGCTACCCCTGTCACTGCAGGTGCGTCACAGGCCCCAGAATGATGCAGTCCTGGGAGCTGTGCATTTGCTGGCTTTAGTCTGCTTGATGTGGGGAAGGCACAGCATAAATTCCCACTCTGCCCCCTCTGCTTCTGGTTATGCATTTTTGTTGCTGAGCTGTGTTCTTGCTGCTGGGGTGAAATCTGTGCTCTGCCCTGGGTGGGGAGAGGCACTTCAGGAGAACTGGGCTCTCCATAAGAACCAGCCTCACTGAAGCACAGTGAGCTTCACTCCTATGCAAATTATCTCTTGGTTCTCTCAGAATAATACAGATTATGTGAACTTGCCTTGGAAAACCTCCTCCTGACAGTCCTGTTTAGAAATGTGTCAGCTTCTGACATAAATGTTTGAAGTCTCTGTTTGGAAACCTGCCTTTTCAGAGTTCTTTTCTTGCTAGAAGGCAATATCAAAGGCAGCATCTTAACCTCCTGCTAATTTGCTTCTAGTCAGTCAAATGTTGAGTTTAACTAAATTCTTTTTCCTTGTAACTGGCAGTTTAAGTTAACATCTACTTTTTCTCCCTACCCAAAGCCAACACCACACAAATGCCTCCTGACTAGGTATGTGTGCATGAACAACACAAGCTTCTTAAATAACCTCTTCTCTAAAAAGCAGTAAAATCTCTTGCTTGTAGAGTTTCCAAAGATTTAGTTCAAAAAACATGAGCAATGAGGATCTGGGGTTTAAAGCTTCTGGTAGCTTTGTTTCAAAAAAATGCCAAAAAGTAGTTTGGAGAAAAACTGCAATGGAAGAGTGACACAGCAGTTCTATTCCTGGAATGTGTTCTGGGTTGCATCTGCTGAAGATGGTCACAAAGTAAGCTTAAGCAGCTCAGAGCCAAACATGTCCTTTCCTGCATGTCCATCAGGAGTGGGGCAGAAGTGTTTCTCACAGGCTAATCACTGCAAACAAACATGCCCGGAGCAGACAGGATTACAGGGGTATTAGGAAGGGCAATCAATTTAATAGTGGTGCTAAAAGAGAAGCCAAGGACTTGAGGTGTCTTTCAACTCAGATTTTGAGTTTCTGGGGTTTGCATTTAGGACGCTTCTCGGACTGCCTGGAAACCACCAACCTGTGACATACAACCCCAAAACAAGAGTCGCTTTGATTTTGGCAGCGCTCTGAAACGAGTTTGTTTGCCCTCCCTTTACATTCCTCGGCGTTTTGGAGGGGTAGGGAGAGGCAGAATAATTAGTTTGTCCTGCATAAAGCATTCACACGGTGGAAGGAGGCGAACGAGTGGCTCAGGGAGGATGTGGGATGCACCTGAATTAGCCCTGGGTGCCCGATGTGAAGAACAAAGCTGACCCCAGCCTGGCAGAGGGGCATTAAACCCACGGGCACGGCGAGCTGGGGCAGTCCCGCTGCAGTTGGGAGCAGTAAATCACCCGGTAAATGAGGAGCGAGCAGCTGAGCGGGATTTACACAGCGCTGCTCTGGCATCCTTTCACACCGAGAGGCACTTCGGACGTTTGGTGTGGTTATGTCTGGCTCCCCTGGGAGGCTGGAATCATTTTTCGTGGGGGTAGTTTAGTTCAACTCCGAGGTTTGTCTGTGCCTTTATTTTATGGCTCAGCAAAAGCTGCCGATCTCCCTTAGCCTGTCTTGGCTCACAAGCACTCGCTGCTGAGCTGCACGACACCTCTGTTTCCCCAGCAACTCCATTAATTCATTTAAATCTTTCTTAAAAAGTAACTTTTGCTGTCTACCTCAGGATAGGGAATTGTGAGGGAATTACAAAATCAATATACAAAACAAACACAAACTACATTTAGAGAGCCCACTGCCAAAGCCGCATGTGCTTCTGTTCCTTATCTCAGAAAGATTTACTTTTTGCATTGTTCACTTTCTGTTCCCTGCATCTCTTTCTTTATCCATCATATCAAATGTAGGAAAAACTGCCAAAGCTGCTGAGATACGAGTTTCTGCATATATTCTGTTGTGTGATGGACCTGTGTTATTTTATTCATCTAGCTGTGTCTTAAATGTAGATCCCAGTTTGTGTGGTATATAAACTGTATGGTGCATTTACATGGATATTTAGGAAGTACAGACAGTGCTTTGAAGAGGGGAATTCTGTGTGGCTGGACACAGTGCTGGAGGGGAGACGCAGTCCCCAAAGTCCAGCCAGGATGGTTTACCTACTCACAACCATTAGATCAGAAATAAGGGCACCTAAATCTATTTTGATAGCAATTAACTAGAGGATAAATATTGTAATTCAGGGAAACTGTGATATTTGGGGGATGCACAGATAAGTGCTCTGCCTTTGGCTCTGGTTTGGAAAACATTGGCATGGAGATGAGAGGAGTTTGCCCCACAGAGCTGAACTCCCACCACCTGCCCAGTTTGATTCCTTAGCACTCTAAACAAAACCCCCAGGATGCTGGCAGAGTCTTGAAATATGCTTGGAACTCAGGAAAATAAGAAAAATAATGGGAAATAATGGTCATTAGCTTTAAATCTATTGGCAAACAACCTGAGAAATCAAATCCTTTCCCTTTCCAGACTGTCTGGCAAAGCCTCTTGGCTTACAAGAGCTCTTCCAGTCTGGACCTTCGTGGTGGCTGAACCAGTACCAGTCTTTGGAGATGTGTGAGGTGCCTTTCTCTACTGAGCACATCCCAGGCCTTGTATTGTCCATATTTTCTTCTCAAACACTGGAGAGCAGTGGCCATCTGCCCCAGGGCAGGTGGAATTTTCAAACATTTCCAGCATCAGCCACCTCTACTCTGCATTTTACAGGCATTCCCAAGGAAAGCGGTGAGGGATGGGCTGAACTGGTCTCTCTGGTAGGGAAAGCTTGGCTCTGTTGTCTCTGCATCCTCTGTATGCTTCCAGGAGATGACAATTAAACTTGCAGGAGCATATCAAACCTGAGCAAGTTGTGCACGAGCCTGTTGCCTGTAGTCTGCACAGGGGCCAATCTCACCCTGCGTTTCTTCATAGCCCAAGGCTGTCAGCTCTGTGCTCTCCCTGAGCCAGGAGGATTCAAAGGAAAAACAAGAGAAGGAAAACAGCTTTGATTTTTATATTTTTACTACCACCACCAAGCAGCATATAATTAGCCTTTCTTTTACATATTAAAGCTAGCCTGATGATGCAATATCCATTATAACTCTAAAAGCTTAATCTTAAAAACAGAGCAAAAAAAACCCCAGAGGAGGATCATATGCCTAGAAATTAGCATAGGGTTTTTTCCTCTTTAGAGGAATGCCTGAGTGCATGGATGCTGAGAGGATGTGACTCACACAGAATGAGAATGAGTTGTTCCTTGGCCTCTTGATACAGTGCCTGGGATATCAAACCAAATCCAGGCCCTTATTTGAAACTCCCTTGGAGGACCAATTATTAATTGGACTACTTTTAATGATGGAAGGACACTTCTTTCAGTGTTATATTTGTATGGAAAAAAATGAAAAGCAATTTTCTACAAGCACTAGCATGCTCCAGGGCATGCAGCCATGATCCAGCAGGCACTTGCTGGCTGCTGGATTCCCAGCTGAACCACAGCATGCAGAGCACAGGCTGCACGTTTCAGTTCATGGGGCTCGCTCTTGTGGTGCTGCTCTTGGTGTCTCGTACAGACAGCTCCCATCTCAGGGCAGCAGCACTGTGCCAGGCTTATGCCAAGGAAAGATGAGGTTTCCCTGGTGTTTCCTCTGGTCAGTGCATGTGAAGAACAAATAATTGACTGACCCTTTCATCAGACCCACATTTTTAACATACAGGCTGTGCTGCCCATTTGGGCTCTGCACGTGCTTGTCACCTCCCTCGGTGCAGCGTGGAGGTCTTGGCACCATCCTGCTCGGGAACAGTCTCAGGTCGTTGTGACTCTTCTCTGGGCATTTCCTCTTCTCAGTGGCTTCAACTGTATCATGTTTTGGGTTAGCTTTGCTTCAGTGCCAAGGCACAAGCTTTGGGGAGATGCCACCTTTCATCCTGTACCACGTTACAGAACAGGCAAAGCACTTTCCACCCACTGGTTGTAATCAGCATAGAAAGTTTATCAAGTTACTTATGGGGAATTGTTACTCTGTCTTAGAAAGCAGAGATTTTGCTGTTGGTTATTTTTCTGCCCCTCTTAATAACTGACTGAAAAATGGCTTATAAAAATTGACAGTGAACCCCCTTTCTTTAATGGTTACAACAAACACCAATTTGAATTAGACCACTGCTTTTGAAAGAAAAAACAAAACCACACCACTTGATCTTTGCCTTACACTTTTTACCTTTTTTTCCCCCAAGATAATCAATAAAGTACCTGGTTATTTAAATAACCCCTCATTCTAAGAACTTACTTACCTATCACAGCCTTATTATTTAACATTAATAGAAGTGTTTTGCTGTGCAAAATCTCAGTGCTCCTTCTACCCACTGCAGCTGTTCTACCTGGGAACCCTCATACCAGTTGATTTTCTGTCTTTGCTTTTATGGTTTAAGTAAGTTTAATATTCTGCCCTATGCTTTCTGTGCCCTGGATGTCCTCACAGAGTTGTTAGCTAGGGCAGGCTACTTTTATAATTTGCTTCTCAGTAATTTTCCTGCGAGCAAAAAGCCCTAAAACAATTATTTTTGAGTTAAAGGTCTTGAAAACTTCATTTGTCTATCCAACAAGAAAAGACTTGATCTCAGGGTTGACTGCATCCACCTCATTCTGCCTTCAGCTTTCTGTACCCACAGGTTCACAGCTGCACCTGAACACCTTTCAGTGTGTATTATGCAGCACAGTCAATATCTGGTGTGTATTTTTCCTCTCCCCCTCTCCTTGGGAAGGGAAGTGTGAGCTGCAGTATTCCCAGGTGGTTTTTTGGGTTGGCTTATGCAACATAAACATTTCCCTCAGTTTGTTTAACTCACGTTAAGTGGCTTTGAAAAAAGAGATGTTGAAGTGTCTGTAACTCCTGTGTCAGACTGGCAAAGCTCAGCCTCTCCCACTCATGAGCCCAAAGTTCCTTAGAGCACCTTTTTTCCCACCCAGTGAAGTCCTCCAAGAGGCACCTTGAGCTCAGGGATGTTGCAGGGACGAGGTGGGTCAGGAGGGAGCAGTGCTGTGTGTCAGTGCCTGCTGGGTGGGCTCTCCAGGGCTTCCTGGCTGTGCCAGGGCACCACTCAGCTGGTTATTCTGGTTATTTGGAGAAACTGGTCCCAGTACCCTGCTGATACGTGTCCTTCACTTCTACTCTAATGAGCTTGGGGGGCACTGGGTGCCACAGCTTCCCACCTGGTGGGAGTGTTTAATTGGGAATCAGGCTGTTCAAAAAGGAGTTTGGACTTTTTTTGGGGTACTGGTGTAGAAACAGAAGATGAACCTGATTAATTTACAGTGGAAGCTAAAGGGATTGCTGCAGCTTCCTGTCCTGGATGGGATTTCTCTGACCAGATCTTTCTGCCCAGGACTTTTGCACTGATGCAGAACTGATCAAACTGGGACTGGTGTCCTCATCCTCACCACTGAGGGGCACAGGGAGAGATCTTTGTGTGCGCAGACACTTGCAGCCTTGGGTTTCATGAGTCTTACATCCACCATGGAGCTCTTCCCTAGACAGTAAGACTCTTGAATTCTATTTTTTCTTGGTCACCTTTAACCAATTTCATTATTCCCTCACTGAGAGTTGAATAGACCTCATATTAATTGTGACAGTGCTTCAAATTTTCCATTAGTATATGCTGTACCATTCTTTCATGTCAGTAATACTTTGTTTGGTCTGCCTCACTGCAGGAACTTATTAAGAATCCTTATAGCCCAGATTTAGACATGCTTAGGCATGATGATTTTTCATTTATTGTTATGGAATGAACATTGCAGAGCAAGCAGGAGGCTAACCATTTAACACCAAGTGTCTTATTAATCAGCTTTTGTTTATTTAATTTAATAAGCAGCTTTTGATAGCTGTGAGTGTCTGGTTGTATATTTAATTTAAGCAGCACTTGCTGCTTAGGTCTTTGGAACATCTGACTTCAGTTTTCCTGATACTTTGCCACTGTATGGTGGCCTTTGGATTTCAAAAAGTTTTTTCATCTTTTTCACTTGAAAATGCAGTAAGTGTTTTGTCATTTAGATGCCACTTTCTTGAGCTGAAAGTTTTATACTGCTTTCTCTTTAATTTTGGGAGATGTGTGCAAGCATCCAATACACAGGGAACCACTTGTCTTTTGGCATCAAATCCAGAGAAGCACGTGCTAGAAACTCCTGTTTTTGAAGTCTTTCTGGTCCTTTGGGAAGTCATGGAACCTTCTTACCATACTCCTCTCCTCCTTGACAAAAATCAGCTTTATCACATCTCTGCCTTGAACAAATCCCATGCTATTTCAGAACCACAACTAGATGAGCTGGGGGAAGAACCCACCTCAGAGACCACTCTCTGGTTGCACCTTCCATGGATTTTCTCAGGCATTTGTTTTTAGAGCCATTTAAAATGCTTCCCAACATGCCCTGTGCTGCATTCCCATGCCTGGTGCTGCACTCCTTGTCTCCTTGGGGTTTTGGGGTCCAGGACATGATTGTCACTCTGTCCTCCTCAAAATGCCTCGGGACAGAAATCAGAGACCTGCAGGGTAACAGGGGTTTGGGAAGCCTTTTTCTACTTCCATTTGCATTTCATGGAATCATTACTTATTTATTAGGTAATTAATCTGGGTTTATTTTTCTGAACTAGAAGAATGCCATATGGCTTTGTATCTTCCATTAGTTCAATCATGTCACATTAACAGGATGGCTTTGCATGTGCAGGCTGCAGTTCCAAGTGGCCCTGGGCAGTTTTTTCATGGATCCAGTAGCTGAAGCTGAACCTGACTATGTAGTGAAAACTAAAGAATTTTCCTCAGTATCCAGTGCAACAGGATTCACTAAGATCTTGAAAAACTGAGGACTTTATTATTGAAATAGAGTCATATACATGTGAATTCCATGATATTCTTTTTCAACCAAAATGATATTAAAAAAATACTCATCTGTTACTCACCATAGTCATATTTTTGCAGTTTTGTAGCATTACATTGACCATGTATTAAATTTTATATATATATATTAATGTGCCTAATTCTATTCACAGCACTGTGGGCTACAATACTTTGTTTTGAAAGACTATTCAGGATTAAGTCTCTAACTTCACAACTTCTTGCATAAATTATTTAAATACTGTGGGGATTGGGAGGGGAGTTTCAGAAAAATGGATAATTGTAATTGTCTTGGTGAAATATATATTGCCAACATTAATGTTTAACTATTTGAGAAACCCTTTGGGCGGGGGAGGAATGTACTATTTGTGCAATTGGCAGGTCCTGTTGCAGTTTGAGGAGTGCAGAGACTGATACAAGTCTGTAAAGTGCTTCATGTCCTCAGCTGTGGCCTCCAGGACTTCACATCCACAAGTAGCTCCATAACACCATTCTGATACCTAAACATGAAGATGTGAGGGGCAGTTATTCACTGCTGAAGAGCTAAAAAAGCCATCCCCAAACAATAATAGCAACCAAACCCTCCAAAACTGTTACACAATTTGTTATATTTCCTATTAAAAACACCTGACACCCAAAATTCCAGGCTTGGCAGAAAGCCAGGGGCAAGGTTCAATTTGATTTTCAAAGACATGGGTATATAAGTAATTGGCAAAGCAAGCAATTTAAAAGGAAAGAGGGGGAAGAGTTTTGAAGCACATCATCCAGCTTCTCTTTCAGTTTCTTCCCATGCTTCCATTGGATTTTAGGGGCTGCTGAGTAGTTGTTGCAGTCATTAGGATCCTAATTCTCCTAGGTACTTATTAAGCACTAAATTGCTGCTTGTGCCAGTTCTTAGTAATTCATTGTTCTGAACTGAAAAGAGAGAAAGAGCACAGACTGAGTTGTTATTTTTCCTATTGTTATCTGGCAGAACAGTAAAATCAGCATTTTACAACATACTCCTCTCTCTGCCCTATAATCAGCATGTAAGACATCTTCAGTAAGATGGAGATGCCTCATCTAAATGGGAATACTTCAGTTCCTGTCCCCAGGATTGTTTCATCCTTCCAGGAACAGGAAGTAATATAGGATTCTTGGTACCCAGCTCCCTCTGCTTCCAGATTTCCCAAGAAGACGACCCCAGTTCTCAGGAGCAATGGAATGTGCCTGTGTCAAATAACAGTGGGACCTTGATGTGTGTTTCCAAATAGGATCTGAAACACAGACCTTAAGCACTAATATGGGAGCCTCAGCTCTTCACTGCAAGTGAGAAAGGCTGTTGTGTGGAAGCAGTGATGGAAAGCTGTTTTCATATGTCCATCAGCTACAAGAATGGGTCATCTCTCACCTGTTATCCTCCTGGGGCATATATGGACATCTAAAACCCATTTGTGCTGCAAATAATGTCAAAAGGTCCATGGGTTAATTATCTCTAAGCATTACAGTTCTGTGGGGAGGCAGAAGCAGAAGCCCAAATGCTGCTCCGTGCATCGGACACAGCAAGTACAGCAGGATTGTTTGGGGCACAGATATTCCCAAGGAGGGAAGTTATCCCACTGCTGAGCCTGGGGTACCTCGGCTTCCCCAAAAAAACAAGTGGCCATCTGCAGGTTAACCTGAGATGGCTCTGCACTCCAGTGGAGCAGCTGACACACAGCAGCGTCAACAAGTGCTCTTTGACAGAAGAAATCCTTGATAAAAAATGCCAAAAATAGTCCCCCAGGGACAGGGGAGAGATCAGAGGCTCGGGGTGGATAAGGAATCAGCTTGTACAGCAGAAGGTGGCACCAAGCTCCCTTTCTGGGATAAGAGGCAGGAACTGATCCTGAAAAAGAACTAGGACTTGTTATCCTTTAGTGACCTGAAGTGGTGTTGGCATGAAGGAGCTATTAAAGGGCAGTGCAGGCAGAGGAAAGAGACTCCTTTTAAGTGAGAAATGAGTCATTTGAGGAATGAGTTGGGTTTATTTTTTATTTCTACTATTTAGATATCAGCTTTGAAAAATGTGCTGTTGGGGCTTCTGGGAATTCAGCAGCAGCATTTCAAATTTGTTTTGTCTATTGTTTTTATAGACTTATCATCAGAAAATCATAGGAGAGTGCAAATCAGAAAATCTCTAATTGTGTGTAACATCAGTTCATTTCCATGTGTATTTCTCAATCTTATTTCCACAACACTAACTGTGTGTATGTGCTTTATTTTCATTGTGTTTATTCATTGAAAAGCTGTGTTATAAATAGAAAAGTGCTTTTCTAAATGCCATCTTGGTAGAATTGTAATGTCATGTCTCTGGCACAATCAGTTATGCCAATGGGAGTATTTACTGCTGCCAGATCCAAAAAAATAAGCCATAGGCTGCTGTTTCCTGCCTAATTCCTGCACTGGGCTCTTTTCCCCCAGGTATGTGTGGAACTCCCATGAGAGCTCCACCTGTCCTCTGCACCCTGGGATCCCATCCCTGCTGTGGCTGAAGAATATCCCCTATGAAAAACCCTCACGTAGATCAAATTGCCTCCTCTCCTCTGGCAATGCCTCCAAAGTCGCATCTCAGAGGTGCTGACCCAGGCTCTGTTCTTCCTCTGCTTTTCTTCTCATCCATTCTTTGTATCTTTTGTTTATCTTACTCTTTAAAAGCATTTCATTTCTCCTTCTTTAGGCATCTTGCTGTTGTTTTTCCCTTCTTCACATCCCTCACTGCCCTCTCAAAGACAAATTTCATGTTTCACCCGCCCTGGCTTTTCCTCTCCCACAGTGGTTGCTACCCCAGTGAAAACCACCCTCTTTTCCTCCTCCTCCTCCTCCTCCCCTCCTTTTCCCTGGTGCTCCAGTTTCATTCCAAGGTGGCGGCTGGCAAACAGGTTTCCCTCACTTTATCCAAACTAGACAAAATGAATGTGCAGCTATTTCTGTTCTTAGCAGCTTGTTTCAGTTTACATCAAAACTGCTTTTACACTATACCGTGGTGGAGCAGCACAGAAAAGAGCCTTTTTTCACTGCTCCAGAAAACACCTAAGGTGTTTTGCTGGATGAGCCCTGGTGGTTCTTGGATAACCTGAGGTGGCAGTGTGTGGACAGGCTCTGTGATTCATCTCCTCCTTTATCTGCTGCTGCTTCCACCAGTTTGTTTTCAGCTGAAGGAGGCACTTCCCTTCCAACCCAACCATCTGCCCTGGTCTTGCCACGCTTCTCTTCCATCTCTAAATGGAGTTTGCACCATCTGGAACTTCCTTCTCTTAATGGACAGAATTTGTAAATATTGTGATGGTTTCCTCACAATTTCCTTCCTTTAGGAAGAGCATGGAATTGGCAAAGCAGCCCCCTCATAGGTGTTAACTGGGTTACCCTACTCAGCACTCCTCCTGACCCATCTTTTCCACATGGATTTGTGTGCTTGGGCTGGCCTGGCTTCCTTGGTGCCTGTTCCAGCCTTACAACATTTGATGAAGACAGCAGTGAACAATGCTGTTGGTTCCTCCTTGCTGTGGTTTGATTTCCTGTATTTTAAGCATAGCTCTTTAAGGCTGCAGTTCATTTGTTTTACCTCTTATCTATTATTTTTTTGCATAGATACCACCCTACTGATGTTTTTTTTCCCTTTCACCTTGGTATCCCACTGCTCTAACTGTGCCTTCCTGAGTTTCTGGGAACTGCTAAGGGCTTGGCCCCAAAAACACCCAGGCCTTTACCCTCTACAATCATATAAATCAGTCTGATTTACCTGATGGTTATGCCTGTGGACGGAGCGCAATGCCTTCATTTGTAATGATAAAATATACATTTGTACCCCCACGCTCAGCTCTGGCTTTTCCAGCTCGAGCCAGGGATGGTTATTTCTCACATCCCTCAGTTTGATGTTGAGGGCAACTGTTGTTTTGTCTATAACTCTGGTTGTGAGGAGAATATAGAAGGCAGCTCTAGGACACGTGCTCGTTTGCAGAGGGATAGATCACCCAAGCAGAGTCCAATGAATGGGCTTGATGCCTCCTTCAGCACTAAACATTTACTGCTTCACTGAGCTGGGCTGCTAATCTTGCTGCACTGAGGGGTTTAAAATAGGTATCATTGCTTTCAGCTTAATTAATTAAATTTTCTAATTGTGCTCTCTTTTTACTGCTGTAGGAGGTAATAACTGCTGACTTAATTGGGGTAATTCAAGAAAAAAAAAATCATCTTGTTCTCATTACTGGGTTTGTGGAGTTGGTTTGTTTATTTAAGATTTCCCTCCACATAATACCCAAAACATTAAATTGCTTAAGACTGTGGGGAAGCTTCTGCCACACATAGCACAGGAAGGATGCTGAGAATGCTGGGTGATGTGGCTGTGGGTCAGACCTGGCTTCCCCACTGCTCTGGAGCTGCTAGGGATGGATTTCATTCCACTGCTGGGAGCTCATGTACCCCACAGCCCTTTGAGGATTTGATGTGCAGGATGAGGACCACAGGTCATTAAAGCCAGATCCCAATTTGCAATGACTTTGTTGTTCTTCTGTAACAGATTTTGGACAAGAGAAATAGGCCCATCAGGTGTGTTATGAACATGAGGTGCACTCCATAATCTGAACTTTGTAGTTTGTTTAACAGATAAAAACACAGCAGAAAAATCCATTTGAATGGTTTGAAGATCATCATGTCTCTAAGTATTGTCCTTATTTTCCTGAGATGCTTTGTAAATGTTACATTTCATAATTGCTGCTTTGGGGATGGGCCATTGGGAGTCTGTGGGTATCTGGCAGTGCCTGGAGCCAAAGGGCTCTGACTACACCAACATAAATCCCCCTTCTTTCACAGAATGAGGGTCACCTTCTTTTCCTTTATCGTGCTTCCAGGGTGCCACATTTTGGGTAACAGGGAGGAAAACTTGGCAGGCACATTTCGTTCCTGCCAGAGTGGTGGAACTCGGGCTGTTCCAGGGGTTTTCCACCACCTGCCATACCCACAGCCACGTGGATTTCTGTCCCAGCACCGTGGCAGAACTCTGAGCCCCATGGGCTGTGCTCCAACCAGCTCTGTGGTAGCTGCTGTCCCACCAGTCTGCAGGGTAACAGGGAGGGGTCTTTTTTTGGGGGAGCACAGCTTCTGAAAAGAGCAACATGTGCTTTCAGCAAGAGGATATTGCAGTGTATGATGGAACAAATGAGGCTTGGGGCTCTTTTGAGGAAGGCAAGGGCCACAGCCCCAATGGATATTGCCCCGAGGGCTCAGGGGAGAACACTCTGAGACTCAGAGCTCTGCTTTGAGGCTGGGTAAGGTAAAGAGGAGAGGATGCAGTGCAGGTGAGGGGGGAATTCATTTGCTGGAATTTCTGTGCAAGGTGAAGTCTGAAGCATTAGGAGTCTTTGTGTAACCACTGTTGTTTGAAGAGACCAATCTCTAATTTCAGAGTTAGGTGTGTTCAGGACAAAGAAATGTTGGTTCTTTCTGCAAGTCAGCATCAATAGCCAGCTGGAACCTAAAAATATTCCTCTTTGGATTTGCAATTATTATTTTTGATTAAATAAAAAAGAGGGACCTCATTTTGTTTTAAGTACACATTCTGCAATATTTGTGATACTGTGGGAAAGAGCATACTATGCACTTACAAATTACTGCTCAGTAATTAGCTCCTTTGATCCTGAGAGTGAAAACATCCCACCTGTGCTACAAGGTGGCTTGCAGAGTCTTTAGGAAAAGGATTTTTGCTGAAAAAGCCTATTCTGTGCTGTGTTACACAAACAAATGCTTTCTTTTTTCATTTAGAAGGAGTGAAGTATGAGTTCTTTTTCTTTTCCTGGCTTGCTAAAAATGTGTGATAACAAGTTGACTTCTGTGGGAGTTTTGCATGGGTAAAAGCTGAAGGATCAGTCCCCATATTGTATGTGATTTTGCCCTAGTAATTATTCTTCACTTGAACAGCTTCTCCATGGCAACTGCTTCAAGTAAGTCTTGCATCACCACCTATTTAAAAAAAAAAGAAAAAAAGACTTATTAAGATGTATGTTTAAAATTTTTTCACCCTAAAAAGAGAGACAGAAAAAGAATTGGGCACAGGCAGGAACATACGGGATTTAGCCCAAGAAGCCCTTTCTTCCACACAAATCCCCACCTTTTCTCTGTCCTAGAAGGGAAAAAGGAGGGGGGAAAAAAAGCAAATCCCATTAAAAATAAATTCCCTATCTTGCCTTTCCACGTCCCCTTCCTGAGGCTCTGAGACATTATGACGCTGACTTGATCAATCATCCCACATCCACCCTGGCAGTTTCTGAACACAAACTTTCTTCTTCCCTCTATTTTTCAGCCACAGTCTGCTTTCAGTCTGGCAATTAATTGTCCCCCTGCTCCAGCCCCGTGGTTGTATTCCTGTCAGAAGGCTCAGCTGAAGGTCAGGGCCTCTTGGTTTGTACCCTCTTGCTAAAAAGCAAAGGGAGCAAAGTATTCTGTGGCTGGATATTCTTCTTCATGCCAGTCTCATCTCCTGGCTCATTGGTGGTGCCTCCATTTGCAGTTTGACTTCTAAAATAGAGACTTCTGGTTGTGTTTTTTTTGCTTTGGTTTGGGTTTTTGTTTGTTTGTTTGTTGTTGTTGGTTTTGGTGGTTTTGTTTTTTTGTTTTGTTTTGGTTTTTGTTACTGATTTTGCTGGGTTTTGTTTGTTTGTGTTTTTTGCTTTGGTTTTTTTTTTGCCAGAGAATAAAAAACCCATTTGTTGTCAACAATACAATAGTCAGAAAAAACCCATAGCGTTATTTTAGTCTTAATTTTCTATTTTTGTTTGACAATTGTGCTTTTTAGCAAAACTCCAAGAGCCAGGGGTTCATAAAAGATCATCTCTCTTCTATTTTTCTATTGTTGGAGGTCACCATCCTCTGAAATCAAACATCTTTTTGGAAGGGTTTTATTTTCTTGATTTATTTCCAGATGTGGGGTAATTGTAGGCTGGATGTTGTATGTTGTGTTCAGTCCATTATGCTGTGCCACATTTTAAAGGCTAATAGGGTGAAATGGGATCCCTCTCTTTTCTGCTGAACACATAAATATGGAGCTTTACCTGTCCTGGTGACATGACTTTTGACATGTTGCTGTCTGACAGTCTCGATGGCAGGTTTTCACCCATGGCTTTTTAAAACTGAGATAAATAAGGCCATGTTACCTGTGATTCACCTGAAATCCCACATAATGTGGCACACAGAAGATGTTATCTAACTGGCTTCAGCAGGATTACACCCCATGTGAGAGCTATTTTGTCGTATTTAAAGTTGCCTCTAAAAGTTGCTGTGGTCATGACTGATTTTCAAATCACTGCTCTTGTGACAATCATCAAAACTGGAAATTTTTTAAATTTTTTTTTTTTTTTTGCTGTTTCTTTAACAAATCCAGAATGACAGGCTCAAAAGGAATGGGGATGTGGCTTAGGGGTGAACGTGGCAGTGCTGGGTTAACAGTTGGACTCGATGATCTCAGAGGTCTTTTCTGACCTTAATCATTCTGTGACTGACACTGGCTCTGAGTTTTGCCTTCAGTACCTGCTCACCCCTGTGCTTCCATGTGCTCCCATCCTCCCTGTGGTGCACGTTGCTTTGAGAGATCCAGTCTACATCATGACCCAATAAAGAGTTTTATCTGCAGAACTAAGACAGCAACAAACTGTGGCAGGAGCTGGGAAGAGTTTGCTGGAGGATGGGAACATAATAAACCAGCTTTCTCATTTAACCTGATTTATCCCTGTACCCTGAGCCACAGAACTCATGCAAGTCAGCAGGTGCTGCTCAGTTTTCTTCTTTTCTTTGCAAATCTCAGTGTCCAAAGGAAGGCTCATCAGGCAGCCTCCCTGAGTTTGCTGCTGTAAAGCATTATCTTGTGCTGTTTGCTGACAATCAGAGCAGAGAGAGTGGTTAATAAAGCTAAACAATTATTTATCAGTCAAAAACGTTGACAGCCATTTTGCAATTGCCATCTTAGCTCTGACATCTTGGGAAGCAGCTTCATAACGAACGTTGCAGTGGAGATTTTCTCTGTCTGCCAGGTCTGAGTATCACCAAAACAGCACACCAAACTCAGCAGATGCAGCAGAAGTAGCTCAGGTGGGCTGGACATCAGGCACTGAAGAGCAGCTGTCATGTTTGATACGGTGCCATCAGATGGAAGAAACTCTAACTGAATCTTAAACAGGATGCATCTATTAAGTTTGCATTATATATGTTTGGCCTGAATAGTTACAATGACAATTTGATTGTCTTTTGTTGACATTAAAAAAATTAAGCCAGCAATTAAAACAAATGAAATAAACATAACCAGCAGTGAAAAATCTAGGGTTGTTTTTTAATATGTCTTGGCTGTAACAGTGGTTAAATAGTGATTAATGGCATGCTGTCAGTCAGGTTGGGAGAATAATTTTATTCTAAAAAGCTGTGAGACAAAATTTCTTGTTACCCTCAGTTCTGCACTACCTGTTTTGTCACTTAGTCTAATACCAGAGTAATTAATTCCAAAGAGCTATCTTTGAAAAACAAATAGCCCTGGCTTCCTGCTGAAAATGATAGATATCACTCCACAGGGAGGCTAAAAAATAAACAATAGTTTATACATAGCACAGAAATGTGGACTTTTTAATTGAGAAGTGTCTAAACTCTCCAAGTACTCTGATTAGTGATTTCATATGTAAAAATGGGTGTGATTTGGTGCAGTTCTTCATTGGTTTTACCACTCTTTTGGTGAACAATCCCCTCAGAATTGCAGAGCATGAGCCTTATTGCTAAACTTTGGATATTGATAGAGAGCCAACCTAACCTCTGTGTTTTATGGTTTCTTGTGGCTCTGTGGACCAATGTGAAATGCATGCTGGTGTCTGGTGGGGCAGCAGGTGGGCTCCTTGCAGGTGGGACCCTTGGGATCTTTGGAATTGTGTTGCTGACAGGGCAGAACTTCCACGGGCAGCGCACTTCAGGCGGAATCTGTTTCCCCACATGGCAAAGAGAGAACCCTTTCTGCAGCAGCAATAAAATGATTGATGCTGCTGGGGTTTATTACAGCTGAGTCTTAAAGCATCCATTTATCCTGTTTGCCTGTCCCATGCAGATTTTAGACAAAGTGACATCTTCTCCACGAGTCTCCTGAGCTCGCTGTGCTCCCGGAGGCAGAGCTCCTCAGTGCTTGTATTTTCCTCAGGACACCCATCTCTTTGCCTGTGTAAGTAGGATAGTGAATAAAGTATTCTTTGGTGGGGAATTCAGCAGGTTTATTGTTTCATTTATTGCTGGATCTGGATTTTGAGCAAAGAGTGAAGTAGAGGGGCCACAAGTGAATGCTGAAGGGAAGGGTAAGTATTGCACGGTCTGCATTGATGACTGAATTACACCCTCATTTGGGCAGGGGCCTGAGGAGCAGGGGACAGGGAGTTATGGACAACTTGTGCACAGGATTAATGTCCTAGGATTAGATCTGACAGCAGCTTGGATTATGTTTTCTAAACCTTTTTTGACTTTGCAACTTTAGCACTTATCTCAGCCCTTTTGCTTATGAAAGAATGTCTTTAGAGATCTTCCAGCAACTTCTCTAACACACATCCTTCTAGTCAAAAAACCTTTTCCATCCAAACTAGGTCTGGTGTCCCAGTCTATTGCAGGAATTATGCTTCCTGATTTCAGCTGACTCGGGGATGTGGTATCCAAACGTTGAAGAAAGGATTGAGTGTCAAATCAAGAGCCAGGGCATGAGGAAGAAGGAGGGCAGGGCAGGGCATCATTTCCATGGTTGGAGGCCAAAAGAGGAAAAACTGTCATCCCTTCCTTGCTCTTAGATAACAATATACACATCCTGCTCCATAGCTTTCCATCGGTGAATTTTCCCTTCTTTCTTCTTAAAGCTGTTCATATTTGAAACATACATCTACTGGAAAGGTGGTATTCAGATAATAGCATAGAATCACAGAGTAGTGTGTGTTGGAAGGGACCTTTAAAGGTCATCTAGTCATAATATGGCACATGTGTTTCTGTCAGTGGTTCAAGTAGCAAGAGATACCATAAAGTAGGTGGCTAAAGCCTTTTTGTACCCTACCAGGTCATCTTCTTGTCACAATTACCATCTAGTGAGCCAGTGAGCCAGGGTCTCTCCTCAGATTGGAGCATCCCAGCACTTATTACAAATTAATGGCACCAGAAAACCAGATTGATGGGAAAAACTCATTTACCAGGAGTCCAGCTTACAAGTTTTAACCTCTAAAAAGAGAAAAAAAAAAAGGGAAAACAGGGCTTCCTATGTGTTAATATCCTCTAAACTTAAAAATACCTGCTAAATGTGACAAACCTAACACATGCTCCTGTCAAACTGCATTTCTGGAAGGTATATGAGTAGACTACAGCTTAATGTTTTTCTCAAGGTATGTTTGTTTAAGCTCCATCACAATGTAGCTGTAAAGTCTGCTGTCTAGTTATGTGGTTTCTTTTAGATTTGTATCCTATGCCTAGATTTAGGTGGCTTATAAATGAAATTCTGTCATATATTAAGCATTTAAAACTGATCCTAATTTTCAAGTATCTATTAGAATGCAAAAGGAATCATGACATTTATCTTGCAGACTCATGCTTTTGGGATATAGATGTAAAGAAATTGTACTTGCTGGATTGGAGTTTTAGGTCATGCTGAATTTTATGCTTGTGCAGCCTTTTCTGAGGGAAAGAGCCTTTGCTTATATCTTAGAAGGGATGTGAGATAATGGACTTTTACACTGAGACATTTGTACTTCCAGAAAAGCTTTTACTGACCAAGAGCAATGCCCAGGCACTCCTGTGGCTCAGATAAAATTAATTGGTGAAGAGGCAATCCACATTTACTGAAAATGGAAATGCAATGTTTTGATAACTTTAGAGACTTCTTTTCTTCCTAAAAATGGCCACTTGAGCAGGCTGAGGAAGGTACACAGTTATGTTGATACAGTGAAATAAATCTCAGAGAGCTGTATTAGCAGACAGGATATGTGACTTTGCATATGGGTTAAATTAGATGACTGTGATTATAGATATGGAGGAGAAATCCATGAGGTGAATTCTGCATGAATCTGTGTGCAACATAAATCTTTAGAAAAGAATAGTGAAAGGAGTAGTGTGTGCTGTGAGGTCAGAGTTGAAAAACAATCCTGCAAGCTGCCTCCCTTTTTCAGTTAATGAAGACAGGAATTTTGTAACCTACAGAAAATCAGGGCCCAGTAATGTGTTGATTATCCTTCTATTAAAGATTATCCTGGCCAAAGAAATGGAATGCAAGTTACCTTTGTAGGGGGAATATCGACTAGACAGGCTGCTAACATAGAGATTGATTTTATTATTTAGAAAGGCAGAATATTAGGATACATGAGCGCTTCTTTTTTTAACAAAGATGCTCTGCTGTCAGCAGTGAAATATTACTGCGGGAGAGTTTTCTTTTTATACACAGTGGTAAGAAGCATGTCTTCCTTTCTTGGCACTTCAGCCACAGATGCTATCAGCGAGACCATCTGTGGTGACAGATTTGTGTTATATCACTTAGAAACTCAGCGAAGCTGGTAAAGCCTCCTACTACAGGATATAAGTAGCTCCTGCTAAGGCTGGGCTGGGTTGCGGGGCTGTCTTTCTCCAGGGGGCAGAGGAGTGGGAGAACTGTGTGGATAGAAACTCACAGTAGCTCTCAATCATGTCCTCGCCGAGTCTGGAAAGGCTGGTGTGGATCTTCTGGGGCAACTTCTACACCGAGATCCTTCCTCTGAGCCCCCACTGGGGGTGGATCTGGGCTCGGTGGGTCACTCACAAACCAAACTGATCTGTGGGGGTCAAGGGGACACTAAATGCACCCTCGGTGGAAGTCTGTGTGGAAGTGGTGTGTACCAGGCTGCATGTGGTTCCTATCTCCCCTAGAGGAATGACTGCAGAAAGGACAATGTCCCCTCAAAATGTCTTCTCAGCATTTCATTGTCCTCAGGATGGTGGCTTTTTTTTTTCTGCACAGTTGTTATTTTTTTTCGTCTATTAATCTTCTCAATGTTCTTAATTGATGTTCTGGGATTTCCCAGGCCAGATTCCTCATACCTGGAAGTGCTCAACACCAGGTTGGAGGGGACTTTGAGCAACCTGGTGTAGTAGAAGGTGTCTCTGCCCATGGTAGGGGATGTTGGAACGAGTTGATCTTTAAGGTTCCTTCCAGTCCAAACCATTTTATGATTCCATGATTCCTAGAGGATGAAAAGCTTTGAAGAACCCTATTGTTACCAAGTGACCATGGTGACCATAAACACCATTAAGCACTCCTGGGACTGAAACCAGTGCATCCCACAGGGCAAACTGGCCACACCAGGGGCAGTTTTTCAGCCATGAGGAGGCAATAAAGGGGTGTTGATGGCACATGGTGTCACACAGCACAGCTGTGCAGGGTGTCAGGGTACAAAGAGGTGTTGTGGCAAAAACATTGCAGCAAGTTCTGTTGAGCCAAGAGTGGAAACCATCAGTCTTCTCATTGGTGGCTGTTGAAGGTATTTGGGGAGGCATTAGATTGGAAAGATATTCATGTCTCTATAAGCATAAAAGAAATGTGGTTTTAGACTGAGAAATGATTTTTGCTGCTAATAATATTGCAATAACCTTGCTCTACATTCAGAGTCAGTGGGGCATACTCAGATACCAAATGAGCACAATAGAATCCATCAGTATGAAAGCTCTCCAGGCATCTTGAAATGAGAATTACAGGTGTCACTCACTCATTCCTCATCTCAAATTCTAGCAAGTAACAACAGAGTTGAAGAGGTTGAGCACCTTTATGGGAGTTGGCATTTCATGATCTCAAGTTCCCCACCTACAAAGCAGAAGAGATCATCCATTTGGTCATGCAGAGAAATGGCCATGACTTCTTTCAGCAACAGAACCCATAAAACAACCAGAAATAAAACTATGGCATTTTACAAAATCTAAGTGATAACAAACACCTACTTGTCAGTATAAATTTGCAAAATTGTCCTTCCGTTCTTTTAAAATAAAATCCTACTGATAGCTCATACTCTAAAGCCAGCAAAGAGAATTTCCAACAGATGATCTGAGGAAATTGTTTTTTTATCTTTGTCTTTGGAAATTTAGACTTGCTGCATCTCCTCCATAATAATTTTGGAGAGGGAAATCATAGCGAAGTTTTTCTGGGTACTATTCCTGCACACAGTGCAGCCACCTAAGATTTTCCAGGTGGAAAGATAAATATTGAGGGAGTCATAAAATGAACAGCTCTTTTGTGTGAAGTCAGGTATTTCCTGAAGGATAGATCATCTGTCAGTTATGTCTCTGTTGGAGTGCAGCAGATACAGCTTACATGTGGAAACTTGTCTTCTTTTTAATCTTTCCTATATTCTTCCTCCATTCTTTCATTCCTCTGAGTGTTTGGATTGTTAATTTTCCAAGAGTAATGCACCCAGAATAGCTGGATTGATTGCAGTGGGCACGGCATGTATGGCACCTCCAGTTACCACACTGCCTCTGAGCAAAATCTCCACTCATATTCTCCTCTTCCAAAGGTCCTGAGACAAAACTACAGGGGGCATAGGAAGAAGTTGGTAAGACCACCCTGTGAGCTGGTGAGAAACATTTGTAGTGAATTCTTTTCCCCTTCTGGTTGCCAAAAATTCCTTACTGCTTTTAAAAATGTGAACTGGGTATCATCCATTTTAAAGCAAATACTGCAGTACTTAATGTGAGGGGGTTTTGTTATTTTTTTAGCATATCAAAAGTATTGTCTGCAATGAATGTGTTTTACTGAAAAAGAGAAGAAACTGTGATAGGTTTTACTTCAGGGTCTGGGCATTTTTCTATTCTGAACCCCTGCTCACAGCAAGGCAGGCAGCACAGGCTTCTCAGGAGCTTGTCCAGTCAAAGTCTGAATAACACATGCTGTATGAGGTCCTAATGTGGAAGAAATGAAATTTAAATGTAGCCATAGGAAAGGTCCTGCCAAAAAAAAAAAACAAAAAAAAAAAAAAAAGGAAAAACCCAAGAACAAGAGTGATCACATGTAAAATCAGAAGAAAACCAAAATCTTTGACACAAATTCTGTTCTGTTATGTCCTTATCATGTCCTTGAAGCCTGAAAATCCACCTCCTGGGTAACTGGGGTCAGAACCCAGTTCTGCAGCTGAGACATGAGGATTCCTTTATAAAGAAGAATCCTTTATTAACAGTATGTTTATGTCAGCTATCAGCCATTCTTGAACTTTTATTGACAGCTAAATAGAACCTGAATGATTTGGGCTTGGGGCTGTCATTCAGGGAGGCTTTTGCTTTCAGGTCTGTCTCAACCTGCAGGTATGTAATTTGTTTCATTTGTGGTGCTGCATAGGAAATGAACGCGGGTCTCCAGTGCTCGAAGGCAAAGGCAGTAATAATCATCTGCATGACTCGGTTCTGTATCCTGGTAATATGAAAATTGTCAATTATGGATGAATTATGGATGCTACTGATACCTGTAATTTGGTTTTGCAGTTTTGTAAACATATGCAGCTGCATTTAATTGTATTTTACTAGTCATGTAATTCATTAAGGTGCACCTGCAGTCACCTAAGATACAGATATTAATGAACTGAAACACTGTATTTCATTGTCTACTATTTATATTGACATTTCCTACACTGTTTGTTTTTAATCACATATCTGTATCTGAGATGCTGATATTAAAATAAAATTCAATGATAGTGAAATAAACAGACAGCATAGCTAGCTGCTGTATTTGTAACTTCCTGAAAGTACTTGCTAAATAATTAATTTAAACAATTGCTTTTCCATGCAAAGCCCAAGACTGGAGGAAAGCTGTAGAATTGATTTTTGCAACAGTTATTGTGGCAAAGATGAATCATTAGATAACTGATCCCAGGGATGTGAGCTGCTGAAGCCCTGACTCTGGGTTTCCATGCTTGAGTGGTGATGGATGTTCAGCTCTGCCCAAATACAGTACCTTTACCTTTCATCTCCCAGTCCAATCTCTTGGAGATGTTATCTTCAGCTTTGGGAACACACTTTGCAAATAGGCATTTTATTTTGCACCAATATGTGTTTAATATGCAGAGCCTGTTCCTCCTCTGCTGCTGCTACATATTCCCTGCGTTGGGATTAGAGCAGAAACCAGGTAGATTTATTGGCCATGTAACCAGTCCCTGCTCAGTGCATTTTGCAGGATGCACAGTAGAGCACTGAGAACCAGATCATACAGGTCATACCCAAGACCTCATTTTCCCTTCTTTCAGCATTTCTCATTTGGCCTGTTATTATGGGGTAAAAAAATGGTGTTCTGGCAGAAGCCTGTGCTTTCAGCATGCCTGGGGTAAACTGGCTCCATAAGGAATTGTCAGGACTTTGCTGCACAGGATAAAGATGGAAAAGGAAGAGAGAGAGAGGTTCAGTCATTGTCAGCATCCTGGGAATGCTCTGTGGCTTCTGCCCCTGTGGGAGCACAGAGAAGGGTGATGAGCCCATGACCTGCAGGCTGCTTAGGGAAACACAGACCTTGCCATCAGGACAGGAGACATGCTCTCATCTCCTCTCAGTGTTGGTCTCTGCCTGTTCCACCTCTCTCTCTCTCTGCTACCTCTTGTCTCTCACAAAGTACCACCCTCAGGGATCTTCTTGCCATCGTTACTTTCTCCTTGAAGAGAGTTTTGCTTTCCTTTCCCCCTCTCCCCCACCTCAGAGGGCTGCTCCCAGTTAATCACACTCTTACTCCTATAAAAGGAGTCACACCACCAAAGTTAAATAGCATAATAGCTAAACAAAACAAAGTTATTGAGTCTGAGAAACATGTAGACTTGCTTACCATAGGTTATAAATGTTGTAGTTCCCATTCCTGAATCAAAAGCATTGCATTTCTTGAGAAAAATATCTTTTAATTGAAAAACCTGTTGATTGATTGAGGAGCTTTCCTGGAAACAACATGAACGTGTATATTCCATTTGCAGTGAAATATTTTTTGTCAGGAAAGTTGTCCCAGCTCTAGCTATTAGAACACTCTTCCAGCCTGACAGAAAGTTCTTCCTCTGCCCTGCAATATAGGTCCTGGGACAAAAATAGAGTGAATCTTCCCATACATCTTGACATTTTTAAGGATGTGTAAAATTTCTGTTGCAGGTTGGGGTGGGGAAGGGTGTTAGTTCCGTGTTTCAGAAGTTTCTGTGATCTGAATGAGTATGACATTATGCTAGGAAATGCTCTCTGGCCTTATATTGAGATTTTGTGATAGATTCTTTTGCAGCTGCAGTATTTGTCACATAATGGACTAATCCCATTGCTCAGATGAAGTACTTTGTGGCTTGGCACCATTTAAGAGCACAGTGATGGTTATTGTAAGGCCAAGCTAAATATTCTCCAGCCTATCTAGGATATTAAGTTCTCCCAAGCATCACACCTCCATTTCTGGAGGTGCTTTACAGTCACAGTTTCTAGCTAGGAAAATGTCGAGCAAGGAGATGAATTGGAACCTTAATAGCAGGACTTGCATAAGAGCTCCTCAGATGGAAGAAGCAGATATCAGGGCAGATGCCTTCAATTAGAGGGAATTAAAGATTTATGTTGCAAATAACTTCAAAAAAACAAACAAAAAAAACCCCAAACAAAAACACAGGAAATAATAATCTGATTATGTTGGTCCTGACACATTTGCAAGTATTGGAGTGTCCAACAGTAGGAACATTTGTTCAGGAACAATCAAAGTACAAAATGCTGGAGTCTTAAAAACAAAAGAACAAATTAATTGCATTTTTCTTTGCTTTCTTTGTTAAGCCCACTAAGAATGTTTCAGACAACTGAAGGAGAAAGTGAAAAAAGCAAAATGAACTGCCATTTTAGGGGAGAGGACTGGGAGATTAGGCAAGGTGGACAGGAATTTGTTGTGCCTCAGGCTGGGGATGGTCTTGTTCCCCAGGGGAATTAATACTGGTCAGAAACCTGAGCTAAGATGGAAACTTGGCTGTATTATGGTTCTATTCTACAGACTATTGAAATGAGGAATTAAAGAACAATTGAGATGCAGAAAAATGTTAACAGTAGGCTACAATTTGCAATCCCTTTGTTCAAGCTGTTCTTTCCATTGAAGTATAGAATAGATGAAGTATAGTTCCACTAAATTAATGTGTTGGTTGAAGCATTTTAAAATCTTCTTTCTCTGTAATAACAGAATTTCTAAGGAAAATTAGTTTCCCAAGTCCCACAAGTTGTTCTATCTACCAGGCCTTACATTTAAGCCAGCTCCAATTAGGGTTATTTTCTTCCTTAGGCTTGGATAAAATCTTCTCCAAAGTTTGGCTTTCACTGGCCTTTGGAGAAATTCTTTGCATTGCTGAAATCTTACCCACTTCACTGTGTAAGGAAACAAGATTTAGCCCTCATCTCTGCCTCTACTCTTCATTTGAAGTTTCCTTTAAATGAGCTGCTTTCCAAGCCACATAGATACTAGATCAGAGATAAAACATCTCAGTCATTAAATGCTTCCTTGTCTTGCTGTAAGTCATGCAGTATTGGGGAATGGTTCAATTAGTTCTGAGTTTGCAAAAGGATTGATTTTCTGCTCCTTTTCCCTCTATCAGGGCACTAGTTATGACAACACCTCTCTCTGTAAGAAAATCACCCCCCCACCACTCCAAGAAACTAGCTTGAGAAATGAAAGATTTTATGATAAGCTCACAGAGCTGTATGGTTGCATTTATTTTGATCACTGATTTGTACACAGTCTGAAGTGGCAGCAGAGGGGAGAGGTGTATCCAACTCTCAGTTGACCAGTAAGTGCCATATCTAACTGATTCTCTTGTGCCAAGTGGAAATTGAGTTTTCTTGGCTCAGAAAATGTGCCTATTTCTGGAGTTTGCTGCCATTTAAACCACTCCTGTTTAGGCTCATTGTTGCTATTGCTACGTAGCATTGTCATTTGCGTTTGCTGTTGATTTCTAAGCACACTGAATTAATGAACTTTAGTTTATAACCTTAATGCTTGTTTGTATAATTGGTTCTTGCTACATTGAACATTTACTCTTATAGCTGATGTCTTTTATTGCTGAGCTCCACTCAAACACTTCACTGATGTAGGTTTATCCAGACCACAGAATTGCTCAATACATTCTACAAGTAATTCAGTGTTTGGTTTCCTGTGACAAATATCATGGACAATTATTCTAACTTTGTTTGTTTTGAAAAAGGACAGAACTATGATTATTTTTGGCATCTATAGGAGTCCAAGGCATACTAAAATATAATAGTTTTTTTTCTTTTTTAAAAATATTGGCAGATCAGGATGCTACAGGGTGTGCCTTTTGCCACCTTTCAGCTTCTTGGTCTCCACTGATTATTTTCTGAAAGGCTCTGGGAGCAGAACTCGCAGCATAAAGCACACAATGGCTGTGTATTAAACACAGCTTTAATTTGAAAATAAGCGTGGGATAGTTTGTAGCTTAATTGGCTTGTGGCTTCAACTGTCTAGAGCAAGTAGGAAGAGGGTATGCAAACCCCCCTCCGTTCTGCAGCTTGGTGAAGCCTCCTCTCCCAGTGAGCAGCCCAGGAGAAGGTGGGCAGCTCCAAGGGTTGGGTAACACCTTGGCTCAGCCCTCCCACTCGCTGGGTCAGAATAGCTGAGCCAGCACCTGCGTGTGGGGAGGCAACAGTTTGGTCCTGCTACAGGCCAGCAGTAAATCACTCCCCTTTCCCTCCCACGGGGAGTAGGTGATGGTGATTCAGAGATGCCTCTCTGAGTCAGGTGGCCTCCCGGTGCTCTCGTGGGATGTCTCCTCCTGGTTTAGGAGCAGTGATGCAGAAGAGTCAATACTTGACAAAATGTTTCTGGAAGGGGCCCATTGCAACCAGTCTGAAAGGAAGGTGTAAGGAACTGCTTTGCCTTTTGGTTCGGAGAATCCTAGAAGGGTTTGGATTGGAGGGGACCTTAGAGATAGATCATCTCAGTCCAACACTGTCATGGGAGGGACACCTTCAACTACACCAGTTTGCTCAGAGCCCCATCCAACCTGGCCTTGAATGCTTCCAGGGATGGGGCAGCTTCTCTGGACAAAGTGTGCCAGGGGCCTCACCACCCTCATAGGAAAGAATTTCTTCCTCTTACCTAATCTAAGCCTACTCTCTGTCAGTTTGAAGTCATTCCCCCATGTCCTGTCACTACATGCTCTTGTAAATAATCTCTGTTTACCCTTGTGGGCTCCTTCAGGTACTGGAAGGTCACAATTAGGTCATCCTGAAGCCTTCTCTTTTCCAGGCTGAACAATTCCAATTCTCTCAGCCTTTCATTCTTTCTAAATCATTGTCCTATCCCTGCAGTAGTAAAGAAAGGTTTAATATCCCAAAGCTGAAATTTATATCCACTCTTTCCAACTGGTTGCTAAAGAACGTGCCGTGATGCACAGGAATGTGATCATAGCAAAGACTGTGTGTGCCTACAGGGATGGCAGAAGTGTCTTCTCGTGCCTGCATTTCAAAAGGCAGCACCACCAAAGATGAAGGAGGAGTCTGAAATCGTGGAGGTGGTGGGAGTTTTCTGACGACTGACTTTCCAAAGAAAAGTATATTTCCTCACAAATCTGCAAATGCCCATCATGAAAAATGTCAGTTTAATGCAAATTAATGTGGGAAAGAAAACTGGCCGTTTTCTGTGGTGTATCCCTGAAGGCTCTCCTGAAGGACTATGATGTTGCTGTCACTGCCTGTCTGCTGGAGGGAAGGGAACATGCAAGACTTCCTCCCCAAGACAGCAGTTTCAGTCATGCTTAGATGGAGTTTGTATCTTTTGTATCTGGGAAGAACAGGGAATTGTGGTTCTTCATATTTCAGAGTGATTTTTTTTTTTTTTCAGTCACTTCCCCCATCCCTTGTTTTATATCCCTCTGCTTTCTGGCCAACTAAGCGTCCTTGGCAAAAAGAGAAAAGTCTGGTCAACAGCTTTGTTCTGAAAGTGCCAGGGGTTGTTCTCTTCCCACCAAGCTTCCAAGTACTCTTTCCTAGTACAGGATTGATTGTTCAGGCACAAGCAGGGGTGTCAGGGGCTGTCAGGGTTGCGGAAATGGGAGAAGACCTTGTTCCTCTGCATGTTTCTTTCTGGTTAAAGTTGTTTCTTGACTCAATCTTTTTCTGAAATTTTTGAGAAAGACTGTGACATACTCCTGTTTCTGACCACTTCTGCTCCAAGTCTAGCAAACATGCAGGAATAAGATGTCATGTTTAGAATCCACCCCAAACCCCAAGGAATTAGTTTTCTTTCTCCTTTACTGGGCCCTGTTACTCACTGACTGTTCCTAGACAGTCAGTGCCTGTCTCCCTCAAAGGGGATAGTGATACTATTCTTGTAAATATATTACTTTTGAACACTTTATTAGCTAAAATGAAAGTGTGAACCAAACCCTTCCTTAGGCATGAGTGAAAGCAAATGAAAGAATAGGAGAGATTCAGGATTTTGCTATGTCTTAACAGTAAGTGACTCAGACCTGTGTAAGGTAACTTTTATTCCCTTCTTTGCACTCATGTCATGACATGCTCATGTCTTGTTCTCTCTGTAAGGTGCCTGGGGTACTTGTGAAAAGGCTGTCATCAGTGCCAGGGAGAGACAAGTGCTGCATGAAAAGTGACAGTGGAAGTTTTCCTGCTCCACCCGTGCCAGTGCCTTGAGTTTTTTAGGAGCCATCTAGAGAATAAAAGCTGCCACTCAGCTGTTCTGGCCATTCAGACAAATCTGGCTATAAATATCTCTGCTGGCTCCAAGGAAAGCGTAGTTTTTCACTGGGTGGGTTTGTTTAATCAGTATCTCCTGACTGTCCCCAAGCAACTGATGAGTCAGGTCTCTGCAGGGGAAGGGCTGTTCTCCAGAGAAACACCTTCCCACAGGGGTGGAATTCTTGTGTCCCTTTCCCAACTCTCTTGAAGACCTTGGGTGAGAATCATGGTCACTCTCCTCTCCCAGTGTCTCAAAAAGAAAGGCTTGCATGTCTGAAATCATCTGATGGTTGATGGAGTAACTGTAGTGTTGGTTACCACTGGTGCAGGTGTAGGGAACCAGTGGTGGTCCCACAGCTGGTTGTTGCAGGACAATCGTTTTCCCAAAATAGGGTGCAGTGGATCCATGCAACCCCCTGGTTGGCTATTTCCAACCTTTCTTACCGAAGGAAATTGTTTTTACTGTCCTCTGTTATCTGTGAGTGAATCCCCTAGTTCTAATCCTCAAATTCAGGTTGAGCATTAGACTAAAATTTCATGGTAATATAATTGTTTCATATGAGATCATTCCACTTCATAAAAGGTGTGTTCTGATGGTCTGGAAATAATGTTATAAAACAGAAATACCTCAGGAACACTAATGCACCATCGCTAGAATTGTGTTATCTGAAAAATACTTGAAGTGCCTTTCTGCTGTGCACTGTGTTCAGAATCAAAATGAGGAAAGAAAAATTTTTAAGATAAATTGGTTTGTGAAAAATTTATGTGCACTTTACTAGTGCAGGCAGGATGTAATCTGCTTTGTATTGAATCTGCTTGAAAAAAAAAACCACAATGATAATGAGATTTTTTAAAGGCACTTTTAAATTCATGCTGGAAAAAGACAAATAGTCATGACTTTTAATTTCTATAAACTTAACAGCTGGGGACAAAATAAAGCGTTATTAACTTAAGGGGTGTAAGGAAGTTGCTTTTGCTTCAAGGACAAAATAAGTTATCCTATTCTCAGTGTCATTCATCTAAGCTGTCTGTTCCTTCTGCTGGCACAGCCAGGCCAGGGAGTGGTTCTGTTCATGCTGCCATTGGCGATTGTGGATCCCTCCTCCCTGGGAATGCCTGTTG
The DNA here is from genome assembly GCA_013399695.1 of Formicarius rufipectus. Taxonomy (NCBI): domain Eukaryota; kingdom Metazoa; phylum Chordata; class Aves; order Passeriformes; family Formicariidae; genus Formicarius; species Formicarius rufipectus. The sequence goes on along the minus strand of VXAU01003789.1, from coordinate 318,901 downwards.
GCTGTGAAGGAATTGTGCTCTGCTCCTAAATGGGGTATCCAACATAGAAACTGATTTACCAAATAGTGAGGAGCTCCTTAACCTTATTTTATTGTTTGGAAAAATATTTTTGTCTCTCTCATTATTTTGGCTCTTCTAGCATGAAAGCCATTAGTGATAAAGATGTTTGTCCTTGTCATACTGAGTTCTCACACTAATTTTAATTGCCTTAAGTACAATTTACTGTTAGTAGATGATAAATAACAGTTATTTTTATCTATCACTGTATGTATTGTATTACAACTAAGAAGCAATCAGTTTGGGCTTGTGTTTCTTTCTTTCATTTTTATTATAAATGTAATGGTGATTCAAAGGCCAGCTACAGTTTCTCTGTATTCTTGTGTGCCTGTTGAAGACAGTTCCACTTATATTAGTGATTTATTTTTTGTTGTGAATATCTTTGATTGCCACCTGCAGACCCCTCCTGCATTTTGCTAGACATCACCAGAGAAGAAGTTGTAGAATATATTGTGTTAATATAAACCACAAGTTCATGTTTACATACTGAGGAGTTTCCCTTGAGTCCCAAGTCTTTACTAACTGATTTGTCATAGAGGTGAAGGGCACAACCTCTCTGTTTAGGAAATCAATAGCAGTTGCCATTTCCATTAAGGAGTCTTGGCTGAAGTTGTTCTGTCTTACATATTACATTGCTGTCAGTCTGTGCTTTCACTTGCTCCTGGCCTGAAGCTAAAATGGGGACAGACCTAAAAAGGTAGGCTTTTTTATCTCAAATAAACATATCCACTCCATAGAATTGGAAAGGACTGATGTGAAGATGCCTTGAGCAGGGAGGGAATACAGGAAAACTAGTGTAAATGTCTTTAAAGAGTGTACTTACACATACTCAGCAAAACAGTGAAAAAATAGTCTAACCTAGTGTGGAAAAATGGGCAGAAGTGCCAAAAACCCCCACAAATCCATCCTTCTGCAGGGAAGATTTCTCAGGGCATTATAGGGGCAGCAAAGTAATGCCTCTCAGTAGTGGCTGAGTGGCATCTGTTGGCATTCCCAGGCATCTGGAAGAATGACCAGTGTTTGAAATAACTGTAGGTAGAGTAGCAGCAAAGAACCTCGTTTAGGGGCAAATGTATTGCTGCCATCGTTTAGCTACCACATTGTGGCTTCTGTAAGGGCTTGCTGGAGCTAAAGCCCTTTATTTGGACCTGTTGCTGTTCATTTTCAGTATTTCTGATCATCAAGGCGTGTTTTGTCACCTTGGAAGTGCAGGAATGCACACAACTGCAGCAGTGTGATGGTATCGTTATGAAATGAACTTACATCTGTAAATTCTGGGGAGAAAGTGGACTGAATCCATCCATAAATACTCCTGAAGTCACCATGGAAAATTACAAAACACATCTTTTATTATTTTGGATTGGCACTAACCATTTCCTCTAGGCAAGAGTGTCATTTAAAAGAGATTAAACTGCACATGACAGGGATAAACTCCCCTTCTCCTCCCAGGGTGCTACTCAGAGCTTGTCTGTTTAATACCAGTGTTAGTACCCTCTTCTTTCAGTGGAACATTAACTTGATTAGACCTTGAGGCGGGTGTGGAGAGATGTTTGGGGGGATTCACCATCAGCAGTGCTCCTCAGGACTGTGCCAGGACACCGAGGTGCAGGAGCCCAGTCCATCCCTTCTTGTCTAAAGCACCTAACACCCAGTTAATGACAAGAAAAGATCTGCCTCCCAAGGCAGTGCAAAGTCCACAGCAGCCAGAGTGGTGGGAAAGTGAGTTTGAGGAAAATTCACCAGAAAATTCACCAGAAAATTCACCTGTCTGTGTTTCATTGTGTTTCTGCCTGGAAGAGCTGCTGTGCTATTGCTTGGTCTTACACACTGATGTAATCCAAATACTCTGCCTTTAAATCCTGACCACCAGCAGAATAACACCAGTGCTGAATGCCTTATTCACAGATGGGACAATCTGAGGGAAGATACATTTCTATCAAAATTATTAAAGGAACATCTGATAGCAGTGTTTCAGTTAAGGTTTATTAAACACTCTCCATTTTATTCTCAACTTTCAGGGATTTATAATTTTGCTATAAAAACTCGCTCAACCTTGAAACTTGGCATCCATCGTTTCATTCCATGAGATATTTTTAAAGATACAAGAGCAGAAATATTCCCATTCTGGCAAGGGCTTAAATGGATATTAACTTTCAATGCTGCTGAACAACACATTGGAAAGCTGAAAAAACTGCTGAAAATTACTGCTAAAAAAAAAAAAAAAGGCCTTTGCAGCAATACAGCTTGGATTATCCACTGAAATCTTGGTATTTTGAATGTGATCTGGTACATTTTGAAGGTTGTCCAGTTTCAGAGAGAGCCCCTGAGATGCAGATACCTCTGCAGTGTACTTCATACAGGTGCTGGAGCCACATCCTCCTCCTTTGCAAGACCTTCCATGAAGGGAGGACCTTTATAGATAGGGAGGATGCCCAAGAACAGGCTGTTCTGAAAGCTGTGTGAACTGGGTGGGGAGTCCTGTATTACACAAATGCCTGGCAGTTTTAAAAGGTTGGCAGTGGGCACATTTGCACCAAGACTGTGTGCTCTGGAGAGTTACTGGGGGAAAAGTGAAAAAAAAAAAAAAGCTTTATAGTTGTTAAGACTTGGACCAAACTCCTTAGGTTAGTTGTAGGATCTCCATCACCAGAACTCATACAGGACAGGCTAAGCAAGGCACTGTGCATCTCAGGTGCAGTCATATCTGCCCTATGGCAGAGGAAGAGAGTGACTCTCTCACGTGCCCTCCAGCCCATTTTTCACTCATTTTTGTCATCAAATTTGCTATCCCCTTTGTCATTAGTGCTGCCCAGTGCTCTCCCCATGCACCATGCCAGAGCTTTACAGGTGTCTTAAGTGGGTCCTTATTTCTTAGCGCACAGAGGATGTTCTTTGTTTCAGTAGAGATCTCCCTTTTCTTGTCCCCTTCCCCTAACACATCTGAGCCTGGTGCCTTCTTGATTTCATTGGCATTTAAACCGCTTGACATCTTTAGCCCTCAAGGATGCTCTGAGCTGCAAAGGCTCCTTGCTGAAACTGCTGTTCTGGAGTTAGAGGTGAGGCACGATTGGTTGGCTGCTTCATGTGCTAAAGAAATCAAGCAGCGTGTAGCTTCTCCCATTAAAAATTAACACTCTGCAGTAGGCAGTAAAGACCTTCAATGCTTTTGTTGTCAAGGAGCAAATAATGGAAAAACACCACCTTTTTTTGTGTGTGAAAGAAAGAAGGGTGCTTCAAATTAAGAGCTGTCTCTTGTTGTGTAGCTGTCACCTCCTTGAAACTGTTGACTGGAGAAGGATATCTGGGAATGTGTGACTCTGTGTGTGGCTTGCTTGGATGCTGCTCCACAGTTCATATCCACACCTCTTTTACCTGATGTGGAAAATGCCTGTCTGCAATATGTTGAGAGATGGATAAGTACCCATGTGATTGGAGAGTACTTTGGTTACCCTTTCATACAATTGTGTGCATGTAAAGCTTCACAGGGCTGCAGATGGCTAATTTGAAAAGAGACCTGTGGGAAATTTGGCATAGAGTAGATTTGTTAATGCAAATAACAATAACTCATGTGGGAAGGAGTGAAAGGATCATTTAAATGGAGCACTGATTCCAAAACTTCCCAGACATCTGTGAAGATCCTGGGTTAAGAGGCTAAACTTGTGGTGCGGAATTTGGTCTTTGTTTGGGGTTATGTGAAGGTGAATTGTGGGATGTCAGTGTTCCCACCTATTTGACACACCCAGCCTGCAAAGGGGGGCTTGCCGGGTGCGTGGGGTTCTGCCACCCCGTTGTAGTTGTGCCACAGCAAACAGCGGTGTCCAAAGAGTGGGATGTGGTGACCGGAGCAGCCCAGTGGAAAGCAGGCACGTTTCCTCTGTCTGCCTGAAACGGCAGAATGTTTTTGGCAAGGACCACGGCGAAAGGAATGAGAGGGGCCATTCTGTCCAGCCAACTGTTGCTGCTCACTGCCCACCTCCCCGGGACATCATCCCTCTCCCGTGGCACCATCTAAATGCTAAACAGCAGAGCTGTTGTGTGGCTGTAACTACGCAGCACTCCTTTGTTCCACTCCGAGCTGTTATCAGATGAGAAGGAAAAGTAGTTATTAAGTAACTGAAGATTTAGGAGAACCGCGAAGCACTGTCATGCAAATGAGAGGGGGGGAATGATGTTGTAAGAATGAAAGGTTTGTCTTCAGAAGCTCTCTAGGGTAATAAAAATGAAGCCTATGAATTGAACAGGGTTGCAGCAGAGGGGTCCTGCAGATCATCTGGCATGTGACAGGGTATAAAAGCTGGTGCTCACAGGCTCTGTATAATTAGGAGTCATTGCAGTAAACAAGTGCTGTAATAAAGACCAGTTAGAATAAATGTTATTAATGAATAACATATATTAACATTGATATGATGATTGTTGGGTATTGATGTGTAGTTGCTAGTTATAATTTTCATTTCCCATAGAAATTTTCTATGGTCAACCACTCAGTTGTCCAGCTCAGTGGACAAGACACCTGAATTCAGGCTCCCCTGGTTGCTTTGCCCATGTTGCCCCATGCTCCTCTGTAAAGTGTGTCCACAGCCTCCAAAGCACATCCTTTATGGAAAGAAAAGAGCAATGTCACTTTGAGGCAGATCCACAGGGTTTAGACCAACTTTCCATTTCCTCAGTTAATTACCAACATAATCTCTAGATAATCTCTTCTCAAGTCTATGAAGATTGGCTGCCTTTGAATTCAGAGGACACTTGGTCTTTTTGGATTGTAGCCATAGATTAAACTTCTTCAAAGTGGAGATAGCTGTACTTTCCTGCTGTTGATTGAAACAGGCTGCTGAACACTTGTGAAGTTGGATAACCCCTCCAGAAACACAAACAATTTCTGGCCTCCCCGTGTCCTCCCAGCTCAAAGGTGCCAAATCCCATTATAACTCATTTCTGTGCAGACAGTCAATCATAGCCTTGTTGCTCGATGTGTCAGAGGATTTTCCAGCATAGCTAGGAATGATTTATCAAAAAGAAATCACATATTATGAAAGACATATTTGCACCAAATTTGCAAAATCGTGTCTGTAATTGTGGTGTTACGTGTTGTTATTGCACGGACCTGAAGAGGGGAATTTTCTAACCATGTTTTCTTAACTATCCTCATTGTCACTGAGTTCTTACCCATCTGCAGGAAGTGTCCCACTGTCACTTGCACACCCCTGCTATCTTCAGTCCCAAGAATATTGGCTCTGCAGAGCACCTTCCTGCAGACAAGCTCCTGAGGCTTCTCTGATGTCACCTCTGAGCTTCGCCGGGATCGGAAAACTTACAGAGGAAAATAAAAGGACAGGGGAAAACTTCCTTAAATGAACAAATTTCCCTTATCCTGCATGCTTTCCTTTTGTATCACCCACATCACCTCTCTAGTTTTGTGCAGGTAGATATTGTCTTAGGAGCCATTTGCCTACTGTGTGTGTGTGGCAGGGAGTGGAAGCTTCCCTGCCTTCCTTGGGAACCACACAGAACTTTCAGGCTTGTGTTCCACTCTCTCTCTGCCTCCAAGACAATTCCTGGCCCTGTCCTTCTGACTCTGCACTTCTGATCTCAGTGGGCTCACTAAAATTTGCTGAGGGCTGACAGCATGAATCCATTTTGTGTTCACAACTGAAGGGTAAAAATACTGATTTTTTTAAAAAACCCCAACATTTAGCAATTTATGAGACAGCAAGAAAATCAAATGCTTAATATATGTTTTCTTGTAGAGCATAAATTTAAATTAAATTTTGCTCTTTAATGGGCCTTATGCTTCTATACTATCTCACATCAAAAGATAAATACAGAAACCTGCATAGTCATCTTGGTGGGGTTTGTCTTTGGTTTAAGATTGTGTCTCTAGCAGCAAGTCTGTCTTTTAGCTCGCTGATGTTTATTTACAAACTGAACTCTGCCCATATCTGAATGTAACACAGTAAATGTCTGTGTGGTTTCAACACAAGACATGACCCATCATTCAAATATCCATACAGTAATTTCCCATGAGCTCAGAGGAAATCATTCCATCTCCCAGTGGATATCCAGCACCATTTTCTATTGTACTTGAATTTTCTTTGCTTGTGATATTGCATTTCTCCCCCTCCCCAGACACACACAGTCATTCCAGCTTCTGGTAATAAGTTTTTGATCAGGTTTTCTTTGTACTCTTCAGCTTTAAAAAGCTCACCATTGGGGTAAATTTCCCTTTCATCTTCATGTAGCCTTCTCCTCCCCTCTTTCTCTAAAAACATCTGAAACTGGTAAGGAAGAAAGTTGCAGTGCAAACACAATTTGCTTGCTTAAATTATAAATCCTCTTTTTTTTTTCTAAATTCTCCCAACAGTGGGGAAAAAAAAAAAAAACACAACAAAAAAACAAACAAACAAAAATAAACACCACCAAACCCAAAACACCCCAACAGTTATTTTTATCTTGTGACATTAAAATCTGGAATTTCTGCTTATGAAGAATAAGACAACTCTCTCATTTACCAACTGCATGTTTTTCTACAAATATCGGGCTTAGTATTGGATGGATGAATGCAGGCAAATATAACTGCATACTTAAATATGTGCCATAAAGGCATTTGAAAAGACAGAACAGGAATTGACACTCTCTGGATGGAGAGAATAGTGCAAGATTTGCTCCTGCCCCACCTAGGCCTGATACTTTGAATGCTATCTGCAAAATACAACTGTTGAAGAGTTTGCTGATCAAACCCTGCTCTCTGCCAAAGCACTGGAGATGTTACTGTGGCTAAAACGTTTACAGCAATGTGAGATGTAGAGAAGTGAGCAAGAAATAGCTTTCAGAGAATGTCAGTGACTTTGATTTAAGACAGGAAACTTGGACTTGGCTTTCTACCATGAAAAAAATAGAAAATGCTCTTAAATGCAACCTTTGAAGCCACTGACCAAACAACCAGAAACATGTGTGGTGTTGTTGCCACTTGTAGATTCTCACACCTACTGTGCCAAGGCACCTGGGGAGGTAGAGCAGTATCAGAGATGTGCTGGTTGCACTGGGCAGCAATTTATCACCGTTGCCCTGTCTCTGATTTATCCTGTTGCTCCCTGTCATTGTGCTCAGCCAGGTGGAGAGAGGACAGGGAATCACAGAGTCCTAGAATAGTCTGGGTTCAAAGACACCTTAAAGACCATCTCTCTCTATCCCCCTGCCATGGGCAGAGACACCTTCCACTAGACCAGGTTGCTCCAACTCCCCTCCAACCTGGCCTTGAACACTTCCAGGGATGGGGAATCCTCCATAACCTGCATCTTGTCTGCCTGTTGGGGTTGTCCCAGGGTAGGTAGGGTGTGAATCCAGGGGTCTTCAGAGAGTCCATGGCTTTGTGCTGGGGGGATGCTCCCTGGTCAAGCTGTCAGGGCTTCAGGGCCCCTCCTGCCTGCCCTTCAGTGCCATCTGCCCTGGTGACAGTCCTCCTGGTCACTAGCACTTCCCAAAAGCTTCTGTTATAGGTGTTGGCAGGGTTTGGCTGCTGTTGCTCCTGGTCCCAGCTGGGTCCTGCCAGCAGCGGGCACCCGGTGGCTCCTTCAGCTCTCCCAGTTTGGGGAAGCCCCCTGCACACCCCACTGGAGTGCTCTGTTTGCAGCTGCATTCCAGTACAAAATGGCTAGAAAGCCATAAACATTTAGGCCACCCTTTATCTGTGTCCCCTCTTCCCTTGTCTGCAGGCTGGGAGAGTCCCTGTGACACTTTTACAGTAGCACACAACTGTATTTGCTCTCTTTTCCTGTCATGCTCTTTATTTTGCCAAGGCTATGAACAGCATCCAAAAGTCCTGTGAGCTGGACCTATTGTATTGAGGACTATCCTTTCTGTGCCCAGAAAGAGTAAAGGCTGCAGCAAGGAAAGGGCTTTCAGCTCAGCTGTTGAGCTCTGCTGGCACCGGCACTGCCACAGCAAATGCCACCAGATAAATCCCTAATCCAGGGTAAGGTGTAAAGCCAGAAGTTTCAGGCAGGGATGTCAGCTGCCTTTTGTTTTCTGAGATGAGGACTGTGAGCAATTTCAAGGTTGCAATCTCATAAGAGTGTCATGAGTGGATTTAGTGAGATTTTGGAAAGCAGTGAGTATGTATGGAGAGATAAAAAAATTTCATTATTTCTTGTGCTGAGCTTGTTGACTGTAAAACCTCCCTGCTCCTCTCAGCTTTCCTACACAAATCTCAGTTTAAAATAGAAGGTATGTCTTCCATCTACATATGCGTGAGTGTACACTGAACATGCAAAAAAAAAAACAAACCAACAAAACATTGCTTCCATTTGATGGTAAATAATTTCTTGAGGGAGAAAAGACCCTCTTGAATTTCCAGATCAAACATGATCAGATGTGGTAAAATTATCAGGTGAGCCAGATCCCAGGTGATGTAAACTGGCAGAGTCTCAGTGAAACCAAAAGAGCCGTTCAGAGCAGGAACAGCTAAAAATCCAGCATGTTTAATAAGGACTTTTCAGAAATAAAGTGTTCATTCCTCTTACTGTTGGAATATTTATTGTGACAGGATATTTTCAGGCAGCAAAAATAAGCAGCTCCCAAACTTACTAAAAATATAAAAAATACTTGGACACTGCTAAAAGGTGTTTTTTTACTGAATGTGGTTTATTGCTTGCATAATTGGCATAAAATAGAAAGCAGTTCACAATAATGGTATTGTTCATACTTCTGTAATTAAGATTGTATCAGTGTTTCAAGGGCATAATACCCAGTTAGTAAAATGCGTGTAATTGCAGTATTAATTCCTTGGGAAGTAGCTCTTCAGCCAGTTTTTGTGGGGAAAACACTGTTTTGGTCAGTGACCAGGTAGAGGAATCCAAGGAAAATGGTTGTGGGTTCCAGAGTGGCATCAGGTGTTTTTGCATTCCTCACATAATTAAAGCCTGATGTGGAAGCGATGCCTTAACAGACTTAACCTGCAGAAATGCAAATATTAGGCCGACTTAGTGTGTTCCACTTTTACATTTTATTAATTGCTGTAAATATGCAAAGGTATGCAATTAAAAGAGCAAATGAGTATTTCTAATTAGAATGGAATGGTAGCACATTTCATCAAAGTAGGACACAGTGTGCTACTTAGCTGTGTATATGTTTTTGCCAATTAGTCAACAAGGAATTCTTGTATGAACAATTGAGCCTTATGTAATTGGGAAACGAGCACTAAAGCACCAAAGTCCAAAAACAACATTTATATTACCCTGTAACACAACAGGGTACCTCTGGCCTTCTGTGCATCTGGGGAGAGGGATAATTCATTGGCAAAACCTGAGCCTGCACGTGGGAATGTGCCTTGCTCAGGGTGGGCTGCGTGTGCCTCGCAGTGCTGGTGGGGCTGCCCAGTGGAGATGTGGGAGAGCCCTGCTCTGTGGGACTGGGAGCAGGGCACGAGGGACTGAGGGCAGCCCAGGGCAGAGCCGCTTTCTGACCCCTGGCATTTGTTGTGAGCAGTTTGGAGGTTGCAGTCTCGGTGTGTCTGTGGGCACAGTGAGCAGCGTGCCCACAGTGCTCATCAGTGTGACAGTGGGCATGGGATCCCAGCTCTCCTGGCAGTCCCAGCACCTGCAGCAGCCAGGTTATCCTCAGAGGCAGAGCACCACACAAATGTGTGACCAGCACTTTCCTAGAAAGCATTTAGAAACAGGCCCAAGCTGCAAATGTAATGGAAATACGAGTCTGGGCTATAATAATTTTCATCTGAGCTCCTCAGCAGAGCTGCATCTTTGTGGGTGTGCATATGGGAAAGGGACAATTCCATGGGTGGCCATGTGTGAGATGTGCCAGGGCTGCACAGCCACTTGGACCGTGGCAAGTGACCTGCTGGCAAGGCTGGGTTAGCTGAGCCGTCAACCAGAGACACCAAGTTGGTACACTGAACCTCACACAGCAGGGAAGCAAACCAATTTTTGTGCAGTCAAGGATATCTCAGTGAATATTCCACATTTTGGGTAAGGAGGAACTCAGAGCAAGTGGAATTCCTCTTAGCTGGTGCTATGAAATGCACAGTTCCATGGGAAGATTGGTGTTTGCTGATTTAAACTAGGTCCCTTTGGGTTGTTTTGTTTTTTTCCTTCAGGGTGAAGGGAATAGGATTAGAAGGGGAATAACTTGTGTTTTTGACAAACATATTTAGGGAAAGCTGTATGGAACAGGAGGCTACAGGTACAAGCTGGAGCCACAAATACATCAGTCATTGTGTCATGTGCTGTTGTGGGGTTGGCGGGAAGAAGAGTTTAGTCTGAGTGTCATGGGGGGCTAAAAATCTGAAAATGCTTTGGAAAGCCCTTGTAGAGGCAATGGATCCATGAAGGATGAGGAGAAGAGTTGGTGGAGTGCATATAAAAAGACCCTCAAGACCAATGCTCATGGGACCTGCTCAGAACAAGAATGTGCCTCCAATCCTTGTAGTGCTCTGATGGGTTTGGGGCTGCTCTTGCTTGTTTTGGATAAAGCTTCCTTGTGTCTGTGTTGTGGAATCAGTGAGTTTAGGAGTTTCATTTGGGGAACGGAAAAGGCATTTCTCCTTTGTATAATAATTTACATGCACTTAGATGTAGACTGTACTTAAAGAAACAACTGACAGTCTCTGTGACAGATGAAATAGAACATTCTGGGGTTGCAGAATTAGATAATATAATTCATCCTGTAGCGGGCAGCCTCCTGCCCTGAGCCCTGACCCCTCAACAGATATTCTTCCCAGAACCTCCTGGAATATTCCCAGAGCCTCTTTCATGGTGAAAGGTAACTTGCTTAGTGCTTCTCCTATGCTCAGAAGGCACTGGCCTGTAGCTATAAATAATTACTGACTACTCACACTGCCTGGCACAAAGTTGGGATTTGAACTTTCATTCTGATACCTCTGTGCCTGTTCGTGCTTGCTCTACGTGGGGAAAGCTGCACTTGCTACATCCAGCCCATTTGCTCCAAGTGAAGTCATTCTGTCATCTGGCCCAGATGCTCAGATAGGGAATTAAAGTGAGAGCTTCTTTGGTGATTTGTGTTTCTTCCTGTCCTCCTTCTTTTCCTGAGGATGGTTGCTAAAACCTCAGGCTTTTTCCAGAGGAAAGAAGGGACTTGGTCACCTAACTCCAGGTAATCAATGGGTGAGTGTTTCACTCCCTTGTGCTCCGTTGTGGAACACAACTGAAGGACTGAGGTCTGACCAACAACTGCCTTTCACAGCTTTCCTTGGGAGTTAGGGATGTCCCTTGGCACACGGGTGAGGCAGGAGTGGGGATGAGCAGATGAAGGTGGGGAACATCTACAGGTGTCTCTGTCCTGAAAGCCTCCAAGTCCTGGCAGCTTCCCCAAAGCAGGAGGTTGCCCTTCATCCCACCTCTGTGGGCAGTCGAGCCTGTGCTGGCCCAGGCAGGAGGGATCCTCTCTGCCAGGTTCTGTCCCTCCAGGTTGGCCTCCATCGAGGCCACTCACTGATGGCACTTGTGCAAAAGCCTTCACAGCCCACATGGCTGCCCCTCCATTCCCTTTTCAAAGGACAATTGTTCATGGCAATGGCAACAGATGCCTCTTGCACCATGGCTGAGTGTGATGTCTTGCTCTGTGTGCTCGCAGGATGTGCTTCAGTGCAGAGACCCATCTTCTTCAGCTTCCACCACACCTCAAGGAGTTTTGCAACAGGTTATTTGATGCTGTTATTTTGACAGACCTCCTACCAAAGTGCTTTGCATCACTCAGGCTTGCCAGTTAACTGAGCTTTGTATTTGGAGTGAGGGTAACTTTCCTGATGTATGGAAGGTGTTCAGTACTTTCATTCGACCTTTGCTTTAACTTGCTCTTATTTGTCACTGGAGAGAAGGGTGATCAGGAAGATCTATGGCCCTCTGTACTGATTGCAGACAGTGGATATGCAGCACTGTCACAGTGGGCAATTGCTGATAGAACTGCTTCAAGTTCAGTACAGTTTGGATCTTGGGCTCACATGTCTGTCAGCTCTATTTGAATATCTCCTAGCACAATTTCAATATTTACGTCTTGCAGAATAGAGAACATCTGGGATTTATGTGGCTGCTCACAGGAGTAAAGGGAGGGGGGGAAAGAAGTGTTTCTGGGGCTTTGCCTACAAAAGATTCAACTTTCTGAACAAAAAAAAAAAGGTGTTTGGCAGTGCTTTAGCAGAAAATCAGAGTGAAAATGGTATAAAGACTCGCGTTAGCACCAAAAGAACTTGCATTCTGCAGAATTTGGCATAGCAACATCCTGCAATCCCAGAACTCTCCCTATGTATTTGAAAATAATGAAGTGAGAACAAATTGAGTTTGTGGAGTATATTATATGTGCCAGCAGGCTTGTTTGTGTGTGTCTGAGATAAATGTGCATGTGCCTGTGTGTACGTGGGGTAATTGTTATCTGCTGAGTGCTGTGTGATCCCCCTCCCTCCCCCTGTATGCTGTGAGTAACAAAGAAATTCAGGGTACTGCCATTTATATGTCTAGACTTGGTTTCCATGTAAAGAGTCTAATGCCATCTAAGACTGAAATGGTCTGCTCTTTCTGCTACTTTTGAGGCATTTGGGAATATTTTTATATCCTTTTTGCCTTTAATTGCCATTGTCCCTGCTTCATCCTCTCCCTCGTTGCCACTTAGTCCTTGCTGAACTGAGGAAATGGCTTTTGCACAATGTTCTGTAACTGTTGAGATCTTTGATTATAAAAGGCACCTGCTGTTTTCTGCTGCCTCCTGTCACTGTAATTTGCACAGGGAAGGGATGGTGCAGGCTCCATTGAGGAGCTGGCCAGAGCCTTAGGAAACCCAGCAACATAAAAATGCTGCTCTCCTTTGCACTGGTGGAGGCTCTGTGTCCCTTCTGGCCCCTCAAAGGTGGCTATTTTTGTCAACAAAATAGGGCTTCCCTACAGTGTCAGGGTTTTGTTATCCCAGAGGAGGTCAGCTGAATTTCAGGCCAGCACAGGATCTTCCCAGATGTTTGATGTTGTAGTATACACACTCTGTGACAGCCTGAGCTGGCCCTTGGTGCAGGGACAGCCTCACAGGCTGCAGTAATTCCACCACAGTTCCATTCTGGCACTGCTGTTCTTTATTCCATGAATCCTGAGCCCTTACCTAGCTCAGAAAAAGTTATTAGTGTTGGGCTACACCTGAACCAGCTAAGCTGTGTGAGGTGAAGTTGCTCAACACAAGAGTTCTTGCAAGAAGTCACAGTACTGTTCTGCTAACTCAGAGCTGCTGATATGAATTTCCACGTTCTCCTACCCACCCCAGCCCCTGTGAGCATCTTCAGTCAAACTTCAAGGTACCACATGTCAGCAGTTTTCTCTGCTTGTTTTCCTTTTCAATCCTGTAAATTTTTCCAAGTAAATTTTGGTTTGTATAATCAGTGTTTTTTATAACCACCCAGCAATCTTTATATCCAGAATTCCTGTATGTCTTACTGATATGTGTCCAGGTCAGGGTGCTGCAGGTAGGCAGTAAGTCAAACTAACCCTTTAAATATTGGCAATATACTATATACTTGGTGTATTTATCACTAAACCATAAAGCAAGTCCTGGACTTCATGGAATATTTGGATTTACTCTGAATGTCTAGAAAGTCAGTCATGTATGAAAGTGCTGGATGTACTGCACGTGCACAGAGCATCTGTGTTGTACATACACATTAGGAGTGATGCTTCCCAGGGGCATCTGTGAGTATGCAGGATATGCACAGGCTAATGATTGCGGAGCAGGACACTTGGTCTTCCAGGAAATCTTGCCTGGAGCATATATCACATCGCTCCATAGCATGGGGGATCCCCCATGCTGACCCCTGCTTTCAGAGTGGTCCTTCCCAAAGGAAAACCAGCCACAATTTGAAAGTGGACTGGTCACCAGGAGGTGATAAAAAAGTATGTAACTTATTGAGGAAAAAAAGTCTGTAATCACAAAGGAAAATTCCTTCTGCTGTGGAGTTTTCTGTAAATGCATCATTTTACTGGGGGGGGCATCTAGCATTTCTGTAATTGCTGTGTCTTATTTTGCAGCAGGATAGTTGTGCATTGTAGGTGCACATAATACACAGTGGTGGTGTCATCAATCTCAGAGGAGCATCAAAAGTCTAAACTGTATCTAAGCACTGCCATATATCAGTTAAGTTCTCTCTCTTCCTCTTAGTCTTCTCTTTTGCTTTCCTAAAAATTCTGATACATCTTTTTTAATTTTTTTTGACACATTTCTCTATAAGCATAGTGGGAAGAGGCACCTCCCAACATGAACCATGGTTTGTACAGACTTCCATGCTTAGATTTTAACATCAATTTTACTTTAGGGTAGTTACAGGTTGTCACTGGACCTAGTCTAGGTATGTTATTTCCATATAATTTTTGTGTGGATATGGTGGCATTTATTCCTACAAAAATAAAACCAATAAAGCACATAGCCAATGCATATTTTATTACTAATGTAGCATTTTACAGGACTTTATTGTTAACATAAAATAATGGTACACATATAAAAAGCAAATGTTTCAGCATAAATCACTCTAAATGTTCAGTCAGCAAGACCATATCATGTTTCCATTTATCAATCAGTATGTCAATATGCCTTGATGCTTTAGATGTCAATGATCATCTGAGGTGTGTTTAACTCCTCAAAACATTATCTGTTGCACTGAGCTCATTCAGGTTCACCCTTTAACTTTTTCCCCAAGGAAAAAGTCGGTCAAATAAATGAAGGGGGTCAGAGGTTAATTAATCTTAATTGGACTTAATTTTGGGGCAATAGCACCTCAAGTGCCTAATTATGTCGTGGCACTGAAGAGCAGTGTCATTGTGCACGGAAGTGATGGACTGGGAGCCAAGGATGATCAGGCACTGCTGCACTTCAGGACCTCTTACGGTTCCCTGCGTTGTCCCCACTGAGGTGTAAACCTTGGTGTGTATTAATACAGCCACATTTCAGTTCTGAGACATATTTAAAAACCATTTGTAAGGGTGAAGACTTCAGATTGATTGAATTATGCCATAAGGCAAGCCCACTGCTATATCACTTCTATCATTACTATGATCTGGTGTTCTTTATTGCCTGTAATGCCAGAAGAGAAATTGTATTCCCTCGCTGCAAGCAGGGCAAGGCAAACTGAAAAAAAAATCCTTCCCTCCTGAGTTTTATGGTGTTAATTTGCCACATATTAATTTTCACGTATCATTTGAGAGCAAACAAAGAATTAAAGTCATTCATTCGGTAATAAAACTGTTTTATTCAGAGTTGTAATTAGGCTGTATTATTTCCCATTTCCCTTTGGAGGATCGGAGGCCAGGAGCACAAAAAGACTGTGCTGCTATTTCATATGTCAAAAAGTCTCCTTATGCACTGGCTTGTGTCAAAAATGCCTGTAAGATCTGAGTGAAGTTTCCAGGGCATTGCAAGACCGAAATATAGAGGAACCCAAATGTATTTTTGATTTATTGTAACTGCGAGTGTTTATATTTCTGTTTCCCAAAGTTTCACGTTCTGCATCAGGTGCATTTTGCCATTTTTGAGATGTTGTCACTCAGGTAATCATTTTGTCCTTTTATTTAAACCAGAAGCCAGGTATGATGTCTGGTTGCTAGAAATCATATTCTGTGCATAGATGTTGTAGTAAAGAGCTTTGTAAGTCATTGATAGGACTGTTTGCCACCTTGGGTTTGGGGGTCTTGTTGGGCTTTTGGGGTGTTTTTGGGCTTTTTTGGTTGTTTTGATTTTTTTGTTTTGATTTTAGTCATTCAGGAGCAAAATATTTTTTCTTCGTTAAATTATAATTAAGTGTCAATTTAGGTTACCTGTTTGAATAAAAATGGTGGTTTGTATTTCTAAGGATTTTAAACTTCTTTACTTATTTTTTAATTTTAATATTCTGACTTTTCATAATGACCAGTGTCTGTTTTCACATGAAGATACAAACAAAGAAGTCAAAATATAAAAAATCAAAATATTAAATGAGCACTTCAACTTTTGAAAAATTAAAACCTCTTTGGCCCAAAAGTCTTTATGGATGTCACCCCAGAAAGGCAATTTTGCGTGTTTATTCACTTTTTAGTTCTTCATTTTTCAGGCCATTCATTTTTCATGATTTTTTTTCTTTTCACCTTCAGAGATTTGGGTTTTTTTTTAAGGGGAAAACCCAACTCTCTTCACTCCTAACATTATCAGCTTGGGCTAAGCCTTACTTAACAGTTGTGTTGCCATTTGCAAAACCAACAACAATCCAACCTAAAGAACGACAACCAGTAGGACGACTCCAAACATCACTGCAGAGGCAACTGCACTTGGGCTGAAGAAATGTGCTGTTTCTTCCTGGCATTGCAAATGGCAGCTAATTTAAAATTGTTTCATAAAGAAGTGATTTTCAGCCAGCAAAGGAATGGGCTGAAGCTGGTAATTTCCTGGTGGACTGGCAGTGGTTGGGGCAGGGAACACAGTCACATGCTGCTGTCTGCACCATCAGCCACCCTGCTTTGAGCCCAATAACTGAGCTCAACAAAAGGGTATTAAACATCAATATCCTTTCCTCAGCGAGAACTAATCAGTCCCATCTCTGGCTTTTGGGATGAAAAGAGGCTGTCTGGTTGCTGCAGGATTTATAATATTTAGAGCTGCATTTTACATTCTGTTTCTGCCTCTCTCCTTTGCTTTCATTACGTAGGGTACGTGTCAGCTGACTGTCACACCACAAACTGGGCCAAGGACCCAACCTGTAGGATGTATCTGCCATGGGACAGGCTCCAGTGGCTTCACTCATGGACAAAGTCACGCATTATTCCTTATTTTCAGCTTATAAGGACAGGCTAAATGGGCACTGGGGAAACTCACCTCTCTGGAAATACTCAGACTTTGGGGCACCTGGGTGCCCCTGGAGAAGCCTACAAGAAACCTGGAGAGGGGCTATTTACAGGGGCCTGGAGTGCCAGGACAGGGGGGAATGGCTTTGAACTGTCAGAGGGCAGGGTTGGATTGGATATTAAGATGAAATCTTTCCCTGTGAGGGGTGGGGAGGCCCTGGCACAGGTTGCCCAGAGAAGCTGGGGGAGTTCCAGGTTGGGCTTGGAGCAACCTGGGCTAGTGGAAGGTGCCCCTGCCCATGGTAGGAGGGTTGGAACAAGATGGTATTTAAGGTCCCTTCCACCCAAAGCATTCTGTGATAACCCAGTGGGGACCCTGGTCCTGATTAGGCTGTCCCAGCACTCTTGGAAAAACTTGTCTGTTTTCCATTGCATCCTCTGAAAACTTCATTCAGATAAATGAATGCATGAAGAAGACAGAAACAAAACCCAACCCCCCCAGGCATATGTGGTGTATGAAAGCAAATCTAAGGCCCTATTAATTTTTAGGCTGTTAAAAAACACTTCCTATAGAATAACACATTACTATTGTGGCTAAAATGTGAAATATAATACAAATAGCCAGTGGCAGTGAGGGATATATTTGCTGTATGTTCAGGTAAGGTTCATCTGGTGGAGTTCTGTCACATTCTGATGGATTTATGACAGTTCAATCAGAAGTACAACACTCGTATTCATGTGCTCTGTACCCACAGGGACAACACAGATTTCAGGGAATGCAATGAGCATTCCAGCAACAGCCACAATTCAGGACAACAGTGTCTTCACACTGGATATCAGTGGCAGCATCCAATTATAAAGAAGAAAATGTCAATGCTTCCTCTTTATTACTAACATAGTGGCTGCATTAAATCTAACTTTATTTGACAGGGTCTACTCAAAATTATTTCCTACAGAAATGTGCTATCAGACAGCAAGAGTATATCTTTGTCAAAACAGCAAGTCGTAGCTGCTGTTAAGCAATTTTGCAAATATGGTACCTTCAGGCACATATCCTATATTTCATTCTGCATTTCCTGATATGACAATTAGCCTTCAGTGTCAAGATAAAAAAGATTATGGATGCAAATATGGCCATTTCTTTTCTTTTGGCCAACTGTATCTGATCCCAGCCAGATCCTCCCTCTCAGCGTGATGAGTTTAAATATGTTTTACTCTTTTCTTAAGGAAAAAAATGGAAATTGACAGCAGAGTACTTAACTGCTGAGATTCATATGCTCACTTTATGTATCTATAAAATGTAATTCAAGTGGCTGCAAACATTGACTAATCCAAGAATTCAAGCTTATTTGAGTTTTCTGTAGAGAAGCTTAGATTAGATCAAGTTGATGAGTTCTTTTGAGTTGCATATTACAATGTCATAAAAGACTAACTGAATTCATACCAAATGTGAGCTGGGCTCCTGCTCTCAGCTCTGCCAAAGAATAGAATCAGGATTTGCATCTCCTCCTCACAGACAGCAAACCTCCNGGGGGGGGGCGTTGGCAAATTGTCTCACTCAGCAGCAAAGTAACATGAAAAAGTCTTATTATGGAGTCAGTCCATGTACGTGGATTTTATTATTGTAATTTTCTAAATGTGAGCTACTCTTCAGCTTTGCAACCTGGAGGTGGCTTGAAAACCTGTCTGGGAAATTCCGTAACAAATTTGTCATAACAATATTCTGAAGAAGGAAGCTGGAATTATAAAAATATATAGTTAAAATTAGTCACTTTAGACTCATCTCTCATGGCGTTTGACCCTGAGGAGCTCTGCACAGCCTGGGCCTGACCTGGTGCTTTGGTGGAACCCAGTGGGTTTGTTTCCAAATGTGCCAGGGGAGGGCCAAGCCCTGGCTCTCTCTGCCCTCCTGTGACAGTGGAGACAGCAGAAATTCTTGTGGAAAATGGGCAGTCTTGAGCACAGGCTCTGTAATTAGAGACCTTTTCCTTTGCTCCTACACCAAAAACCCAGCTGCATTATTTTTTGCAGCTCATTATGAGAAAAACGGGCATAACAATGGAAGGAGTATGTGTGATAAAGAAATGGAGTCAGAAGCTAAATAAAGAGAAGAGTAACTATTGCTGAGATTATGCTGCTGGCAAAAGAGCTGGATGCAGTTAAAAACCCAGCAAATCAGTCTGGTCAGATGAGGTTCATCGAAGGATGTTGGGCAGGCATCAGAGAACTGTGTTCCAAACACAACAAACATGGAAAAGAAAACACAGAGATGGTCAAAGCAGGTGTATTTTTTCTTTCCAGCACTTGTGTGACGTGCCAGAGAGCACTACAGACTTGTGGCAGCAGAATGTTTGAGTATAAAAGGAGCATAAAGTTGCCTTGGCATTCACATCCAATTTAGTAGAAAAGCACTGCTTGGATACCTGGAAAATATATATCTTCCAAATATTTCACAGGGAGCTTGTGTGCTAGTCAAGAGGACATTCATGAAAGAAACCAGTAAACAGCAGACTTGAACAGAAGCTTTCCCAGCTCCCAAGTGGGAATTATTTTTAATCATAAGACATAAACCATGCATTGGAGTAACTCCCTGATCAGTGTCTTGTTGTTATGAGAATTGTTTCATTGATTTCAGTAGTGCTATTAAAGATGTGCTTAAGTGCTTGGCAGGGTTGAAGGATAAAAGGAGTACATTATTTTTGCAAAGATACTGACAAAAACTTCACTCATTTGCAACTTAACTCCCATTTCAAAGTTCTACCCTTTAAGGAAACATTAATTCCCTCAGAATAAGAAAAGAGTTACAGACTGAAACTACACTGACACAGAGGAAGACTGTTTTCCCTTACAGAGAAATCAGCAATGTGCAGTGACCTCCAACAACTTTAACTAAAGAGAAAATGCATCCAGAAGGGAACAGTACAAAGCTATAGCTAGGGTTGATAATTTAGTTCAGCATCAAAAGTCAGTAAAGCAGTCTGCTTCATGGAAAGCAACTGTCAGTCCTTGGACAACAACTACAAAACATGCTGTGATGCACTGAAATATTAGAGAGGGGGGAAAGGAAACTCTTTCTGACTTCTTCAAACTGGGCTCACAGTTCATATGCCTTTTAACTACCTGAGGGAATTAATTAATGAGGAAAAAATACCCAGCACAACACCAAAGTCGCCTGGGTGGTTAATTGCAGGAATCTGCTTTGCAGATCCCCTGCTGCTGTGGCTGTTTTACCCGGGACTGCCATCGTTAGCTGCTGCTGACCTCACCCTGAGGAACCACCGCACAGGCTGGCACGGAATCCGAGGTGCTGTCACCCTGGGTGACATTCACATGGGGTGGTTTGCCGGTGATTAACCCAGGGCAGGTGATTAGCAGAAAGCAGCCACCTCTCCTTTGGCATTAGCTGCAAACCTACAGAATGTCCATCTCCATTAGCAGGGTGACAGTGGTCAGGCACTGGAACGGGCTCCCCAGGGCAGTGGTCACAGCAGCAAGTCTGCCGGAGCCCAAGGAGGGTTTGAACAGCACTCTCAGGCACATGGTGGAGTTCTCAGGGATGTCCTGTGCAGGGCCAGGAGCTGAGCTTGATCCTTGTGGATCCCTTCCAGCTCAGGAGCTTCTATGAACTGACACAGGGCTAATTGACTTCTCTGACACAGGATTTCATTGTGTGTCTGCCCCTCTAGTTACTTCATTTGTTGCTTGCACCTCCATCCTCTTTAAAGACACCTTTGGGGACTTTTTTCTTCCCCCTCAGAGGGATGGAAAGGCTCCAGCTGGGTGGGGTTTAGTCCTGACCTGTCCTTACCAGATCTTCTCAGGTGCCTGCCACAAGAACCTGTAGCAACAGTGAGTCTGTCTTAACTTCACCTGCAAATGTCTTTTTCTGAGGCTTTTCACTTTGAGCAAACATACCATTCGAGAAAGTAGTAGGGCATAAAAATGTAGATCACCTTGTAGGTTTTTCTCCAGTTTTCAGGAAACTTTTAATCCCAAAACTCTACTCTGTATTTACATATTGATTGTTGGAAACTTCTCTGATGTGATGATCAGGACATAGAAGCCTGCCTGGGATGCACAGAAGTCACACAAATTCGAAGAAGTAAAGGGACAGCAATGAGCACTTCACGGACCAGCATCTTAACTGCTCTGGTCCTGTGCAGGGAATCCTGCAGGTGGAGGGAGATGTTTGTTTGGACAGAAAGGGATGGGTACAACCAAATCAGGAAATTAAACCCTAAGTAGGCAGATTGGCCAAACTATCTATCCTTAGTGCCTGAAGGTTCCTGTGGAATTCAAGGCATGTTTGCTGGCTGGCAGGTCTCAGTGGAGATACCCTTTCCAGGCACTAATGTAACCGATAGCATCACTCGAGTGGTGTCAGCTGAAGTGATATTTCTCTTTCCTTCACCTAATAGAGACTGAAAGGACTCTGAATTCCTAGATTTAGTTGTGAGAAACTATCTGGTATTTAGGAAGGAAAGGGAGATAAATGCAGGAATCAAAACCACTACAAAATCTACACAGTGTAGTCTAAAGATCAGTCATGCAGGGTTGGAGCCTGCCTGTAGCAGAGAGTCTAGTTCAGATGAAGGCAGGACACAAGTTTGAAGAAATACTATAAAAAGAAACACAACCAAGGCTGAGCTTGGACTTTTACCTACACCATACTTAACTACAGGTATACATGACTAAAATATTCTAGTGTGAATTGGAGTTGATAGTTTTTCTACAATTATGCTTATAGTATGTAATTCTGAAAATATGGATGCCTTGATTGCAGACAAGTAGATGGAGAGACATATGGAGAATTAGAGCAGGTAACAGCACTTGCAAGATTTGCTGTACTCTGCTTTATTTACAATACAAAGTAAATTTGTTTTATTTGAATGTCTCAGTCCTATACAAAGTGTTACTGCAAATACTTTGTCTGAAACTGAATAGTCAATAAAGTCCTTGAAGTATTTATTTCATCTTTTGATCTAGGTGTTGTTAATCCACTCGAGTTTACAAATTAAACCATCAAAGATATACTTTTATTTCTTCTGAATAACCCCCCCAAACTCTGGTTTTATTTCAAATTTTGATTCTACTCCCAAGCAGTTTAGTAGAAGCGTTACTAGTGTAAGGAATCAAAACTGAGCTCCCTGAGTGCAGCCTCACTTCCCTGGCAGGCACAGTGATCTCAGAAAGTCTTCTGGCTGTTAGTGTGACATCTATCGTAGTACAGCTGCATTTCTTGTTGAAGTGTGTTTCATCTAAACTGTATCATTTAGCAAATAAAACCCATTTAGGAAGATACAGTAGACAGATGCTGAAATTGGCCTATTAAAGATGCTTTAACAAATGGCATAATGAAATTCTCTGCAGCTGAGACACTGCTTAATATGACTCAGAATAGATAAAGTAAATAGTGACTAAGAGTAAAAGCACTTTATAGAAGATAATTATCATTTAAGTAAGGTACTTTGCAGATGTGAGGAATTTCTGCAACACACTTCTCTCTCTGCTGGTATTAAAGGTAGTTTTCTCTCGGTAGTGACTCAATGTGGAGCAATTTGTTTCCTAACTGGAGAGTTTAAAACGTAGTTTGGAGGTTTGCTAAAATGTCTCAGACTCTTCATTTTGTGATGCTTTGAAATAGGCTGTGTATTTATGAATGATTTTCCCCCGAGTCTTTATTAACCAACAACCATAAGTCCCCCACATCTTCCAATACAAAATCCTGTGAGTAGTGGATTTTCTTGTTGCCTGCATAGTATTTTAATTTGCCGCAAGAAGCTTTAACAGACAGACACTCCATCAAAATTCTGGCTAATACACTGTATGATTTAAAGTCAGATGTCAAGTGCAGGTTGGAGCCATCCCTTTTTTTGATTATATATAATAGTAGGATGAGTGTGCTGAGTCTGACTGAGTTACAGATGTCTCTGTGTTTTAAAGGTGCATCTGTTGCCACTGTGATAGGAACAGGATCTCAATAGCCTTTGTAGCCTCCCCATGGTAGCAGCGCTGTCAGAAACATAGAGACCATTGTCAATTCTGTACAAACCAGATCTTGATTTCCGGAATCAAATTTATTCTAATTTTGGTCTGATACGTGTTCAGATCGATGACTCTGAAGTTATCCTCATGTATTAGCAACTCCTTAAGTGTATCTGTAAATAATAGTCAACTAAAGGTTAAAAGACAGGCTGTGTCTGGATCATACACAGAAAAGACCCAAAGACAGATGAAGTGAGAGGTGCCTCATGAGTTGTTCTTCACAGGCCTTTGAAGTCATCATTTTCTCCCAGGCAGAGGAACTGGCAGGACAAACTTTCCCAGGTAGAAAAAGGTGGCACACATAAAATTATTCCAACTGCCTAAGATGTGTTCTGAGATCCATGAGTGCTGAGTCATTTTTAAGTAGGTGACTTAGTTGATTAATTAATTTTCTGTGACACATGCTGTCCATGAGCAATTAGGAAGCCTTTCCTCCTCATCATAAAGCACTTTTATTTGGTAGATGTTATTTTTGTTTAATACACAATCTATTCAGCAACTGATTGCAGTGCCTGCTGAAAGGTTTTTATAGGTGTTGCTGTATGTTTCAGTAGTCAGTATAGTTATTGTAAGGTTTAATGTTTACAGTGGTTCTGAAATAAATGGCTTTTCAGTGTCCACATTATCTTATCAGTAATAAGCTATTATATGGATATGGGACAATTTTTATGTGACACTGTAGAGAAACAGTATTAATTTTCCATACCATTATGTTCTCATTTTGAATTAGCAAAGGTGTGACTGGGAACCATTTCTAAAACCACGTTGTGCCATTTACTGCTGTCTGAGGATTGTCTGACAGGGAGTTGCTGCAGTTACAAAGAGGATAAATGGGACTTTACTTTCAGATGTGAATCTCTACTTTTCATATCTACCTCCTGCACAGGACAGAGTGACCAGACTGTTTAAATACTGGCCAGGTGGCCTGAGGAAGTCCTGCAGTAGCCCCTTGCAAGTTTGATTTCATTTCTGTCGAGCTGAACCCCATAGCAAGGTCACTCTGAGCTCATTTTTCCTGCTGCCTGTAACACGTCTTGTTTGTGGCTTCCCACCTGGAGAGGCCTCCATGGTTTGCACAGTGAGCATTCCCCCCTAAGATTAGATTTAGGGTTAGGCAAATCTTTTTGAGGGATCGAGTTATTCACACACGGGGGTTGGAGCTGTCCCAGAACTCCTCACTGAGAGGTTAAAATCAAATCAGCTGAATAAAATATTTCAGGCTGAAGCCAGTTTGGAGGTTGGGCTATCAGCACAGAAGGAAAACTTCTCACTTCAAGGAGGGCAGAAGGTACATGAGGAGAAGAGCAGGGGCTGCCCAGGTGAGCACCCTGCAGACCACCCTGCACAGCTCTGCCCTCGTGCAGACACCCACAAACCCACCAGTGTCCCCTCATTTTCAGTCTGCATTGCCCTGCACCTCCAGGGCCAGGTGTGTCCCACTTGGTGTTGGCACAGCTCATTTCCCTTCCACACCTCAGTACTTTGCATTTGGCTCCCATGGATTTTGTTTTCTCAGTTTCCACCCGTTTCTCCAATTCATCAAGATCACTTTCCTAAGCCTGTCCTGAGGGAGTTCCCCACCTCTCCCTCTTGTCAGCTGCATGTCCAGCAGTGGGTTCTCTTTTCTAATTACTCACTGTGTAAAAAGCAGTACCACTGCCACTGAGGAAGCACAGTAATCATTCCTTTGCAGCCTGCAGAATTTAACAAGTGTTGCACTGCTGCTCTGAAAGGCTATAAATGGGCTTAAAAACCTCCAGAAGGTGTATAGTTATTTATTTAAATGTAGCAGTTTTATTGATTTCCTTGGAATTCAATTGATTAAATCCCAGTGAAAGCCCAGGTGACTGAAGAATTCAGCCTCTTTGATAAATTAATAATGGAATGTAATGAATTCTTAATCACGGCTCTTGTTCTGTGTTTGGTGACACAAAGTGCAGTGACCCAAATGAATTCCTCCCCACCCCCATTTCATTCAGTGTGCAGTTTCCACACCAAATTCAGGTTTATTATAAATCTGGAAGAAGAATAATACTGGATATGTTTTTTGTCCATTTAGTTTGTAGAGTGAATTATATATTTGCAGTGTTTGAGATTTATTGAAGTTATTTCAATTGGGTTTGGTTTTTTTTGTAACATACATATCTTTTTATTTTAACCAAACAACCTTGCATTCCACAAGTGTCAGTTCTACTACATGTGTGCTACCATTGTGTGTGAAACTGAGCATTCATCCATCTCAAGATTATGGATAAAAGATACTAGCATTCTAAACAATCATTACTGATACTGGTGTGACACAAATGGTGTGTGAAAAAAAAAAAAAAAGCCTGAAAATCAGATCTTGAACAGTGTGTGTGAGTAGAAGTTGTCCCTGGTACAAAACAAAATATTGGTTTAAACCAATTTAACCTTGCCCATGTCAGGGAAGAAATCAAGCCCAGTGAAGTGCACTCTGCTGGTGTTTTCCCATTCCACCACCCCTGTTTGCTCTGCAGCTGCACACATCACTGGTACTTATGATCGTGACTTATCCTCTTATTGACCTAATGGGGAGAACTCAATACATTTCCTGCAAGGTGGGATTACAGACAGCACTGAACAAATGATCTCTCCTTCTCTTATCCTGCCTCAGGTACCTGGTACCTCCCTGGCCTAGTGACCAGCCAAATCTGCTGCTCAGTGTCATCTCCTTGTCTTAGGAAAGGGGAGATCTCCTAAGTGTCCTTCATCTCGACACAGAATTTTTAAGTAGAACTACCTCATTCCTAAGATTCTTTTTTCCCTGAATTATTTTAAACCAAGATATTCTCTAAAAGGATTTATAACTTACCATTAGAAATCCTCTTCATTGCTTTTTAGCCCTTTAGGATTTTGTCAGGATTACTAACGGGATTTTTATCACTAGGGAAATATGGCTTCAGACATTATCTCTTAAAAAAATAAGCCTGAAGCACAGACTGCCAATGAAGAAGCCAACACATTTATATTCTATGCAGAACAGCTTGTCTTGTAAACCAGAGGATTCTTTAGCAAGGTGTTTTAATTTTTTATGTCTCAGAATAAAGCAAAATTCTGGCTGAGGAAAACCATCTGTCCAGATGACAGTTTGGCCATCGTGGTTTACTGTTTTGTAACATTATCTGCCACATAGCTGTAACCATGATTTCACCATGTTCTGCTACAGATGCATTCCTCATTCTGGTCCCATGCCTAAATATATTCTTAAGTCTGACTTTGCTCAGCTATTCATTCAGCATTACAAGAATATGCCAAAATAAATCAAGCAGCCCCTCAAGTTCTCCTACGTCAAGAGCTCTCTTCTTGTGTATAGAGGATGAGCAAAGGAATTTAAGACATGCCTAAATTTAAGCCTAAGCTAGACCAAAGAAGCACTGTAGGGTAAAAAGCATTCAAGCTCTGCCCTGCATTTATCTTTGGGCCCACAGGTGATGCAGTATTTATGTGGGGAAAAATTGGGTGGGCTGGAATACAAAAGGGAACTGTGTCCATGACTTTATTTAATGGCTTTTCTACAAGAGCTTCTTTGTCTTGGGATTGTTGTCATCCTCCTACCTAGGGGGAGGGTGATCACCAGGCTTTACAGTCACAGCTTACCATGTCAGCCCCCTGAAGAGCAATGGAGGTTGTTCACCAGCACCATTTGTGTAGAGTTCTGTCCATGCCCTTGTCATGTCTCCAGGTCATACCTCGTGTTTCAATACCTGGGGAATGGGAGTCACTTTGGGAAGGAAATGGGCCCGTGGTGACGCTGCATTTCAGAAGACAGTATGTTAACCTTGCATGTCTCCAGGGGTGCAAGAGCTGAAATCCACACAAAAGCAGCTTTTACTTCCAAAAATGCTTCCTGACAACCAGAATCCTTTCATTGTTTGTCATGTGAAGGATGGAAGAAACGTATTTCCTTTCTTCTCCCTCTGAAACTGTCCTTGCAGGGCATGAAGAAGTCTTTGGTGGGCTCTTTCTGCCTCCTTTCCCCCAGTGCAGACTACTGAGAGAGAGAAAGGTAAGACAGGCCAGATCCCTGTGCTGCCATAGCAGAGCAGTTCCAGGCTGGAGCCAGAGGAGGCCCTTAAAACAGGAGGTAGAAACTGAATTTCTGAAAGTGTTTTTCCAAGTCTTTGTTTTGCCCAGGAGGCAAACTCCCATGGTGGTTCTCCAAGCTCCAGGTTCACTGAGGCTCTGCATGTTCTTCTTGTAAACTGATCAAACCCATTTTCTAAATAATTGCTTAATTTAGAAAAATCCTGTGGTTTTCTTTTTTTTGCTGTTTGTTTGTTTTGTTGTGGTGGGGGTTTTTCTGATCGACAAAGAGCATAGGTAATGAGTTAAGATGCATGACTGCAGGGGTTAGTGGGTCGTGTAAATCTTTCAGAGCAAATAACTCTTTTTTTAATTTGAAAAAGTTTATTTAAAATTGTGTCTGGGGATGTAATGTCAAGGCTATTTTAATTTCATATCAACTATAATTATTTAAATGATCTTTAATCTATTACACCTTAGAAAATCTAAAATGCAATAATAGCACTGAAATCCTTTGAGTACAGCCCTTCTAGCCACTTACAGGATTACCCATAGCAAATGTCCAGTGTTTTGGGAGGTGGGAGTGGACTTTTATTTCTGAAAACTTTCTGAATCACTTAACAGCAAGTTTGGATTAGTTAACAGCAAGTGCAAAATGCAGAGATTCCTGAGCATGACAGAAAATCCAAGCAGTAATAAACATGATCCATCCAGATCCAAGTGCCAGGGGCTTTGTCAAGCTGTGACCATACGATGTCCGTGAGCTGCATTCTCATCTGCTGTTTAGAGCTACCTTTAGGATGTTCTCCAGCTCATCTTCCTGAAGAGTATGAAGAGCTTTTGCAAAAAAGAAATGCTCACAGTAAAACACTATTAATTTTTAAAGCCATGAGTACAATCCTCACAGCTGGGAGCTCTCTGCTATTTACAACTCGAGTGATCTGTCTGTTTATAAATTTATGCCAGGCCAGGTAGTGCTAAATGCCTGGGGGCTGGGGGGCAGCTCACCTCAGCAGGCACCTCCACCAGTGGGTCCCTGGAGCAGAGTCCCTGCCCAGCCCAGGTCACCTTTGTCCCTCCATGAACTACATCATCTTCTCCTGCTCCTCTCACTTATACAAGTCAGAATTCATGCAACAGGATTAAATGCATGTGATCTTTAAAAAGACATCCCTGTCAGGTCACTCACGTTTCCATCCTTGGCTCTGACCCTTCAGCCTTTAATCAGGTTTCGTTGTCAAGCTCATCTTTGAACCCACAAAGACAGCCTTGTCAAAGGCGAGGTATTGGATCTAATCACTCCATTTCAAGAGCTGGGCTTTCACATTAAAATACCAGGTGTTCAAGTTCACGATAAGGACAAGAAAAGTCATCCTCAAAACAAAAATTAGCAGAACTCCTTTCTGCCTCTTCCATGCCATCCCCAAGCCCACGGCACAGCCTGGCGCCAGAGCCAGCCCCCAGCAGCTCCGGCAGGGGCAGGCACAGGGCACCTCCTTTCCTGAGTCTCATTTCACCACCACCAGCCTTGGCAGCTTGCCTTGTGCATGTGGGCTGTTCTGGCAGGGGAGCAAACACTTTAATTGCTCAGATTCCAGGCCCCGACCTCAACCTTAATTAATTAATTAGGTATTGGCACAAGTCATCAGGCCTGCAGGTGAGGAGAGGCAAAAGCTGCTCTTTTGGGGGCAGTACTGGGACCTCTGTATTTGCCTTTGCCAGACAAGAGGAGTGGGAACTGTGCTTTGTATCACTGTTCAAACTACACCTGGCACAGCTGAGGTGAGGGCGATGTGAGCAGAGCCAGAGGTCGGGGCTGGAGAAGAGGAGGCTCCAGGGAGACCTGAGAACCCCTTCCAATGCCTAAAGGGGCTCCAAGAGAGCTGGAGAGGGATTTGGAACAAGGGATGGTGGATCAGGACAAAAGGGAATGGCTTCCCACTATCAGAGGGCAGGGCTAGATCGGATATTGGGATGGAATTGTTCCTTGTGAGGGTGGGCAGGCCCTGGCACAGGTTGTGCAGACAAACTGTGTCTGCCCCATCCCTGGAAGTGTCCAAAGCCTGGTTGGGTGGGGCTTGGAGCAACCTGGGCTGGTGCAAGTTGTCCCTGCCCATGGCAGGGGGTTGTAATGAGCTGAGCTTTGACATCCCTTCCAACCCAAAGCATTCTGTGATTCTATACTTTGTACTCTCCTACAATGCCCATCGTGCAGCATGTGGCTGCTGTCACCTTGGGGTGGCTGCTGTCACTTACCTTAGGGTGGCTGCTGTCACCTTGGGGTGGCTGCTGTCCATGCCTCATCTGCTGAACTGCAGAGTTGAGTTTTTAGAAACTAATCACCCATCAGGGCAGAAGGGCTGCAGCTGGACTGAGTGTCAGGTCCTGTCTCATGTGGGGTGGCTGGTAGGTTGTCCAGCAGAGGATGGATCATTTTAGGGCAGAATTAACCCCACGTAAAGGATTTCAAGTCCCTCTAGGCAGTCTGGACAGTGAGGAGAGAAAGGTCCATCCAGAGGACAATTCAGGAGAGGGGTTTAACTGAACAGCCACCCTCTCCCTTGGTTCCAAGTCCCCCTGATGTCCTCCTGGGAGCAGCAGCCTGTGCACACATTCGTTTCTGTTGAGATGAATGCCAAGGGGCAAGTGGAGCAGTTGCAGCAGTTGCTGTCATACAGCTTGGGGTGGCTGTAACTCAGCAGGACAGAAGCTTGTTTGTCTGCAGGCTCAGATTTGGGATATAACAGCTTCCTTTGGGAAGGAAAACACAGCTCTCCTGAATAATTTATGTTTTTTTCCTTAATTATTCAATAATAGGCATCCATTCTTTGGTATTGAAATCCTAGATAAAATGCCAACAGTATATTATGTCTCTAAATCTCATTTTCAGGAGTAGTTTAAGGCCAAATTTTCAAGGTTATAAAAGCATCTTCAGATAGAGATAGCAATTTTCAAGACTAGTAATTAAGCTGGGCATGCAATTCCCTAAGAGCTCAACCTCTGTAGGCATTTAAATGTATCTTTTGGCACCTAATGACCTTGGCATCCTTCTCAAGAACAGAAAATGAAGGAAGTTTGGATGACTTCCTCTGGCTAAATTGCAGTGGAAGCTTTTATTAAGTAGGAAATGCAAAAAAGGTCTTTTAGCATGTTTATTTTGTTAGCTGCTCTCTCATGATGCAGCAGAAAAGATGAGACTTGTAAAAAGCTGAAGAAACAACCAATCCTCTTGTTTTGAGGCTGAACAAAAAAAAGTAATGCCATGTTTTTCTTCTAGTTCATTTAAAATTTTATGTCTGAGACTGTGGTACCAACTTTATGTGGCATCATTAGTCTGCATTTGCCGAAAATAACTTTTCTCTATGCATTTCTTAGAGGTCTGAAATGCAACTACCAAGTGCTAAATCTTTTAAGCGTAGCCAGCTGTACACCACTCCTGCTTGCTTTGGCAGATCCCCAGCATGGCTGGGAGTCCTCTCTCTGCTTTCTGTCCTCAAAATGTTCCCTGGGCCACAACTACTGACAAGTGCAGGGTGGGAGTGTTGTGTTCGACAGCTCCACGTCATTAGAAAGGAGATGAAGTGGGGTAAAGCAGCATTCCTGCACTGACAATGGTGGTGTTGCTGTGGTTAGTTGAGGTCTTGATCCCTTTAATAAAAGATTTAATTGAGATTAATGTTTTAAAGTGTTAACTGAGGAGTTTTTATGTAGGCAATCCCCTCTTGTAATGAAATATTGCTTTGGTTTACAGATCTATGTATGTGTGCATCTCTTATCCATTTTATAGTCAAATTAAAACTGAAATTGTAACAACTTAATAGGACAAATTAATAAATAATAGAAAGTAGTGGAAATTTGGATCCTTTGGTTTCAAGTAGTCTGGAGTTCAAGCACCACACTGGTTTGCTCCAGCCTTCCAGCTGCCTTGTGCTGGAGGAAATCCTGTCCCCATCCTGACTTTTGGGGACAGGCAGGGAGCAAGACAGCACTCCCAGTTCCCCATCCAGCACGGGGAGCTGGCTCAGGGCCAGGAGCAGCAGGGACCAAGAACAGAGTTAACTCGGCTGCTTGGCCTCAGCATGGGGATCAGTGCATTGGATATTGTCTTTAACACAGATGTGCCCTAAGGCTCAAGTCTATAAATTTAATTAGGAACCTAAACAGGCAAGAGACTTGCCCAAGATCACAGATGAGGACTGTGACCAAATGCTGTCATCCTTTCTAGTCCCCAGAAAGACAGAGAGGAGTTTTGGAAATGGCAAAGTGTGTTGGACTGTGTTGGGATTCTGGGAAAGGAAAACTAATTTGCAAAAGAGGACAAGAATTCACATACCCTTGACATGAACATTATCTGCCTCCCACTGAGCATGTGCTAACCATATCCCAATCTGACTTCTGATATTTGAAACTTCTATCTGATCACTTAAAAATAAAATTAAGGACACTAATTATTTGTAGAAGTTATGTGGTAAATAACTGTGCACAACAAATATACTTGCTCAAAAGATAATCTACTTGCGGGTAATTCACAAAGAGGAAAAACATAATGCTTGGTTTATGGCAAATTATTCACTACTATGAGGTGATTTCCAGTGAAATGTTGATCCTTGCCAGATATAGATCTGCATCCAGTTGATTAAATACTTCCAGAAAGAGCCATGAGAATATTGCATAGCATAGTGAGTGTTTGTGTGTAAAACTCTGGTAATGACTGCTTAGCATGAAGGTTTGGCTCAAGGAAATCAGCCAGTACTCCACGCTGGTATTAGATTCTCTTTACACAAATGTCAGATCAGAACAGCATAGCCTTGCTAACTTTAGCTTGCCTGTGGAAACGAGGGGAAAGCAAATGAAATGCCAACAATAATTTTTTGCCAAGCTCTTGCTTCAGAAGATCCTTTCACAAGCATCAGTTTTGGGAATAGCTTTTTATGGTGCCCAGATAAACAGCAGCAATTCCTGGTAGCTGAATTGCCCTGTGTATTACTTGACAGCTGCCAATCAATCACTGTTGAAATTTACTTCTTTGTTACATGTGTTTATGAAAAAAATAGCATTCACACAACCTGAGTGGACTTCATTAGCATAATGACAATAATGTAGCAGTTCTAGAGAGAAAAACAGCTTAAGGGGAGTTTAACTTACCTTTCAGCCTGCATGGAATGGGAGTTTTCTAATCAAGGAATTGAATTCCTAAATCCCTAGGCTGACAGTGGAAATAGAACAGGGAATAGAGAAGGAAGGGGTTATTGCTTCATGTGAAGAGTTGCCATTGAAGCAAAGCAGGACACTTGAGAGATGGCTGCAAACAGAGATTGGCTCCTTAGTTTGACCACTTCATCTCATTACTGCCTGACTTGGTCTTGATGAAGATGGTCATGGCTGTTGTCCATGTTTTACTTTACTGAGGATGCTTGCCTTGACATATATGAGCTATAGATTTATACATTTATAAAATACTTGAATGGTTCACTTAATATTATCAGGATGCTCAGAAGTAGCACTACAGCATGTGTGGTATGGATGTTTTTTGTCATCAGATAAATCAGCAGCACTTCTAAGTTGTTACTTATCACGAGTAACAGCAATCCTGGTGATACCACAGCCCTGTCCAGGTCAGTAGCCATGGAATCTTCAGCTTCAGAGTTCCACAAATTTCACCCTCCATGAATTGGGTTGTGGTAAAGCTGGTTTGTAAGGCTTTAAATACACCGACCAACCTGTTTGTGACTCTCCGTATTGTAGTGAATACAGAGTTATGCTGATTTTCCCCAGCTGAAGAGTGAAAACCTGGTCCCAGTGCTTTGAAGTTGCTTTTCTGTTACAGGACTCCAAGGGAAAAGCTTGTGATAGGAGGCCCAGCTTTGAAAATACAGCAGAACTCCTTTTCTGTGGTAGCTAGGGAACAGGCTTGAAAGTCAAGCTTATCCGCATATGTGTATATAGATGTGCACATCTGAAATGGGTATATGTGTTTTTTGAAGATCTTTAATATATATTTATATAATCAAAAAATCTATATTTGTGTTTATGTTTTCCATACAGTTATATATTAAAAATTCAATTCCTGCTAAATCATAATTCTTAAATGAAGAACCAAAGTTTTCTTGCTTGCACATAACCTATAGAGTGTGCCAAGACAAATACCACACTTTCTGTGCCAAGGCACTGGAGTTTTTGCTGGTTTAAGGGTGTTAAATATAACTCATTTCGTAAGATGTTGTTTAATGAAAATGCTTGCTTTCTTTCACACTGGTGCTGTTTATTTTTGTCAGACCCTGGCTGGTTTGTTAAATATCACTAAATGATATTTACAAGTTTGCAGTGCTCCCACGGACCAGGTGCAAAGACTTTTTTGTATCTGCCTGTATATTGCACATATATATATTCTTTATTATATATAATCAAAAGGAGAAATTAATGCCAAATTCCCACCTCCCCATGGTGAGGCACGTCACTGCACAAATGTCATCTCATTTCATCCCTGTTCAGCTAATGCTCAGGGAAATGGATCAGGTAATGCAGCCCAAAAGACTGGATGTGTAGTACCTGTCTGTGACATTTTCCAGCAGACTTTCAAGCAGGTTTACATACCTTCTCTTGGATTCATCTCTTTTTTTTACCAGAAACTTCATCTTAATTCCCAAACCAACCCACAGCTGCTGATGTTTGAGTTTCCTCCTCTTTGCAGGGCCAGCCATCATGAACCCGTGTGTGTATTTCTGCTGCAATAACTCTGCATATTTAATTTAATAACTCTGATATTTACAAATATCAGCCATAAATATCTTCCCCTTGCCCATAACTCTTCATTTATCACTCCCCTGCAGCCACGTTTTAAGTGTTAATTTTGTTATTGGACTCTACCTGTGGATTGTGCTTTGAGAGGCAAGTTACAATCCCAGATGTGAGGGTGCACTTTTGGGTGTCTGTCTGGGGAGCACCTTTGACACCAAGGACAGCCACACAGTCCTTAAGGTTAGAAAAGACCTCGAAGATCCTCAAGTCCAACCATCAACCAAGCACCACCACCATGTTCACCACTGAACCATGTCCTCGAGTGCCACATCAACACGTTTTTTGAACAATTCCAGGGATGATGACTCCACCACTTGCCTGGGTAGCCTGTTCCAATGTTTTCCAAGTCATTGCTCATCTCTTTACAAGTCCCTTTGACTTGCTCATGATCCTGCTACCTCCCACCTCTTCTGGTGGGTCCTGTGAGCACCACAGCAAGCTTCATGTCACAGAGGGCTTTGGCAGTTATTTGGGTGCTTTCTTTAAGTACATTAGAAAAAAACCTGCATTTTAACCATTTCCCTTTGTTGTCCTGAGTTATAGAGAGCACATAATTTCTACATCATTTTCCCCCCAATTGCCAGGTAAATTATTTCTGAATTTTCTCATAAGACTGATGATAGTTTGATTGATTACAGGATGGCATCCATCAAACACTCATCTCCAAATGCTTTCAAATGCCAAACAGAGTAAACAGACACACTAAGCATCTTAGCCTTTCCTCCTTCAAAGAACTCTGTGGGTTCTACTGTCCAGACTGCCCAGGACCTTAATGCACATGTACAAGTCCACCTGCATTATTTCTTCACGGGGTTACAACACATTATGGGATGTGTGTATATATATATATATATATATATATATATATATATATATACACCCCCTCAGAACACCTTAGAGCACATC
Organism: Formicarius rufipectus; assembly: GCA_013399695.1. NCBI lineage: Eukaryota > Metazoa > Chordata > Aves > Passeriformes > Formicariidae > Formicarius > Formicarius rufipectus. The sequence continues at coordinate 284,246 of VXAU01003789.1, read as the reverse complement.
AGTCTGCAAGGTCAGAGGCAAATTTCCCTGCTCAGTTCTAAGCCATTTTGGATGATCCAAAGAACAGTGTGTCCCATTCACCACATCAGTGAAAAATTCTTCATTCCTGCATGAAAGTGTCGTTTCTGCCTCGAACACTGAAGCTCAGTTTGTGACAGTAAGTCTAATTCGAGCCACGTTCTTGAGTTCAGTCCACCTGAGCACAAAGACCATTTGATTGATAGAAGAAATGTGTGATCTATTTGTCTCTGGGGTGCCATCTTTTCCCATTGTGCCTTTGAGCTCTCAGTTCTGACACAACTGAAAACAAGGGGTCAGGTTACTGCTCAAAATGGAATGATTTTATGCCACTTGCTAATGTGATTTCCTTGTAGTCCAGCCAAAGAAGATGGAAGAGCCTGACATGCTTTTATGCCCCTTGAAATGTGGGATTGAAGACCATATTAGCATACACATATTTGCTCTGTCTCTTTCTTCTAATGTACAGCTAACATGTTCTAAAATTAGTGTGGCTCAGGTTGCTAATAGTGTAGGAATGTGCTTATTTAATTTTTTTTAAACTTGATTTCTGACATACAGTATCTGAGCTGTGTTTTAAATTTAGTTAGGAATAGATACAGCTTATTGAGAGACAAATGATACCCCTGATGCTTTGCCTTCCTGTTATTTTGACATTTTACTTGTAATTGGTGATTGTGAAACTTGAAAATTAGCGAGGTGGGATTATCTGATACAAAGAGAATACTCTGAATTTTGAAATACTAAAGCAGAACAGAAACATATCTACAACCATTTTTCTATATATTTTCTCCATAATCATTTCACGTGGGTGTTTGTGTTTCAGAAACTGCAATTTATTCTGCATAGCTCCTTTCATCCAGAAGAAATGGACTACGAGGTGTTTTATAGACTGTGGTAATTTAACTTACAGCAGTAATATAGGCACAACATGGCAAACAGACCTTTTAAACTGGCAGAGCAATTAATTCCTGCTGAACATTAAGCACCTCAGTAGTCCCATGATGAAATCCACTTGGAGACTGCTGACAGGCCATTTTAATGTTAATCACATGCTTACAACTTTTGCTGTATCAAGGACTTCATTTACCAACACCTGAACAGCCAAAGAAGGAGAAAATAGGGATGACAGCAAGAAACCATTCCCACCTGAAGCACTTTCCACTTCAAAGTTTGCTGAGATGGCCACACTTGCCCGTGCCAAGATGTGGCTGCTTCCATTTGAGTTTGTCACTGATGAGGACAAGGTCTTGCTCAGTCTCCTCCCTGTGGCAGGTGGTGGCTCTTGTGGCATTGCTGTGGGGCATTCTGATACTTTGAGCTGCATCAGAATAGTCACATCTCAACTGCTCCCCACGAGTAAATAAATAAAGTTGCAACTTCCCATGAACACAGCAGAAAGGATAACAGTCAGGGAGGGGACTGTCACCAATTGAGGGCAGTGGAGGAAATTCCCTAAAATTATCTTTCCATTTAACAGAGGCAGGTGAGAAAATGTGTCCTTCAGTAAGTGTGATTGTTCATTTGTGATGTTAGAACAGTAGCATTTTGAGTTCAGTGAGCAAAGGGAAGGAAATACAGTGAATTGGGATCAGACTTGATCCTCTTGGAATCCCATGATGGAAAGACTTGGGGCATTGAGTGAGATTTGTGCACAAACAGTTGCTGCTGAGAGATTTCTGAATCCTTAAGAGGTTTCAGAGATGAAAACAGTTTGGGATCTGTTTTGCATCCTCTTATATTTCTAATGGGTCATTTGTGGATTTTTCCTGTATGGGCCTTGGTTGACAGATTGTCTTCAATTTCAGTGAGACAAATTCCGTTCTCTTGGCAGTTTCTTACTTTGTTGTTGTTTCTTTCTTTCTTTCTTTTTTATTTATATATATATAAATGTACACATTTTTAAAGCTGCATAGATTGATCTGTTGGGACAAAAACCCCTCAATATTTCTTTTCTTATCATTATGAATATAAGTGCACACTGAAAGAAGTATCACACAAAATGAAGGATGGAGAGGAGATATGTTCTGACTCTGTGCTGACAGCAGTAAAACTTTTGCAGAACACATTGAAACTTCTGTCATTAGAACTATTTTATTGCAGTTGGGAATAACAAGAACTGTGAGAACTGAACATTAGAGACAATAAAACAATGTGGGTTTTTTCTCCAGATAGGTAAATCACATTTTGAGAGGTAATTGATAAACTAATGCTACACAGCCAGCTGTAAATAAACCATCCATCTCAAGAATGATGTATAGACCTACTTCAGTCACAATCCTAGACCTCCATCAAAGATCTAATTTCCTCTCTAGCAGGAGAAAATACAAGCCTTTATCAAACAGTAATCCTTTTAACAAAAATGCCAATTAAAGCTACCCTGTTCTTTATGCTATATGGGTTCTTACCATCTGTCTTGCAACTCTGTACTGTAAATAAGAAGGAAAATAAAAGGATTCTCAGTTTATTATAGCTTTAATGGCAGGAAACAAAATTCAAGCATTCCCTTGATGTCAACAAACATCTCTCTTGGCACCCAGTAGAAACATGATTGTACTCGTGCACTTCTGCTTCAATTAATGAGTTTAGGCTTGGTGCTCAGGGTGCAGGGCTGAGAGCCAGAGCCTTGGAACCTGAAATCCAGGGCAGGAGAGACTTTCCTTTGCTGAGAGCAAAGAGACCTTTGCAACACCCTTGGCAGACCACGCAGCAACCTGCACAGTGGAAGCAGCTAAAAGAAGATGCAACAAAAATTGTGGAAATGGGGGCTGAAAACTGTGGGCTGGAACTGGATGACCTTTAAGTTCTCTTCCCACCAAAAGCATTCAAAGGTTCTTTGTAGTTGTCATGTCCCGTGGAAGGGCAGCATGGTGTTACAAACAGAACTTTACACCATTGATTGAAGGCTCCTTGGAACAAATCAGTAATTTCTCAAGAGCTACATAAAGGCCATGACTTCTTATTGGGATGTCTTCTCAGAGTCTACAGCACTTTTCTATGGAGTTGCGTCACAGAGAGGTCCTCAGTCATATTTCAAAGTAAAATCTCTGTCTTACCCTCCTTTATCATGCTACATAAATGCCTATCCCATGGCTCAAAATCTGAAGATAAGACAGTGAAGGTCACCCAAACCAATAGCAGTTTAAAAACTAAATGAGTCACTACTTCTCTAAACTGCAGCATTTTTTCAGATTAGCACCATGAAAATAATGTAATACCCTGTTAAAATGTTCAAGTCCTCTTTAATGTGTAAGCTTATTTTAAGTATTCCATGACCCCTCTGCTTTGATTTTTTAGCAAGTGATTCACAAGTTTATTTCCATGTCCTGTGGGACCGATGTTCTCACAAACCTTTTGTGTTCTGCCAACGACCTGATCAGTTGGCCAAGAGGAAATTGTGCAGAAACGCTTCAAACCTCCAAATTTACATAGATTGATTAAAAGAAGGGTATAAAGATTTGGTTTTATTCCTCACTACCTTAGTTCTGTTTCCTAGAGGTTCCCCTGTTGTCTGGCAGTGACAGTGGGTGGTGGGCCATGGTGTGGTGTGGTGGAAAGGATTCAGCAGGTGGGCCTTGCTCAGGCTGTGCCATTAATATTGCTTTTGAAGGGTGTATCTGTGGACCCACTGCAGTCTGGTGAATTCAGCAGCTCATCTTGGCACAGTTTCCATGAAATTGTTATAATTTGCAAACCTGAGGGCATACTGCATTTTGTTGTGTGATCAGGTAGAAAACTAAACATACAAAATCGGTCATTTCAAGTCAGACAGAATATATATATTTTTTTTAAACTCAAAATACCTTCTTTTAACCCCTTTTTTTAGATCCAGTAACATGGAAAATAATTGCTGCATCAGGTATTAGCCTGAATGTCAAGAAAAAATGTATTTTTTCCCACCTGTACATAATCGGAGACCCAAATACCTTTATTCAGGACTGAATTAATAATGTTCTTATCAATACTATAATCTTAACAAAATCACTCTTGTTGGCCTAACTTTTCCTGTCCTTTCTGTTCTCTGCTAGTCTCTTAGTTTCCAGATTACTATTTCTACTTCAGAGACATCTTGTGCAGACCCTACCATATGTTTCCACAAGTTCTTTGTAGGTCAGGACCTTCTCCTGTGGGATTGGAGTGGCAATACTTCAATCCCCCTTTGCATTCAGGGGATGAATCAGGAGCCTTCCTGCCAAACTACTGCCCAGCCTTTTAATAACTCCTTTAACTCTCCCATCTCCAGTTTGATGGCTTCTGCTTTACTGCAAAGTGAGCTTTCCTCTTAAAGTTAATGATACCCTTTGGTTTCTAAGTACATAGTAAATTGGTCCCAAGGAGTCTTATGACTTTGACTTGTTGAAACATCCACCCCATTTCTTGCACAGCTTCTGTCATATAAAAACATCCTTACCAGGTTTGTGACAGTGTTGGAGTTTCTGTGCAGTGCTTGTGACTGTGTTGATTAAGAATTTGCACATCTGCAGTGCTGAGATGTCTTTGCTGCTGTGTGGACTCACACAGAACCCCAAACAACATACACCTAACACAGACAGAGGTTTTGTTAAGGAAAAAGACATTATATGCAACAGGGAAATTCCTTTGTCATTAAATTCTAAGAAATAGAAGAAAAACAAGCTAAGCTATTCACCATGAGATGCAATGTATTGAAATAAATGAATCCCATCTATCAGGTCATACTTGCTTTTCCACCACAGTGTCTGAAATCTTACATTAAGCCTGAAGGAATAGTGGGTGTTTTCCAGGCAAAACCAGTTTGAAATATCAGATCCATAATCAGGTATAGGTGTGCTGCCCTGGAAAGCTAATGGTGTATAAGATCAGTGTTTTGTGATCCTAGTTGCCAGTGAATTTTAGGATGTTCCTAAGCCAGATGTGGAACTAAAGGTAACCAAGCCTGTGCTATGTTGCTCTCAGGGGAATATCAGGAATTTCAGTTCCCTTTCCACCAATGTGTAGTAAGGCACTAATCATTCAAGTAAAATAGGACCCAGAATATGTCCATGACAAAATATTGTAGAATGCCTGAAAAGTGTGTCTTCCTATGGGAAATTTAAACTAACTCAGAAAAAAATTCAAAAGACCTGATACGTCCTTCAAGTGCTTTAACTCCTGCCCAGGACACATGAGGTTTCACCGCACAGGAAGTTTGTAACAATTGCTGCAAGTGTCAATTGAGGCAAATGAAAACAGGAATTGCAGATCCTCTGGCAGGGTACCTGCTCTGCTGAGCCATGCCACTGTTTTTTGGCAAATTGCACCATATCACTTGGCATTCATAAGTAGGAATTAATTGGAATAATTTACTATATAACAAGGAAAGTGCCTTTATTGAGTAATGACTATAAATAATACCATACTGAGAGTTTTGTCAGTTTTCTCTGAATGGTCTGCTTGGCCTGTCATTCATGAGGTTTTGGAAATCAAACAGTCCTCCTCATGTGAACACTCAGGGTAATTACTGAGGCCACTGTTTAAATAACTCTGCTGGAGTCGCTCCATCTGTGAACGGCGTGAGCCACGTACAGTTACTCACTACGCATGTGAAAAGAAAGGGAGAGACCCACAGGAACATTGCAGACGACTTAGGGCTTAGGGCTACCATTAAAGAAAAGCTTTTCTGAAGGTGACCTTGTGGATGCTCATTTCTTACTCTTGTCAACGGTGGGCCATGATGACAAGGCGGGCAGAAGGTAGTAATGAGACAGTTTGATTGATCAGTGGATGTCAAATTAATTCAGCTGGAAGCTTGCCAGAGCAAAACACAAAACTGCACAGTGGAATAAATAGAAGAGTGGATTTGATACTTTGGCTGGAACAATGCCCTGAAACAATTGAAAAGGTGTCTCAGACGAGAAAAGCTAAAAAAATGAACTCTGTAAAGAATTATTTGTCATTGAAAACAAATTTGGTTTTACAACAAAAGACAAAAACTAGATGCAAATCTTAGCAGCTTTGCCATAAGGAGGAGCAATATCTTAACAAAATGTTAGTGGGACAGATGACGAGTATTCATTTACCTTTAGGCAATCTGCAAATTCAGCCTTTCAGATTAAAATCAAAGGAAGCAGTCTGGAGTATTCAGTAATTTAAAACATAGGGGAAAAAAGTCCTTTTTTTTTTACTATGTTTTATATGTACAACCACGTATCATTTTACAGAGCTTCTTCAGAATCAATCTTGAGAAGATTGGTCTATTAAATGTATTTATTTGGATGTGATTGCAATCATTTATGAGATGCTTGTGGGTTTGTGTACACACAGAGGAAACCCTGGCTTGTTGAGCCAATGGCAAAACCTCCCTGACTTCACTGGGTGCTGGGTATTGCTGCTCCACGTACAAGGGGTAATTGTCCCCACTGAAATCAATTTTTTGTCTGATAATCAAATATAGTGGCTATTTTCAAGATTACTTAATTCAACCTCTTTTATTTCTATTATTACAAAAAATAATATTTACTTCTTCTTATTACAAAAAATAATATTCATCTCCTTAACAATACTCTCCCTTGAAAAGAAGGCATCCACATAACTTCTGCCTCCAAAGAACAAGTTCCTGCTGTGGGGCAGCTCCTTTTCCAGTGTGGCTGCACATCCAGAAACCCTTCTGGCTCCTGAATGCACTTTTGTTTGCCCTAATGGGGTTTGGAGGAAGGCAAGAGATGGGGTTATGGAGAGAGCAGGGCAAGAGGTAGGAAAGCCTCCAGCAGAGCCCTGTGAGCTTTTCCACAGAGCTGTCTCCCATGGACCCCCACACTTTGTCAGGTGGTGTCTTTACAACCGTCTTTCTTTAAACCAAAAAGCTGGCACAGTGAAGGTGAGTCTGCACTGTAGATCTGCCAGCTGAGAGTTATATCAGAGTTATATCAGAGTTATATCAGCTGCTGGCAGCCCATAATTACAGAGCTGCACGTTGCTAAATGTTCCTTCTCATACTGTAAGTAGCATTGTCCTATTTAGACTGTAAAGGTGCTTTTTGGTGTGAACTTATCCTCGAGTCGGAGTTTGCTACACTTTCCCCCAGGATTGGTACTTATGCTGCAAGTGCAAGATGTACTTTTACCAGCCTAGAAAGATATCTAACTGGGCTTCATTATCAGTCCCTTTATGCATCTGCTATTCTGCTGCAGGTACAAGAATTTTTCTTCCTAGCCTAATGCTGATGCTGAAAGCGTAGAGGGACCTCTTATAACTAGGGTTAGTTCACTTGCTCAGTGTCTCCTGGGAATTTTCATGCTATCACACTTGTAAATTAATTTCCTTTGGCTATTCTCTGTTCTACTTGTGTTAATTTTCTATGAATGTTTCTACAGTATGGTTTTATCAATTAAAATATTCATAAAATGACTGTTTCTAAACCAGGACATATTTGCGAGGTCTACTCTGGTGCTCTCTCATGTCCTCATTCTGAAATCACAGAGTGCTCTTGTACTGTGTGTAAGGAATTCTTGTTCTTAAGAAATGCCCACTGAAAACAACAGCAGCTCAGTGAGTCATGTTCCTCCAGTGTTAGAAGAGTCTTAGGGCTCCAAATCTATCTGTCAAACACCAGGAAAGACTGATGGTAAAGCTCTTTGTGCAGTCACAACTCCACCATCTTCAGTGTTATAAATCATGAAGGATTTTTTGCTTCTCTCTGGAAGGGTTGAAGCAAATTCCTTGAGGAGAGCTGCCTGCTTGCACCACAGCACTGGCCAGACCTGAAGTTTCACACTGCAAAGGCTCAGACCCTGGGGACTCATCCTGCACAGTGCAGAGGGAGCAAAGGGAGATGCACAGTGGTGGGACAGGAGTCCTGTGGAGCTTCCCCACAGGCCCCACTCACAAACCCGCGGGTACCAGCACGGTTATTCCATCACAACAGCAGCACTGCTGGGAGCACATCTGGGCCTCGTGGCACAGACTGGAGGGTGGAGAGGAACCAGGCATGGGAACTGTGCCACCAGCTTCAGTGGAAAACAGATCGAGGTGTTGTCTTTTTATGCATTTATCTGCAGTGATGAATTTTTCAGGGAGTCAGGGCAGCCAGCTGCCACTGAGCTATCTGTTCCTCAGCTCCAAGTGTTCGATAACTTCCCAGCTGGAGAAGCCTTTGTCCCTACCTCATCTCTTTTTCGCTCATTCACATTATCGCTTGATAAATATCTCATGACCCGATGCTCTGTTTTACCCAGACCTGCACCTCGGAGACCTCCTCGCAACTTCTGCCATCCCAAACCCGGGAATGTAATGCTTCAATAAAAAAAAATAATGACTAGATGTGACATGAAGCGAGACCTGAATACCCCTGGCAGTGTGTGTCGGGTACATTGCAGACCTTCACAGGCTGCAGGGTTTAATGGCTTGCTACAGTTCTACTGAAAAACTTTTTCCGTCTGAGTAGAAATTTGTCATATACAGAGGAATGATTAGTCAGCCTGATGGAAGTCAGACCCTCTCGATGTGATCTCTGTAATTACACAGTGCCTATTAGGTTCTCAGTTCATTCTTTTTCTGCAGCTAAAAGTGTATCAAAACACTTTTTTGGGCACCTGCCCTTGGTGAAAACTCCTGGTTTTTTTAATAATAGCATACCCTGTTAGGGCAGTGAAATAACCTATGGATGAGAAACTTCCATGCAAAAATTTAGGCACCAAGTTTGACTGCCCCGAGTTAGGAGCCTGGTCTATGATGGGCTGGACCACCTTCAGAAGGTGACCATTCCTTCCCACCATGAGGGGAAGCTCATGAGTCGTGTTGGTGCCTGGGCAAAGTGCTTAAGCAATGCATTCTTTGCAAAGGGCCACGATGTTGCAGCAATCTCCAAAACTGCACAGCACATCTTTCCTCCAGGAGCAGACATTTGCACGTTGATACACCTCCCTTAATTTTGGCACTGAAACAGGCTCTTGTTCTTAGGGATGCAGATTCCCTGCAAGTGCAGGGGAAAGCACAATACTGCAGTTACACTTGCAAGGAGTTCCACAGAGAAGTGACCACTTGGAGATTTGGATCTTTTAATTCTCAAGGCAGGAATCCTGCTGCTTATCAAAGTAATAATTTTGTTGTTGTCTGAGTTTGCTCTTCTTGAAGTCTGACATAGAATTCAATGGGAAGGATCTCGTCCAGCCCACTGCCTTGAAAATCCACCTATTCTTTCTTGGAATAGTAATAAGTATGCCTTTCTCTACTCTGAGATAATGCTATTTAACTCTCCAGTTCATTTACAGTAATATCCTTCCCTAATATTTATTCTGCGTGTTGGAGATTTTCACTTGATCTTCACTTCCAGATAATGTCCATATGTCCATGTGATAACATTTTGATTTTCCAGCTGATGCACATTTCTCAGTAATGCAGCAGTTGAATGCATAGCCATGGCTCTGAACTTTGAGGAGGTGTCATAGGACTGGAATAAACCGGGAAGTTGCTTTAAAAGCCTCTCTTATCTTTAAACAATTCACACCCCAAAAAAACCAAGTGCAAAGCATTGCATTGATTAAAGATTATTTAGCATGTTTGAATGCCTTTCCAAAAAAGCCACATATCTAAAACTGAGTCACATTTCTGTAAGCCTGTGCTGTTGTTTCTGAAATGATTCTTATTAACGTTAAAGGAAGGGAAATGGCTTTGATTTTTCCCAAGGGAAACAGCAGGTTTTAACGCGGTGAAAGGAGAAGTGTTTGCAGAGATTTCCGCGGCTCTGACTCATTTTCTTGTCCCACTCTTTCAGTAATTAGCTGGGGTGGATTCTGTTTCTGCCACTTGGCACTCCCAAAGCATCGGAGGGGAATCCTGGTGCTTTGTGGTTGCTGCAGTTGAAATGAGGAAGGCCCTGGGTCAGTCCTGGGCACAGACCTCATTCATGGAATCATAGAATCGATTGGGTTGGAAAAGACCTCCGAGATCATCGAGTCCAACCCTTGGTCCAACTCCAGTCTGTTTACTAGGTCATGGCACTAAGTGCCATATCCAATCTCAGTTTAAAGACCTCCAGGGATGGTGAATCCTCCCCCTCTCTGGGCAGACCATTCCAATGCCGGATTACTCTCTCTGTAAAGCATTTTTTTCCAATATCCAACCTGAACCACCCCTGGCTGAGCTTAATCCCATCCCCCCTCATCCTATTGCTGACTGCCTGCGTGTCCAGTCGGGGCAGAGGGATCTGGAGCTGAGGTGCTCCTGACATGGATGTGGAGTCCCAGAAGGGTCACCTCTGGGGAGAGGACACTGAAAAATATCCGGGAGGAAAATGCTACTTGGAAGATTTTTGACACCTCGAGTTTCTAAACTGGCAGTTGGAGATGGGGAGAGATGGCTGTGGGGAGGTTTCCTCCTTCTTCCAAAAATCCTTTGCCACGTTTTGCAGTACAAAGCAATTTTAAAGTGCAGGGAGGGTGAAGGGAGGGAAGCATTAAAGATAAGAATTATATTAAGGGAAGTGGCCAACTTTGGAGCCACAGCAGCATGACAAGATTGAGGTAGAAGAGCAAAGACTGATTTTTGATGTGGGATAATTTGACTTAAGACCATGACTATCACTCCCAGTTTTACATATTGTAATGAATGCAGGCATGTGGCAAGAACAGTTTGGGAGCATCTGATACATGAAAGCATGAATATTGTATTAGGTGCTTTTAACTGCTGGATTTTTGGTGTCTCAGGCTGTTTTTTAATTATTTCCATTGTTGTTATTCTTTCTTAAGAAGCTATAAAGGAGCTCCTGAGCTCTACAGAGCATGCTGGACATGGGAATGTAGAAACAATTGAATTGTTTCTAAACTTTATGCTCGTAAATGATTTATTTTGTACAAGAGCAGCTTTTTTTAAAGCTTCTCCCTCATTAAGCTACTTCAAGCACCCTTCTGAGCTCAGTGTATATTGGCCCAGGCTCAAGATCTGCTCAGTGCAGAGGAAGGGGTTCCAGGGAGCTGATTATGGGTCTCAGACACACAAACCCATCTGCTCCAGCCCTGACTTCAATTAGAGCACCTGAAGGGGCAGCTCCAAGTTGCCCCCAGTTGCTCTGTGGCCTCAGAGGCTCCCTGGGAACTGGGAAAATGGACATTTCTACCTGTTATACACATTGTTCTCAGCTGGGTCTATATTCCATTCAGATGTGCTCTGTTAGTGGTTGGGATGAGTGGGAGGAAATTGTGGCCTTTCTAGTATAATCCTACTCCACCACCACATCTGTCTCCTCTCGGCAGTGTCTGGTAGTCCCCCACAGCCTAACTGGAGTGAGATGAGTGGCTACTGCTCTCCTCAGACTTCAGTACAATTAGGTAGTTACAAATTATATGAACATTTAGTCAAAATACTGCAAAAGTTTCTAAAAAAACACTTTCAATAAGAAGCAGAAGAGAAAAAAGCAATAGTTTCACTGAATTCACATAGAGATCTTTGATGTGCTGCTATTTCTGGGAGATTTCTGTCAGAAGTGTAAGTTCAGCTGTAACTATTTTTGTCAAAAAATATTTGAGATGCAGTGTTGGGGAGGCAACTACTAATCTTGGGACAGCAGGAAGATGCCTTTATTGAGCAAATGCTTATAAAAATTAGCCACAGAGGAATTCTAAATAAAGCTGATATCTGCAAATACCACATTAACTCAGGGGGGGGAACAAAAAAAGACAAAAGAGAGAATCTGTTGTCCTCTCTTAAGTGAAAGCAGGTGGGGGGTAGGATGGCCTTTTGCAGCTTGTTTGCTGACATTTGAGGGGTTTAAACTCACCTGGGAAGGTTTCTTGCCTAAAGAGGTGATTGCACTTGAGCAGCTCTGGACGAAGGGCTGGTGATTTGAAATTATAAAATTACTGGAAGAAAATCCTCTTGCTGGAAGAGTCAAGGACAAACCTGGAGCTAAAGGGAATTAAATCAGAATATTTTTTGTAAATTATACTCCCAGGCTGCTTAAGAAGAAAGTTTTACAGATGCAAGGAAAAATAACTCCTTGAGCTTGATACCTACCGTTTCCAAGACAGCTGGTGAGTACTTTTGTTGTGACTGTGTGTTTGTTTTCATGACTTGTGAGGAGATTGAAAACTTTGATCTAGTTTAACAAAATCAAATCATAGCAGGAAAGCTGAAGAAGGTGCAGGGAGGCCACTGGGGAGCTTTGTCAGTGCTGGTGGCTCTGCTGGGGAGTGTCCCTGCATGGGTTGTATGAAGAGCAGCTTTGCTAGAAGTGCAACTTCCAAACAAGCAGCCCTTTCTGATCTCCAGAAGTCTGCTTTTGGATAGGGCTCCCAAGGCTCTTGGTACAATTCCCCAACATGTTCAAGAAGAAATAAGCAGGTTTCTGATGGAGTTTATTCTGTCTTTAAATACAGATTATCTCTGCCCGACACATCTCACACCTGAGCATGGCAAAAAGCATACAATCAAAATGTTACTTTTCTCTTTTTTATTTTGCTTTTTTTTTTATTTTTAATCTGAAATAAACTAAATTATGGGTATTTACAGTAAAACAAATCACTAGAAAAAGAAGCTTTCATTGCCATAGTACCCAGTTCTCTACCACCAATATCCACAGAATGATATTCAGCTCTAAAATACAAACAATGAAAAAGAAGACCTTAATATAAATAGCCTTTTCATATTCAGGGTTTTTTTTGTTGTTGTTCTTTCTTTGTTGGTAGGGGTTTTTTTTCCCCCTTAGTTGCAGAGTTATTGCTTTGCAAAAGCCATTAAAAGGCTCCTGTAACTGCACTCTCTGTTGGAGAAGGATGTCATGTCTAAAAATGTTGTCACCTTCAAAATACTGTGAAAGTCAGGGCCAAGTTATTTTAATCAGGCAGTGCTAGAAGTTGTGGGTAGAATCATAATGGGAAAAGCAACATTTACCTTTATATGGGTAATCTCAGCTTCTCTGGGGAGATGCTCAGAATTATGTGGATGGTGAGATTAGTGTATTACTGCAGTGTTTGACAGCAAGAACAGCTACTGTGTTAGCTCTCTAATGCATTAATAATGCTCCACATTTCCAAGCTGCAAAGCCCCTTTTTTTACAGGCTTGTGGTACCCACACCTTCTTCACACAGCCAGCTCCAGGTGGCTTGAGACGTGGAGCAGTGGGAAGGCTTTCCTAGGAAAGTGGTTGATTGGGGTGAGACTGGGGCTCCTGGGGGAAACAAGGGAAACTGCCAGGAAAACACTTTGGAAAATGCCACTGAACTCCCTTCATAAAGGAAGAGACTCTCTGGTTTGGGAGAGATGTGACATTGTGCAGGAAGAACCTGGTGGTGATTCTCAGAGGGTTAATAAGAGGGTTGTTTTGTTGCTGACATAAAATTCAGCTTGCATTGAAGGTTTCTCCACTTGGAAAGCTCTTTTATTTTTTCTGCAAGGCAAATCACTGTAGGTGAGAGCTGGAATAAAGGAGATTTCTTATCCATTCTCCTCCAACTGACCCCAGGCCTCACAATTTATGCCTTATGCTCCGTTCTCTGCCCCCACCAAGTCTGAATTGTTAAACTGCTTCCATTTCGGGTTCTTCACAGGCTTTGTTTTCAAGTTGTATCTCAGTTGTGGATATTCCATCCCAGATTCCCTGTACTTACTTATTTATGCACAAAAGCTGCTTCTCAGCAAAAGCACAGACCCAAGGAGGGGGTACCATGACATGGCCAGTGTTTCCCCAGTCTAATAACAGGATCACTGGAGGGGTCAGGCCAGCACAGCAGGAGCAACACGCTTCACACAGGGCTTGGTGTTGCAGAGGAGAGCTCTGCTGGGGCTTATTTGCAGTGTTGCATTAAGAGCATTACCATCCCAGGTCTCCTGCTGTGCCATGCCTTGCTTACCTGTCTGCTCTTAACTGAGACCCAAAGAGCATTGTGTTCTCCCACGACCTTGGTGATTATCCAGGCTGCCTTGGCTCCTGCCTCCCAAGCCAAGGCTGCCAAGCTCTATTCTATTACTGACCACCTAAACAGGCCTTCATGGTCCTCCTAATTGACTTTTTGGGAGAGCTGAGCTTTACCCATTCTGCCTGGCTGATTTGCTAACAAGGCTCAGTCCTGACAGGCAAGAGAAGGATTTTCATGGCTTGGCTCAGCTCAGAGGCTTTGGAACAGCTGCCATAGCACCTGAGGGCTGCTGTCAGTGGGTTCATCTCTCCTGTGAGAGCCTTCTTGTGCCTGTCCAAAATAGCCACTTTTCTCATTGAAAAAAGATGAGTGAATGCTCCCTCACCATGCCCTAAACAACCTCTTCCCATTTCCTTCTATTCTAACAGAACTGTACAAGAAGCAGGGAGAGTAATGAACCTATATGTGGTATTTTACCGCTACTTTCTATCTGTGTATACTATGTCAGATATATTGAAAGGAATGGAATTTATAACACTATTATGGTTCTTATAGTTGGTCCTGTCCATGGCTAATCTTATTTTTTCTCTGAGCTCCCATGTCCTTTGCTGCACTTTGATTTGATTATCCCTGCATTAAAAAAGGAGTATCAATCTCGAGGAAGCAACGTCCTGTACAATTAGAGCTATTAGATGGCACTATGTAAAAAATGAGGCCGAAGTGATGTGAAAGTTGTTTCCTTTGGCGTTTTTTTTGTAGCTGTAGACTCATTAGAGGAGCCCCATCCACTTGTGGCAGGCAGGCCAGAGCACACCTTATTAGAGCTTAGTAGGAGAAAATCCTGGCATACAGCACCAAAGGTTAGTTACAGATGTATTTCATGATAGATCTAAAGCTCTCTATTTTAAACACTTGCTCTAAAGTAAAGCTGCTGAACCATGGCTCTGTATTGCAGCACATTAAAATGCAATCATAATTACCCTCATCATGAAAACATCTCCTCACAGCTCTTGCAGTACTTGCTTCAAAAGTGTATTAAGGGGGAGTACACTGGGGATGCAACCCACAGGAGCTGGGGGGTGAAGGTTAAGAGAGCAAAAGTGCATTCATGGCAGCAGAAGTGGTGAAGAATGCAAAATGCCATCTCTCAGAAAAGGTCTAATTCAGCACTTCCCTGTTTCCCCTAGTCCTCCCTGGGATCAGCACTCAGAGTCCCAGTGGTCCCTGTTTGCCTTACACAGGTCTGGGCTGACCAATTAAAGGGGGTTTGTGTAGGTGTGTGCTTACCTGGTACTCCCTCACACACATGGCCACTTGTGGGAGTTTTGAGGTGACAGAGTGAAAGGTGGTTTAGCTGGAAACAGAACTCATTAAAAGTTGGGTTTGTATTTCCAGCCTGACTGTGCACACAGGGGGGGGAAAAACACCTCTTGTCTGTAGTGTGTAACCCCCAGGATTTGGCTTGAAGGGCTGTATTAGCCTGGAGACAAAAGAGGGAAGCCTTAATTAGAAATAAAACAAACAGGCTTTCAGCCTTCCTCAATTTGGTGGAATCCAGAAGAAGCCTTGAAGTAAGAAAACTCCTTGATCTATGGAGTTTCCACAGCCACCACTGCCTGGAAAAGCTGTTCTCTTGAGCGAGAGAACAAAAAGAGGATGTATCTCCCCATCCCAAATGGTGGTTAATGTTTTGAACACTGAACTCCTTAGCAGAGGACAGCAGCTGGATAAGGATCAACATCTGATCCTTACAATTCAGGGGAAAGCTTTGCTGACGTGTGTGTGTATTGCAGTTTGCTGTTCATTTCGTAGCCTCCAGGAGCCACACGAGCTGAGAACCAGCCAGTTGGGTAATCGTGGTAATTAAAAGAGATGTAAACTTTCCAAGTAGCTGACACTTAGTCATTACACTGAGCTGTCACGCCTGACTGAGCTAACGTTAATTCCGATATCCCATTATATCTCACTGAGATCAGTTTAAAAGGTATCTGCTCTGTTTCTTCAGCAACTTGCAGCTACAGTCATAAAAGTATTGATTGCAGTGTGCTTTGACAGATGTGAGGTGTATTTAAGAGAAATTGTGCCATAGATATTCTTTTACTTCAACTGCTCCATGCTGCATGGATTCCAGAGACATCCTCCTGGATTTCACTGGTGAAGTCTTGTGGAATCTGCCTGAGAGGTGCAGGATTGAAGCAATATCTTCTTCTCAACTGTATTTTTAGTTTTCTTAGCATAAATCTCTTTGATTTATTTTTTTTTTTTTGTACCTGACTACAGATGTGATGAGGAATGGGAGAAAAAGCAGGTTTTAGCCAACTTAGCAATTTTCTTTGAACTTCCCTAAGTTGTAGACCTCAGCCAAAGTGACGTCTTCTAATTGACTTCAGCAGGCTTTGATGGAGGGGCTGAGCACTGAAATTTTCCATTCCTTGGGAATTATCTGTCTTGTCTTCTTGCTGGCATCCAACTGATTTCCCAGTAGTGAATTATTGTTTTTAAGACCTTGTTAATTTGCAGTAGATTCAGAAACTGCAGCTGGCAGAAGCTGCTGGGAGCCGTGAGGGACCTGTGGAGAAGTTCTCCCTTGCAGGATATGAACTTTATGGAGGTGGGAAGCAGGGTGGCTCACAGCAGACCTGGTTCTCACAGGTGGGTGGAGGACACAAAGTTTTTGTGTTCAGCCTTTAAATGGTTTATATTTTCTTTACATAAGTATTCCACCCTTTGCTATCTTGCAAGTTAAAATGAGTTTTTTATTAAACAGTACATTAAATTTCTTCTCTTTTGTATGCAGTTTTAAACCAGTCCATGTGCCCACCCTCAAGCATGAGGCAAAAGCTGGCAATTCCCTTAGGATAAGAAAATAAAAAGCTATTTCATTAAAAAAAAAAAAAAACAAA